>JAVDPK010000096.1:266346-292809 GCA_034780415.1 Cichlasoma orientale
TCTGCTGGGATAGGCTCCAGCCCCCCCGCGACCCTAAACAGGATAAGCGGAAGCAAATGGATGGATGGATGGATGGAGTTCTTGGTGGGTCTTGATAAGGACGAGTAGATGCAGAACTGAACTAAAGCATGGGCTTATATTTATTAAAATGGTAGGACTTTTTTTTTGTTTGTTTTGTTTTTTAAGACAAAAGATTTTTCCATGATTTGAATTTAAACATTTCTTGGAGGCTTCGGCTCCTTTTTGAGTTTCTAATGAGTGTTTGCAGTGGGGAGAAAGCCGGGATAAAGCTGGGACTGATTTCAGTGACAGCATTATCAGTGTGATGCAAAACTCTCCTTATTGTGTTTTCTCACGCATCTGTCTGATGTGTTGTCTGTTTTTCTCACAACACATTAATACTATAAGCTACTTTTGGCTGCTCTGTTATTGACAGGGCGCTGGCACAGCAGGTAGCGCCTAATGTTTGTTTTGGCAGATTTTTTTTATGCTTGATGCCCTTCCTGACGTAATCCCAACTGTGTTCGTCATATAAATATTTTATGTGTTTTCAGATTTTTTCCACACAGGATTTAAGTTTTGCTTTTCTGACCTTAAAACAATAGAGGGAGGAAATAAATTGTAATACTTCCTAATCCTGCACTTGTATTTTATACCTGGGAAATTACAGGTTTGCCATATCTCTTGTGATTATTTCTCTATAACAATAACAACAAGGTATGCAAATATTATTTGACTGTGGGTCAGTAAATGATTAGTAAATAAACTGCAGTTTTCTCATAGCTGGAATCACATTTAAAATCTTGGTTGAATCAAGTGTTGCAACAACCTAGTTTCATCAGCAAGTTTCTCTTCAGTTTTATCATTGTTGTTACACCCCTCCATTTATTTCTCAAATGGTAGATGTAGCAACACTGCGCAAACTGGCTTTTCAGGTGCAGTTTAGTCAGTTTCAGCTGCTCAGTGCTTCTGCTACTACCAGATACTGCCTTTTACTAGTCACGTCTTTCTCCTCTGTGTATTTGTTCTCCTAAATGAGCTGGTTGGAACTGGTTCATCAACCAGTTTTTAAATATATTTATGTACTATTTGTTCCCAGGGGAAGAACAGTGGTATGCAGATATTGGCTGTGAGCTTTCCTGTGTCAAGAAGAAGCTTCCAAGCCAGGACATGACTTCTCCCAAACCTTCTCTATCGTGACAGAGAATTTTATAACCAGGATCCTGCCTCTCTACCTCAGTCCACACCATCTTTTCTACCTCTTAGAACATCTGCTGGGTTTTTTTTTCTCTTTTTCTTTTTTTCACCTACCTCAGCACATACTGTGTCAGAGCTGTTATCAGCCAACAGACGTTTCAGTTTATCACCAGGCTCTCAGGTTTCAGCCGTCCAGTCGGGGTGTATCACAGTAGACTGGTTTTCTTCTTGCTTGGTAGCTGCCGTCATCACGGTCTAACCCCCCTGCCGGCAGGGGCCACCTGAAGGAGCCATGTCATATTGGAGTTTGTGATGTTGGAGCCCTGTGTAGGAGCAGGACCAAAGGACAAACAGGGGCGGAGTCACAGAGACATTCCTCGGTTTGTGATTGGCTGTGAAAATGATGAATGTGACATGGGCCAAACGGACACAGGCTTGAAGAACCAGATGTTTCGAGGAGAGGAAATGGACGATGATGATGAGTCGGTAAGTAGCAGGTGTGCAGGTCTACACGCAGCAGAGTAGCAAGTTCTTTGATTTACAGTTGAACAGTGTTGCCATTTTTATTTTCTAACATCCGCTGTTAATATAGTTACCATACGCTTTCACTGGGGGCAAAGAGGATTTCATTTTATAACAGAGCAAGAAGCTGCACTGTTGGGCATTTATAGGCGGGAGGAAGTGACAGGGCTGGAAACTCATAAAAGTTATATTTGGATATATTTGGACAATGAAAACAATAAATGGAAATGACAATACACAAAGACTGGCACAAGAACAGTGCAGCAGATAAAGAGGCTTTAATACAGTTGCAAGAATTCGATGTATATTCAGTTTTCAGAAAGAGTAATTACTGACTTAATGTTCTGATACTGGTCCACAGTTGTTCTGTGGCCCTGTGGGACTGAAGAGCTCATTACCCACAACAAAGTGAGTTGATGAAACTCCTATTTTAAGGTCCTCGCCAGATGATGAAAAGTAATTCAAAGTTTGGCTCGAGGAAAGAACGCAGTGTGACTTAAATACCCCTCTATACCCTCTACAACGGCCCCCTTTATTATCACATTTAAAGCAGCATTCTGAGCTGGACGTTAACGGCTCACCTTTGCTTTGAGCACCTGTAATTAATATTTTTGCACTTTTCAAATTCCATTTTTGGGGCATCAGAGCTGCAGTAGTAATTCAGCTGAATTCAGTTTTCTTTATATAGCGCCAAATCACGAGTGGCCTCAAGGCATTTTATATTGTAAGGTAAAGACCCTACAAAAATACAGAGATTAACAGCAAATAATCTAATCTTCACCTGGAAAAGTCACAGCTGTATTGTGATGATTTCATCTATATTTAAATGTAATAAACAGTCAGAACTTTAGAAGCAACTGAAGGTGTCTTATTTCCCTATCTGTGACTCTCTAAAGCCTCACTGCCCACTTACCAAATAAACACAGAAGAAAGAGAGCGAGTGTTGTGCTTGTGCTCGGAGACAAAGCAGTAATGTCCATAGATTTGATTCAAATTCTTTATTGTGAAAGAAGGTGCAAAAGGAGCAGGAAAAGTGGCTAAAACTAGTGACAAAGTGACTTAAAAATGAGGTGAGTGGAAGCCTAACGGTTACTGCTTTGAGAGAGAGGGATGTCAGGTGGATACTTACACATTGTTTAAAAAAAAAAGTCAGATATTTGCGTATAGCCCTAAATATTTCTTTTTAATAATAACTGTGGAGATGGTGCATGACCATTGCCTCAGGTCAACATAGATTTTAATCACTGTACAGCTAGCTGGTTAACATTTAGCATGTAGTTTCTGAAAAGCCAACATTTCCTCTTGTAGAGCAGAACTATTCCAAGGCAAAAAGGTGGCACAAATATTGGCCTTAAATCCTTTTTGTGTCCATAACCACAACTCCAATGTGTAAATATGCAAAAGGTTGTTCCAAAGTTTACAAAGAAGTTTCTGTGTTGTGCTCAGGGCCTGTTTTCATTGCCTCTAGTGAAAAAAAAGAAAGAAACAAACAAGAAAAAAAAAAAGCAAAGCTAAATGATTAGCATGCTAATGAAACATAGAAAGGTCTAGCTTGTTAGGATGCTGCTGTGTTATTATTAACCTAAGATTACAGCTTAGCCATGAACTGAAAGTTAATGATAAACAGTCTCTGCTGGCCACTACATTGTCCGGCCACTTTGACATGTTGTCAGGGTTAATTGACTCTTGTCTTCTCTAGCTTAACCTTGTCTGCCCTCTTCCTTGCTGTCCCCTCCACCAGCCCTCAGAGCGACAGATTGTGGTCGGCATATGTGCCATGACAAAGAAATCCAAATCCAAGCCCATGACTCAGATCTTGGAGCGCCTTTGTAAGTTTGACTATATTGATGTAGTCATCTTTCCTGAAGAGGTGATCCTGGAGGAGCCCGTGGAGAGATGGCCCCTCTGTGACTGCCTCATCTCCTTCCACTCCAAAGGTAAAAATGACAACTGAAGCCTCCTGTTGCATGAAGAGAAATACAAAGGTGGAAGGGGATTTTATTTTTCTGTACTTAAGATACCGCGATGTTTCTGACAACAGTTCATTAGTAAACATTGGAAAAAGCTGTGCATTGTCTCCCTTCGTAACTAGTAAATAACCTTTAAAAGTGTGGAAAGAGATCATAATCTCAGTATAATATAATAGTGCAACAGTCAGAAATAAAGAAGACATACTCTCTGCTTTATACTTTGACATCAAGGCTCTTTTTGAAAATCTTGATTTTGAGTTGTTAAAACATTAAAGTGGACCCGATACGCTTTTTCTTATGCTCTGTTACATATGTACAGTTAGTAGAGCGGATGCTCAAAAGAAACATTCCCAAATTTACAAATAATGAGGACAGTGTAAGCAAGTAGTCCCAATAAGCCCATCCACTATAAGTTTTCAGATTGCTCTAAATGCTGTTTGATCTCGTTGAGTGGGGATATTCTTGATGTGGTCATCCCAGGCACACCGATCTGACTGTGATCTGCAGTTTAAGCCTGTTTTTTTTTTTGGGTCTTTTTTATCTTTTATTGAGACAGGACAGTGAACAGAAAACAGGAAAGCTGGGAGAGTGCAAGGGGAAGACATGCAGCAAATGGCCTCGGTGTAGATTCGAACCTGGGGTCTCTTCAATAGCCTTACAGCACATGGGTCGCTCTGCTGGTGCCCCTGTTCAAACCTTCTGTTTCAGAAGGACAGCCAGTCAGTTGGTTTAAAGGGAAATAAGCTAAAACGGCTTGTTTCAGGCACAGGATGGAGCTGAGGCACCGAGGTTCAGTAAAGGATAAGGAAGGGTTATTTTGAGCAGTGAATCACGCAAAGCTGCTCTAGTAGAGTCCAAAAGAAATTTAGCATCTTTTTGTGTAATTTTTCCTTCAGACTCAGATTTAGCTGTGTGTGAATGAGTCATTAGTTTCGTGCGGGATATTTTTGATGTGATTACATTTTTAGTTTCCCAGGACATGAAGATGCACGATGAGTCTGTGGTTTTTTTTTATTTACAGTCGTGCCTCCTGTGCAGACAGAAAATACCTATTTATTAACCTATTTATTTAAAGAACTGATTCCACATTTATGACATTTCTAACATTTATGGCGAGACTTGTTTCTTGAACTTTCTGTTAATGAAATTTAGGCTTGCCTTTTTTTTGTTCCCCATCTCTTCATAGCAGTGGTATCTCTTTTTTTTTACTTTTTAAATTTAAATTTTCCACAAATACACATCACACACACAAAAAAAAGAAAAGAAGAAAGAAGAGAAAAACAAACAAAACAAAAAATGCAACAAAAATAGAACAGGAGGTCTGTTTCAAGGGCTGAATAACAGCACCATTTTTCCCACCTTTTCTCTCCCACTTCCTTTTGGAAGCTTATTGGATATGTAGATTTTTAACGATGTTAATTAACAAGGTGCTTGGAGGTCGGTCTTTCTGGATCCAGCACGTAGTGATGGCTTTTTTGCTCATAGCTTGTATGACCTTTAAAAGGCATTTGTCCGTGCAATTTAATTGATTTGCAAAATGTCCAAGGTAAAGGCATGCAAAATTAAGAGGAATATGAATACCTAAAACTTTAGAGATGATTATTATTGATACAGCTTTCCAAAAAAGTTGGATGGAGGTCCAGAATACGTGGCCACAATCTGCCATCTTATCTCCACTTTCTCTCCATCTCAACTGTTGAGGTCCAATTAATTTAGATTTCTGTTTAGTAGAAACAAAGATGTGTATTACATTTTTCAAGCAAAAGTCCCCCCAGGTCCAGGAATTAGTGCATGACGAGTCCGTCTTCCAAGCTTTCTGCCGTGTATTTCCCAGCATCACAAAGCCTAATTCTTTAGCCCGTTGTTGTTTGCAGTGGTAGCTCTTCAAAAAAGAAGTTCATATTCTTTATAATATTTTAAAGAAAGAGCTGAGGCCACGGAAGGACAGCATTTGCTCCTGGGTGCCAGTGTTTTTATTTCAGTGGTGACAGCAGTTACAGTATTTCCAGTGGAGGCTCCTGTATGCTCCCAAGAGATGCTTCATTTTGTTCATCTCTAATTACGTTAAAAATCGGAGTTCTCAACCAAACAAAACTCAAGTTATTTCTGTATATCCGAACAGAATTTTTAAAGCATAAAAATGATGATTACTGTGTTATTCGTGAATGCTGGTCGAGCTCAGACTGATGAAAACGCGTTTTACTCTCAGGTTTCCCTCTGGACAAAGCAGTGGAATATGTCAAGCTCAGGAATCCACTGCTCATCAATGATCTCAACATGCAGTATTTCATTCAGGACAGGTACAGTCAGAGCGCGCACACACACGCACGCACACACACACACACACACACACACACACACACACACACACACTGAAGGATATCATAATCTAAAAGCTTTTGCTAGCTAATTTTAAAAATAAGCCTCATGCCAACCGTGTCCTCCTATGATATCAGCTTAACCCTTAAGCTCTGTTTACGAGATGCTGTTGAACTGTCCAGGCTGTATTTAAAAACACAACCTTCACCGTTTTCCCTGCAAGAGTTTACATGTGAGGTAAACTGAAGGGTGAGCTCATTCCTGGGGTGGTTTGCAGTTAGATGAGATGGGAATCATTTTCAAACATTTGCATCTCTGTCTGCCACGGTCCTCATGCAAAACGCATGCTTTTAATGAGTACACCATCTTTTTCTTGCCAAAAAGAAATTTGAAATTTGAAACTGACTTGCTTGCATCATTTTCAGAGCACTGAGAGGTCATGTGATTAAAAATGGCATTGCTGTTTTCACTTATAGTCCATATTCCCTCCTAATTGCCCAGCTCTTATAATGCATACACTCCACAAATACACACATTACATGAATTCACAGCAACTTTTGTTCTTGGAGGCGCACTAATTTAATTCTAAGTGTTCCATGTCAGGAGGGACGTGTATCGGATCCTACAGGAAGAGGGCATCGATCTACCTCGTTACTCTGTGCTGAACCGAGACCCTGACAATCCTGAAGGTGGGTTTCTACTTTTTGTTAAAGAAGTATGTCTTTTCAGCAGAATAAACAGAGGACATTGTCATATGATAAAGCTAATATTTGGTTATATCTGCAACATCAGTAACTATTAACCACCATCTGTAAGCAAAACTCAATGGAGTTGCCCAGCAAAGTGAATTAAAAACTCGAGTCTTGCCCTTTGCAGAGTGTAACCTGGTGGAGGCGGAGGACCACGTTGAGGTGAATGGGGAGGTGTTCCATAAACCCTTTGTGGAGAAACCCGTGTGTGCAGAGGACCACAACGTCTACATCTATTACCCAACATCTGCTGGAGGAGGCAGTCAGAGACTCTTCAGAAAGGTACCTGTTTATCACTGAAACAGAAAAAAATACCACCTTCAATACTCTCTAAGATTCTTTAAACAGGAAAGCAGAAAGATCACACTGATGTCTAATCTCTGCTTTTGTTACATTATTATGATAATTAGCTTGACATGCTGAAGATATACTGTCGCTATATAAATATACATGTGTGAGATTTTTTTTAAAAATTGTTTGTGTCTGTCTCTTTGCTGTAGATAGGGAGCCGTAGTAGTGTGTACTCTCCAGAAAGCAGTGTACGAAAGACTGGATCTTACATCTACGAAGAGTTCATGCCAACAGATGGTACTGATGTTAAGGTACTGCTGATAATTATTTGGCTTTCAGTAGAGGTTTATACCTTGTTGAATTGATTTTCCATATCGGTAAACATCTTCTGAGTTGGTGGGTCTTTTGCCTTTGTGGTGTTTCTTAGGTTTATACAGTGGGCCCAGACTATGCTCATGCTGAGGCCAGGAAGTCTCCAGCACTGGACGGGAAGGTGGAGAGGGACAGCGAGGGGAAGGAGATCCGATACCCCGTCATGCTGACCGCCATGGAGAAACTGGTGGCCCGCAAGGTCTGCATGGCCTTCAAGGTAAAGGACGCACAAAAGCCATCAAATGTGAATGTAGTGAGTGTTCAGTGAGAGTCACTACCCTTTTGAAACTGTAGTCTTTGTCCTTTTCTTGTTAATTTTATCACTGTCTGTTCCACAAGTGGTCAAAACCTGCATACCTGTTTATGTACTGTAACCCCATTATCCAGGTTGTACTTAAATACAGAGAGTTGTAGTGTCTCCAAATGTGGGCAAAAATATGAGTGAAAGGTGTAACTACTTATATTTCCTTTAAAAAAATAAAAGCAACTAAAAGCATTTTTTAAAAAACTTTTTACTTAATAATTATTCATGTCACTGTGTACACAGTGTAGTAACCAAAAAAAGTTGATTATTGAAGAGAAATTAAGTTTCTTTGGAGAAGTTTATCACTTCTCAAACTTCTTCTTTAGCTGCTCTGTTTTCTATTCTTTATATCAAATGTTCCCAAAGTTCATAAATGTGCTAAATTTCTGTGCTTTTTGTATAATCCCAGTGCTGTCGATTTAGTTGTTTTAATGTGTTTTCTGCTCAGCAGCTAACCATATTTTCAAGCACTGTGTGATTTTGCTTTAATGCTTTTGCTTCTGTGATTATAGCAAACTGTATGTGGGTTCGACCTGCTCAGAGCCAACGGCCATTCATTTGTCTGTGATGTTAACGGCTTCAGCTTTGTCAAAAACTCCATGAAATATTACGACGACTGTGCCAAAGTCCTGGGGTAGGTGCTGCTGCTTTTCTTATATATACCCTTTAAACACTATCAAACACTGAGCTGTAACTTTCTGGACACACATGCTCACTTTGAGAAAGCCGCGACCATAAATGCACAAACAGATACAGTTTCTGTATCTGTAGACATCAGCTGACAAAGCTGATCAGAAACTCCTCTGAATTTCACATAAATGAAGGCACGAACACAGTGAAAGTAGCAAGTCAGTACAAATATGTTTTTGTTTGAACGTCACATGTATCAAGTAAAATCTGATATAATAAAATGTTTTAGTATAAGAAAGAGCTGATGACGTGAGCTTTGCTTTATATTTATTAATTTTCTGTGATATTTGTCATTTCTCCTGATTCCAGTGCACTTTTTTTTTTTTAAGTGTTTTTGCTTTTTTATCATCTCCAGGAACATGGTAATGAGGGAGTTAGCCCCCCAGCTCCACATCCCCTGGTCCATCCCCATGGAGGCTGAAGATATCCCCATCGTCCCAACAACCTCAGGAACCATGTATGTACTGAGAAACTAAATGTTTCCTAATAGTGTTCTGGGAAAATATGTTGTTGAGCAGACCACTATGACATGGGATGTCATAGGAGCCTGAGCTAGTGCTCGAGGTTGAAAGATGCAAATGAGATCCAAATGGGCCGTGTTCCTCACCTCCATTGTTGAGGCTGCAAGGTGGTTGGTGCCTGTCGTGGTGGTAATCCTCGAACCAGATGGTGGACGCTGGAGGTGAAGGGAGCTATCAAGCTGAAGGAGGAGTCCTATCAGCCTTGATTAGCCTGTGAGACTTTGGAAGCAGCTGATGATACCAGCAGGCCAAGCAGAATGTGGCCCAGGGGGTGGCTGAAGCAAAAACTCAGGTGTGGGAGAAGTTCGGTGAGGCCATGGAAAAAGACTCTCGGTGTGTGTTGAAGTGATTCTGGCAAACTGTCAGGCAACTCAGGAGGGGAAAGTGGTGCTCTACTCACACGGTGTGTAAAGAGGGGTTGCACTGCTGACTTCAACTGAGGAAATAGTCGGGCGGTGGAAGGAATTCTTCGAGGACCTTCTTAACGGTAAATGGTAAATGGGCTGGTTCGCAGTGAGTGTCGTGGAATTTCAGTTCGGTTCGACTTTGGGAAGTACACCTCATGTATCTTTAAAACTAAAACCACTGATCAACTTGTGCAGCCTGTTTTAAAGCTTGGCCCTACTCAAAAATTGCTAAACAAATGGAACTGTGTTGAGGATTTTATGCCCTCACAGTCAGCTGGCCCAGTTTGTGCTGAGTTCATTGAGCCACTTTTGCACGTAGAGAAAATGTCTCTGCTGTTTGTCTCCTGCTTTGCATCTGCAATCTAAGAGATATTTTTGCATTATGTGTGTATGATTGTAAATATGCATAGCTTTTTTTGTTGTTGGTATTGGAATAGCAGTGACTTGAGATGGATGCTCTGTCAATGTTGGTTGCCTGTCCAGTTCATATGGTCTGCTGCTGACCCTGTTTGAAAGGTACTTAGAATTTTTCCTGCATAGATGACAATTGGACCATTAAGTAGGTGTTAACACAAGCCATAGTAAAACCAACAACATTAGAATAAATTAATTTATTCTATTTTGATAATTGGGGTTTTATTTACAAAAGTACATTAGATATTACTGATAATTTAGTTCTCTGAAAATACAAGAAAATGCACATAATTTATGTCAAATAAGATATCAAACACTCATTTCATCATGTACATAGAATGATGATGTTTACTGTTGTGTCACCCCTAGAAAAACAGTAAGGAGAAAACGCTGTAGATATAGCACTTTTCTACTCTACTTTGAGCACTCAAGGCGCTTTATACAACATACCTCATTCACCCATTCACACACATTCATACAAGTACTTCTTTCTACAGCTAAGTGCTTTATGTCTAACATTCACACACATTCATACTCCGACTGTGAGCAACTTGGGGTTCAGTGTCTTGCCCAAGGATACTTTGGCATGCAGCCTGGAGCAGCCAGGGATCGAACCACCAACCTTCCGATTAGTAGGTGACCTGCTCTACCGTTAATCCCACTGACACGTCTTTTGTAGAGGAATCAGAGTCTGGGGACAAGGGGGACAACTCGCCCATCACTGGGGCTGAGGTCACTGAGGTAGTTTAACAACTCTTTGGTGGCAGGGCCCCTGGGGTGAATGAAATTTGCCCTGAGTTCCTGAAGGCTCAGGATGTTGTAGGCCTGTCTTGGTTGACACACCTCTGCAACGTCACGTGGAGATCTGGGTTGGTGTTCCATCTTTAAGAAGGGAGACCTGAGGGTGTACTTCAACTGTCTAGGGATCACACTCCTCAGCCTCCCCAGGTAGGTCTATGTCAGGGTGCTGGAAAGAAATGTTCGTCCGTTAGTCGAATCTCGGATTCAAGAGGAACAATGCAGGTTTCGTCCTGAACACTGGCCAGCTCTTTATCCTCTCAAGGATCTTTAAGTGTGCGTAAGAGTTTCTAGTCTACATGTGTTTTGTGGACTTGGAACCACAATCAATGCCATTCCACCAGCTACCCAGCCTATCTTTCCACAGCAGATGATGTGGTCCTGTTGGCTTCATCAGGTGGTGGCCTCCAGCTCACACTAGAGTGGTGAGAGTAGTCTAGTGTTAAGGGGCAGGTATGAGAATTAGCACCTCTAAGTCTGAGGCCATGATCCTCAGCCAAAACTGGGTAGACTACCCACTCCGGATCAGGGATGAGTTGCTACTCCAAGTGGAGGAGTTTAAGTATCTATCGAAAGAACAAGATCACACATACAAGTGGCGGAAATGAGCTTTTTCCGAAGGGTGGCTGGCCTCTCCCTTAGAAACGGGGTGAAGAGTGCAGTCATTTGAGAGGGGCTCAGGGTAGAGCATTGAAAAGAGCCAGTTGAGTTGGTTCAAGCATCTGACTACGATGCCTCCTAGGTGAGGTGTTCTGGGCATGTCCCACTGGGAGGAGGCCCTGGGGTAGACCCAGGACACGCTGGAGAGATCATATCTCTTGGCTGGCCTGGGAACACCTTGGTGTTCCCTCAGCTAAGCTGGTGAAGGTGGCTGGGGAGAGGGAAGTCTGGATTTGTCTGCTTAGGCTGCTACCTCCGCGACCTGGTCCCAGATAAGCAAAAGAAGAAATGGATGGATAGATGGCAGACCACCATGTATTTGTTTACTGCATGTATTTGTCTTCTAAAATCCTTAATTTTGTATTTCTTTTTTGTAATTAATCTATTCTTGAGTTTCATGGTAAAATACGTTTGTACTCAACATAACTTTATGTTTTAATAAATTAGGTTCATATTATGTAACTAAAATGTATTTAATAGTATATGGAATAAATAATTACCCTTTTGTGTAGTTTCAGCCTTTACTTAAAATACGCCCAAATGGGATTATGTGAAATCCTCAAAGGATTCCAAGAATAATTCTTTGTTTTTGTCATGGGAAAAACATACGGTTACTTGGGTTCACTGACCTACTGACTTCTTCCCACACTCAGTTCAGCTTCAATCAACCCTCAGTCTGAAGTCTCATACATCTCTGGTGTGTTTTTTCCCCCCTTTTTATTTCACTGTCAAATAAACTTCCTCTAATTTCTTCAGGATGGAGCTCCGCTGTGTTATTGCCATTATCCGGCATGGAGATCGCACACCAAAGCAAAAGATGAAAATGGAGGTCCGCCATCCTCTGTGAGTCACTTAAATTCAGCCATAAGATGCCTTTCTTTTCTCTGTTAATACAACTTAATATTTAGTCTTTTTTCAAAGTACCTGTCTCAAATAACAGTTTATAATAAAGCTCATCTTACAAAGTTCTGTCCATATACAAAAAATAAATAAGATGGATAGTAAATGTTTGTTTTTGGAATTAGTGTATATATTCCCCCTAACATAATTTACTCATAAATGTGGCCCCTTCCATATTTTTCTCATACAATATAATTCAGCATGAGTAAAGGAAACATTTAAAACATTAGAAGGAAATTCCTACAACATGTGTTTTACAATGAGTGAAATGAACAAATTTAAAGGACAGAAAGACTTAGATGTACTCGCCCTGCTCCTAATTTGCAATACATTAATTAGATATAGAAAAAAGACAGGTAGTAACACTAACAATTTTGTATAAGCTACCTTCCAATATTTAGGCTCACTCACATTCTGGGAATAATGACAGTCCAGATTTGAATTGAGAATTAGCTGATTGAATGTTGCTTTTATTTAAAGAAATTTCTCACATATTTCAACCGTGGGTCAAAGGTTGGCACCGTCTGCTGTTGCAAACCTGTGGAGTTTGTGCCTGCATGGGTTTTCTCGGGCTGCTCCAGCTTCCTCCCACAGTCCAAACAAATCCATTTTAGGCTAATTGTGTGTGTGTTAGAGTGTGTGTGTCACTCTGTGTTGGTCCTGTGCTGGACTGGTGGCCTGTCCAGGGTATAACTAGGATAGGCTCCAGCCCCTTGCAACCTTTTGTTGGATAAAGATTTAAGAAGATGGATGGATGTTTTTAAATGATGTTCTGCTTTTTTGCTCTGTTTATCCTCAACAGATTCTTTGAATTGTTTGAGAAGTTCGGAGGATATAAAACAGGAAAGCTTAAACTCAAAAAGCCAAAACAGCTGCAGGTGAGAGAGATTTCTAATAACCCCCTGCTTCTTTTTTCCCCACACTAACTTTCATTTCTTTGTGTTTTTTTGGCAGCTTAGGACTGAATCCTTTTTAAGAATAATAAGGTACTTTTAGCTAGGAAACAAAAACATTCCCATATACTAGGAGTTATAATCCTCATGGACCACAAACCTTCATTGACTTGTTGTCTAAATATTTACGCGTAGCTGTCTAAATCTGCTCTCACACACTGTTCATCCTGTCACTGTATGCAGCTGAAACATCTTCAGTGTCTTTATTGTCTCATGAAGAACATTTGCAGAGGTTTCAGTATTAAGACTCAAGTTAAAGCTATAAGCCTCTGTGTTTCCAGGAAGTGCTGGATATTGCTCGCCTGCTCCTGGTTGAACTGGGCCAGCACACTGACTGTGAGATTGAGGAGAAGAAATCCAAACTAGAGCAACTTAAGACTGTTCTGGAAATGTGAGTGACATTTCACTTCAAAAACAAACTCTCTTAAAAACAAAACAAAAACACACATCATCATTCATCACCCTCCTGTTTCCTGTCATCATCAGTCATCAGCAGATTCTCAAGCTTCTGCGATCCGCGGTGCAGAACTATCTTCATCTTTCCACATTTTCACGTTCTCATACTCATAAACACACATTCACCATGAAAACGCTCCCTCCCTCTTGGCTTGTCTTTAACTGCTTTATCTTTTCTTCCCTCCTCTATCTCTCTGTCCCACCCACCCATCCTTCCCTCTCTCTCTCTCTTAAAAGGGAATCCAGCTTGAATGACAATCAGTACGCACCCTCTCCCTTCTCACTTTAAAGGATGAGGTTTTACTACCCTCCTTTTCTTTAGCCAACCTAGACTGTGTACAAAATATTAGGAATATTGCATATAGGATTCAGACAGACCAGGTTGAAGTAGGCAAAAATCTGACTTTTTTTCAGATTTCACTCATTAAAACTCTAATTGAAGGGGAATAAACAGTGCTAAGAAGATGTATGAGATATTGCATGTATAAGATTAGGCATTTGGAAGATATTCCTAATGTTTTGTACACTAACTGTATACTTAATTTCCATTAAACTCCATTGATTTCTAGCTATTAACACCACACATACACAGTCAAATGTTATTATTTTACTGTGTTTCTGAGTGTGTAAATCAGCGTGTGCGGCGCTACTTCGTGTGCATGCTGTCCTCACTTCCTATCAGCTAGACTCTAAATCTCCTAATGTCTTCCTTCCTCCTGCCTCAGATCTGCATTCTAGTAATTTGGTGGTGCTGTAGTCTGCACAGGAGCACATTAACAATAATATAAAAGACAGAGGTGATCAAATTTGCAAGAAATGCACTGACAGTAGAGTCTGCATTTTGAAACCTCAGCGTTAACATTTTGGCTGCCACCAAAATGTTTGCTTTTTGTGTGTGGATACTGAGTTATCGGATAACACCAGCTGGCTTGTTTGGCAAGCTGCATTCATGAACTGTGCGAGTGGAGTGCAGATGCACACATATCTACTAATTAGTTTTTAGTAACAGACTAATAAAATACTAGAATTTCACTCAATAAAACTGAAGTATAAACATCTCGGACAGATGATACCACACAGCAGGGCATTTTTATTTTTCAGATAATTGTAAAAATGCTCCATCAATATAAACACAGCAGAGTGGTCCATTTCAATGAGTCTAATTAGTTTAGCTGAGGCTTAGCAGACACCAGGCACACCCCTAACTCCACTATGAAGGTGGTTCTACAAAAATCAGCCAGTGTAGAGTTGTTATGAAATCTGTTGTGACTATACAGAGGCCAAAACTATATATTTTGTGCCAGGCTGTGAGGTTGTGGGACTGGCTCACTAGTGGAGCCAGTTGCCACTAGAGGAACTGCAGTTTTTCACGTTTGGTGAGTAAATATAAAATTGATCTGCGTCAGTGAAATACAGAGTATAGCCAGCTCTTATGTTACAGTCATGACCAAGTGTTGTGTATACGTGCCCTTATGTCTGAAGGGCATTAAGGCATGTATACGCATGCTATGAGTTTATACGCATTACATCATTTACAAAGTGATCGTCTTGCTTCCTTTAAGACTTGAAGCCAGTTGTTGAGGCCATAAACTCGTGAGGAAAGTGTTCAGTGAGTTCACACAGCGAGGGAGCTGATGGCCACTCTGACGTCCGGTAGAGCTCTCCAGATGACACAAAGCTTTTCTATAGGCGTCTACAGCTGTTTTCTCTTGTTTCCTCCCCCACTATTTATAGACCTCTTTACACCCTGAAATAAACAATCCTAATCCAGTAAGCCCCACCTGTCTGATTGTTCTGAGTGGTCTTTTCACTCCTGCTCACATTCTAATGTGCTCTCACACACAGATACACAATTACAGACTAAAACTATACCTGGAGTAAGTATTTAACTCCAAAGTGACTGAATTAAAACAACTGCTAATATTAGTACTTACTGTAGCTGTGTGTATGATTATCGTGCTCTTATCTCCTTTTAAGCTTGTTTGCCATAAACGTGGAATGAAAGTCAGATGTGTGTTTGCTGCTAAACATTTGAACAAAACTCTTGAAGAGATGAAATCTGACTGTCTGTCTCTGTGTGCTTATCAAACTTTGTTGTGTCTGCTTGATGTTCCGTGTGTGTGTTCATCTCCACCAGGTATGGTCATTTCTCAGGTATCAACAGGAAAGTCCAGCTCACCTACCTGCGTAATGGCAAACCGAAAGCATCCAGTGAAGAAGAAGGTAAGACGCAGATTGTTTGCGTGTGTATTGGGTCACAAAGATAAATTACATGTAAATAAATGCAAATAAATGGTGACTGGAAGTTAGTGTGTCATGTTAGTGCTTTTTGTTTTTTTTGTTTTTCAGTAAATAAAAAATGTGTTCAGATTAGCTCAGAGGGTTTTTTGGTGGGGGGTGGGGGTCCAAAATACTGATTTCATTTGGATCATCTGCAGAATCTGCAGTCTTCTAAGTGAGATATTGCCAGATAAGACTGTTGTTGTGTTGCCTTCTCTGTGTATATGGAGTAGCAGGTATAGACTGGAAAGGCTGTACAGTATAAAAGATGAATGTGACATCATCCACTGGTTTCTGGATCTGCATTTTGGAGCCTTAACTCCAGTATCTTGGTTGTACCTCACAGCAGCCAACATAATTTGTCAGATAAATGCTTTAAAATCCCCCCAAAAGTAGCAACAGCACAAACAATTCATATGAGTGGAAGTGAGACCTACCAGAAAGTAATAAGCCAAGCTGACTGTCGGTACACCTTTCAGTCCAAGTGGACGGGCCCTTAATTCTAGTATCCGGATGAGCTGTTATAAGCACAGCACAGTTGTTATGAAGGGAGAAACTACAGAGGCCAAAACCTATTTTTCTCTTTTGTTCCAAGCTGTAAACATGCTCTAAGGATGGACATGATGGACATAACATGAGTCTATGGGGGACTGGCTTGCTTTTGAAGCCAGCCTCAAGTGGCCACTAAAGGAACTGCAGTTTCTTGGCACTTCTGCTTGGGCAAAATTTGTTGCTGCTTGGTAGCAAGAAGCTGAAAGAAATGCCAAACTTTCCAGGAATAAACCTTGCTTCCTCAGTGAAGCAGTTTATGGTTTTGGCTGTTTTTTTTAGACAGGATGGTGTTAGGAAATGAAGGAAGACAGACAAAAGTATAGGTCCTTTGCTATATGTGAATTGTGGACTGTGCTGTTATATGGAATCACTGAGACAAACCCAGAATGATCTTGAGATAAGCATATCACTCTAAGCCTTACCATTTTAGTCTGTTTATCTCTGATTAAAGGACATGCAGTTTTGTCTTCCTTGGTAAAAATTTGGGTATAAATTAATAATGCCACAGAAAAAATTTTGGGAATTGATTATTTATATGAAGGAAAAAATCTGGTGAAATTCCAAAAGTAACTTTCTGCTTCTTGTTCCCAGATTCTAAGAAGGATGGCCCATCTCTGCTGCTGGTGTTGAAGTGGGGCGGGGAGCTGACGCCTGCAGGCCGGGTTCAGGCTGAGGAGCTGGGCAGGGCTTTTCGCTGCATGTACCCTGGAGGTCAAGGTACCAGCCAGACACACATTTTCTAGCCTATAAGATACTTATTGTACTTATTTACGATGGCTCTTATGCCTTCTAGTCTGGTGTCAGTTTCCAGCCCACCTTTGTAGTTTCTAAAAACACCAGTCCCCACACTGGATAGGAGCCGTACAATCACTGTGCCAAAAGGGTCAGGATGGCTATTTTAGAGTTGACAAGCCAGATTTTCAGGCTTCCAGCTGCCAATGCACCCTTTTTTATCCCAGAATGACTGACTCACTGTTGTCGAGAAAAGGAACTTTAAATATTACTCAATAACAAGCTGCCACATAACGTCAATGAATTTATATCGTTTGGAACTCTCGGCTTATAATTTAAAAAAAAAAATTAGAAAGGCTGCTGATAGAAGACTGTGTAACAAATCTGAACTTTACTGAAAAATAACTCGGTAGTTGCATACACAGCACCTGCAATTTAGCTTCTATGCTCACAGTCATGCATAAGATGACCAGATTGAGGATTTCCACTCTTATCAATATCATACAGAGCCAACAGCAGAAAAAACTGAGAAACTGAGCATTTAGAGAAGGGTTACTTAGACATATGTTGATTTCATTAGTTGAATTTTGTGCCAGGTTTAATATGAACAGCCATCATTCTAACAGCGCTGGCAGAAGACAAGGAAAAGCATGATAGGGATGGAAGGCTAATGTCCTTTATATTGAACAATTATTGTCAGTTAAAAAAAATCTTTGAATTATGTTGAAGTTAACAATATGAAGTTACATGTGGAAAAATAAACTAACCTCAAGGTTTTAAAAGTGTTCAGAATATCTAAACAAACTGAGCAAACTCCCTCCGCTGATGAAGACCGTGCGGTCAGCGCCACAATAAGCAGGGATTATGATCTGGAGTTAAGAATGTATTGTCAACACTGGCTTAAACAGTCTGATGTGGAAGGTCATTGAGATGAAACAAACATGCAGAGCTCCGACTGTAGTAAAGACTAACATTAGGACAAACATGGGAATCAAAGGACATAAACAGTAATTACAATCAGTGGGTAATTTATTAGGTACACCTGTAAAATCTAAGGCAATACAATCATCTGAATAATAAAATGTCTTTTTACAGGCATAATAATAACCACTGACATTCTCAGAGAGGTATTAAATTGGCTCTGTTTATCACTTCAGTGTTGAAGTGGACTGAATTATACTGATTTATTTATTTGGCTAATATTTGTCTCCCTGCAATAAAACATCATTTTCAAAAAAGGTATAACTTATGTAAGACTTCTCCAAAACTAATTAAAAAAAACAAAACAACTTCTATAAGCACACTGCCACCTACTGGCTCTAACAAGTAGTCCTGCAGTTGGGTGTGGCCTCAAGTACATCTGAGGACACCCAAACGGTGTGTTTTCTCTGTTCAAATTTACCTTGACACACAATCAGTAAAAAGACAGTTACATAAAGGTTTCTCTCCTCTTTATGTCCTACAGGGTCTTAATTTTAGTATTACCTCAGTGTCATGTATTCATTACCTTTTCATGCTTTCCTACTTAAAGGTTTGTTTTATAGTGCATGCAAAACTCTCAGACTGATCAGAAAAACAACCTGAAGCACAACTAAAAGTAGACTTTTTGTGGCTTCTTTTTTTTTTAAATAAAAAGAAGGCGATTTTCTCACCCCAGCCACTGTTTTCAGTCCTCTTTATCCACCACAAGTTTTGTCGATTAACTCTGCTCTTCTCTGTTGTTGTTGTTGTTGCTCTATGTAAACTACTAGCCAGTAATCGCCGGTCCCTTGGCTGCGATTCCCCTATTGACTTTGGTAAGAGAAGGGTTTCCTGGAAATCACCGCTCTTCCGCTCCTCTCTCATTCTGCGCGTTTGTCGCTCCGCCCACTAACGTGGTCTGCTCTCTCCTCATTGTCATGATTTTGGTTCATTTCACATGGCGACTAGTCCTGTTTGTTTCAGATTGCTGTGGATTGCTTTTTTTTTTGTGTGTCATTGTTGATGTGTTTCCAAGATGATCCTCCATAGCAGATATTGTTTAGGTCACCTGCCCGTGCATATGCAGGCAGCTAAAGTGGCTGCAGTTTTTGTTTTTCAAAGCTAACGCACATCATCTCACACTAATCCTGCTGCATTTTTTTTTCATGAGTTGTTGAGATGTTGTTTGATAAAGCCTGTCTATTTTGGCCTGTGTTAGAGCTTTAAACATGGATATATCTCCATCACGCCCCAGATCTGTTGATCTTTATCAACTAAGGCGTAGTGGTACAATGTCAGACTACCTGTCTGTAGAAGAGAAATGCATGAAGCATCAGTGTGATTTGATCTGTAGCGTTAGTATGCATCCACCCCCTACAATAATACTGTATACTGAGAATGTTAAAAGACTTTGTCTTTTTACAGAGAAAGGTAATCTAGGGTATTTAATCTCACCTGCAGGGGAGTTGTCTTCACAAATTTTTGGGGACGACTAAACATCAGTACACTTCACTTTCACTTCATTTTATTCTTAGCTTAAACGACACCATTTAAGTTTACATTTAAGTGAGATGAACCCCATCAAAATCTTACAAGCCATTTTAAAGACAATACATTTGAACTGAAAGTGATGTTGCACTTGCACAGGTGCCGTATTGCCCTCGTGTGCCAATATTTAATAGAACTCTTTAGTACTATTGGGTACAATCAACACTAATTTTTTTTTTTCTCTGTTCTTTCAACTACCTCACCGACTCAACCGTTTCTTAAAGTGTTGTACAGTACATCTGAGTGCTGTAATCATGCCAGTTAACTGTGATGCTCCACTCTGTGTCACAGGTGACTATGCTGGGTTTCCCGGCTGTGGCCTCCTACGCCTGCACAGCACTTATCGCCATGACCTGAAGATCTACGCCTCTGACGAAGGAAGGGTGCAGATGACGGCTGCTGCTTTTGCCAAGGTAACACTGTCACTGTATTGGAAGACTAAACTCTGTATACAAAACATATTGCTTTAATAATTAATCAAGAGATTATGACAGATCTTGAGGAGAGCATTTAGAGCAGCATAACCCACTTGTTTCTGCTGTATCTTTCAGTGATGAATTACTTTGTGCAGCTTATATAACTGTATGACATAAGTAGGGGATGCTTTGTTTGATTTCCTAGTCATTGTGGAATTTATGTTCACACTGATCATCATTAAATACAGGAATTTATCTGAAACCTTCTTCTTATTTCAAAAATTCTTGAAAAAGAATTATCAAAGTAAATTCATCCATCTTCTTCCGGTTATCCTTTTAAAATAGCCTGGCGCTTATCCCAGCTGTCATAGGGTGAGAGGCAGGGTACACCCTGGGCATGTCACCAGCTTGTCACAGGGCTAACACAGAGAGACAGACAACCATTCATACTCACATTCACACCTATGGGCAGTTTAGAATCACCAATTAACCTAACCCCACGTGTTTGGACTGTGGGATGAAACCAGAGTAACTAGAGAAAACCCACGCAAACAGGGGGAGAACATGTAAACTCCACACTGTGAATTTGAACCCAGGACCTTCTTGCTGTGAGGCAACAGTGCTAACCACTGTGCTACCATGCCACCCAAGTTCAATTCAATTCTATTTATATAACAACAGACTCAAGGTGCTTTGTATTGTAACATAAAGATCCTATAATAATACAGAGAAAAGCCAACAATCAGAAAACCCCCTATGAATGAGTGCTTGGTGACAGTGGGAAGGAAAAACTCCCTTTAAACAGGAAGAAACCTCTGGCAGAGCCAGGCTCAGGGAGGGCCAGCCACGTGCCTTGGCCGGTTGGGGGTGAGGGGAGGGAGACAGGACAAAAGACATGCTGTGGAAGCGAGCCAGAGATTAATAATAACTAATGATTCAATTCAGAGTGGTGTATAAACACAGAGAGCGAGCTGTTTTACAACAGCTAACTGATCATTTGCAGAGGAATTGCCTATTTGAAGAGTTTGGCTCAATTTTTATAATTCATCATAGCACAGAAACAGCATTAGTGAAAGTTATGAATGACCTTCTTTTGGCCTCTGACAGGACAAGCATAGAGATGACAGTGGGCTCATCTGTTGAAAACAAAATGGACATTAGCAGGATGATGTGTGTTTTATTGCTTGGCGTGTTTCATCAACATGTTCATGGCTCTTTCAGTTAATTGCTTTACCTGACTTGTTAGGAGGATTATTGATTTATTGATCATAAACAACCTCCTTAAGTAATCTACGTGACTCTGTGGACAGTAAATAATGATTACAACCTTATACCATATTAAAAATTAAATGCTAGCAAATTATGATGTGCAGTATGTGAATTTGCAGCATTAAAAGTATTCTTCAGATCAGCCACCATTCAGTCACAGTTCATGTAAAGTTTCTCAGTTAAAAACTTGTCCTTCCAATTATTCTGACACAACGAATGTGCAGAAAATCACCATCAGTGATGAGAAGTAAACCAAACTCCGCATTGAAAAACAACATAAATCCATTTTTAATTTGTCCCTCTGACTGCCAAAAGCATAAAATCACTTTGATTGCTTCGGGTTCTTGCCGTGACTTGGCCCTCACATGGTTACATTTTATTTGATAACCATTTCAAATTTTATGCTTTCTCTGCAGGGTCTGCTAGCTCTAGAAGGGGAGCTGACCCCCATCCTGGTTCAGATGGTGAAGAGTGCCAACATGAACGGACTGCTGGACAGCGACAGCGACTCTCTGACTGACTGCCAGCAGAAAGTGAAGGCCAGGCTGCATGAGATCATGCAGAAGGACCAGGATTTCACGGAGGAGGACTATCAAAAGGTGTTTGTCAAACCTGGAATCATGAACTGAATTACTTAATTTGATAAGCTGAATGGTGCAATTTCTTTTTTGCAGGTAAGGCTCCACAAGCTCAGTTTAAACAGTTGAATGTGCTTCTTAATTCTTCATACCAGATAAGCTTTAGATTATCCAAAGAATTGTGAGAATATTGTTTTGCAACTGCTCGTGCATGCATTGGCAGTCCTTTCTGACTTAATCTCCTGTGTAGTGTTTGGCAGAACATGTTATCTATTGCCTTCTGCTTCTATTGTGTCCCAGTTGGCTCCAACGGGCAGTCCATCGCTGGTGAACTCTATGAAGGTCATAGAGAATCCAGTCAAAACCTGTGACAAGGTGTATGCCCTCATCCAGAGCCTTACGTCACAGATCCGAAAGAGACTGGAGGACCCCAAGTCTGCAGGTACTGTGAACCTGCAGTACTGGTACAGTAGAAATGATCCATTTTAAAATGTTTTACTATTTTAAAGCCACAATATTTGTTTTAGTCTTGGGGTCTTAAATAAGATGGATGCAGAAAAGCTTGTCCATGTAGTATACAGTACTGTGCAAAAGTCTTGAGACACCCCTCATTTCTGTATATTTTGCAAGGAAAATGGGGAAATACGTGCAGCAGTGTATTGAAACATGAGGCAAAAACAGGGTTTGTACAGTTCTAATGTGCTCTAACGTCAATATTTGGTATGACAAACTTTTATTCTTCCACACAGCCTGAACTCTCTGAGGCAGCTTTCCTGTAATTTCTTTTAGTCTTCAGGAATAGTTCTCCAGGCTTCGTGAAGATCATTCAGAGCTCTTCTTTGGATGTTGGCTACTTTTTGTTCAGTTTTCCGTCAAGATGATCCCACGCTGCTTAAATAATGTTGAGGTCCAGGCTCTGGGGTAGCAAAGCCATTCATCGAGACCATTTCTGATGAGGCATCTCTCAGTTTCAGGTCTTTGCTGGACTTTCCCCCCCTATTTCTTAAGGACATGAATTCTAAATACTGTTTAGCTGTTGTAGATGGTCTTTTAGTCTTACTACTTCTTCTTTTGTCCTGCATTTGTCCAGTTTCGTCAAATTTGTTAAGGGCACGCTGCACACCGTGCTGAGATATGCAAAGTCACTGTGTTGGTGCAAAAATACTATTTTATGTCTGTCAAACAGTATCATCTTTTTTTCGTGTTTTTGCAACAGGTTGCTAATAAAAAATTGCCCAAGGATAAAATTTAAAATTCTTCTGTGTAGACACAACACTGGTTCATCCCTTGAATTAGGTGTCTTTTTTTAATGCTTGAATGAGTCATTGGCTTAAAAACAAAAATAAAATGGAGCAAAAAAATTCCCTCTGAAAGTGGTCGGGTACATGGACTGGACTGAAAATGAGTGAAAGAAAAACTTTGAAGGACCTTCAGAGAGCACTTTTAAAAATCACAATAAAGCCTGGCTGTTTGGAAGCAAAATATGAAAAAAGAAGAAGCACTGCGAGAGCCTCCGCCATGGCGGCTCACTCTCTGATCACTATTTACTTTTAAGGAAACAGTCTTGTATTTTTTATGTATTCGTTTTATTTTCTTTGTTCCTTTTAAACGCACTTGAAGAGGTTTGTAGTGCAGTAAAACCAAGTGCAAAGTGCAGGCTTTTGTTATTTGCCCCACTGAAACCCATTTTAATTTACTAATTTTGAGTATAATTATTTTTTATTTTTTATTTATGTGGTTTCATCCTTTCTCTCTCTTGGCAATATTTTCTTTAAAGATATAACACATTTTGGGGTCAACCTGAAAAAAAAAAAAAGCCGTAAAAGGTGAGGTCAGAGGTCAAATATGACATATTTGGATGCAAACGATAATGTGATATTTAGAATCCCCACATATTTTTTCAGTACAAAAAGTGGCAGTAAGGAACAGTTTTAAATAGCTCTATATAGCAATATTATCACTTTGACCTTCAACCCAATCTATTGACCTTGAAGGAGAGGTCAGAGGTCAAATGTTCATATGGTACTTTTTATATGTTGACAGTACACACCACACTTGTAAGAATCATAGTTTCTATGTTATAAGGCTTTTAGTCAATTTTCGATCAATAAATCATGAAGTTGGCCTTGAGGACCTTGGTGGATTGTTAACATGACCCCACTCTAAATATCTGCAAAGATTTATGAGAATTCATTCAAAACGTTTTGAGCTATCGTGTTTACAGAAAGAATGGCACGAATGTAATTGCTGCTAAAAACAAAAGCTCCTTGTTGGAGGTAACTCGTTCTTAACAGTCACCAAAGCTCAACTCAGTTCACCTTTGGGAGATTTTTGGCCTGGCATGTTAGGAAACTCTCTCCATCACCATCATCAAAACACAAAAAGAAGGAAGAATATTGTTTTCATCCCTCCTGTAGATCTTGAGAGACTTGTAGAACAGATGCCGGGGTGCACTGGAGCGATTCTGGATGTAGTTTTTCCATTAATTTGTCACCCAAGTGAACACATTGTACTTTATATTACATATCAATGAATAAAATGAACTGCACACACCTGTGCAAACGCTACCAAAAACAGAACCTCCTTGGCGGAGTTAATGAGGGGTGGCTCTAGACTGACAGTACTGTATTTTTAAAGTCAGTCACTTTGTGTGTTTAGGTTATTTTGAAGATGATAGAATGAGCCATTCTGCTTTTTTTTCTCTCTCCAGACTTACAGCTTTACCACAGCGAGACTTTGGAGCTGATGCTGCAGCGTTGGTCCAAACTGGAGAGAGACTTTCGCATGAAGAATGGGCGCTACGACATCAGCAAGATCCCGGATATCTACGACTGCATCAAATATGACTCGCAGCACAATGCCTCTCTCAGCCTGGAGGACACGCGGGAGCTTTTCAGACTGTCCCGTGCTCTGGCTGACATAGTCATACCACAGGTAAAGCAGAACAGAGTCTTAAATCACTTTTTTCAAGTGCTACCTAGCACTTACTTTAAAATTTTCACAAATTTAGCATTAGTAATGAATTATGTAGTAGCATAATCCATAGGGCGAATGAGGGGGGATATGAGGGGGAACTAGTCTTCTGCAGTAATTCTGAGGTTTGTTTTCAGGCTTTGGAAAATATATCTTCTGAATCGAAACCTTGGCCAGTGGCACATTTAAAATGTCATGCTGTAACCTTCTTATCTGGGAAAGCAGGGTTCAAATCATACTTGAAGCTCAAACCTACTGCAGCTTTAAGCCCTCCACTCATGAATGTATCTGTTCAACTAAAGTGTCTTCTCCCCAACACCATGTATACATTTTAAGAAGTGGGGAAAAACCGTGTTTTAATGGCATTTCTATATCATTGACATCAGGAGTATGGCATCTGTAGAGCAGAGAAATTAGACATCGCTCAGGCTTACTGTGTTCCCCTGATGAAGAAAATCCAGCTGGACTTGCAGAGGACCCACGAGGACGAGGCTGTCAACAAGTTGCACCCTCTGTGAGAATGCAGAACATCACTAAAGCACACCAACATGTTTTCATGTATATAAGCGACGTACATACAGCATATCCAGCATTCCAGGTGTTGTATTCTAGTTGTGTGTCTATTCCTCTGCCCGGGTGTTCAGGTATTCTCGGGGTGTGATGTCTCCTGGCCGTCATGTCCGCACACGCCTCTACTTCACAAGCGAGAGCCACGTTCACTCCCTGCTCAGCATCTTCCGCTATGGAGGCCTGCTGAATGTACGCAATGGTTTTGTCAGCTTTTGTCCTTTATATTTTCCGTGTGTGTGCGTGTGCACATTCAGATGGTGATTGGCCAGAATAGAGAGCTGTTTTAGTGTTATAGAAAAGGCTTTCTGGTGGGACTTGTTCTAACAGAAGTATACTTAAAAAAGTAACTTTTCAATCAAACACACTGAGGACTTTGTTTAACAAGGTTAATGAGTAGAGATGCTTGGATCCAGATTAGTTTTATAATATTTCTTTTAAAAAAGCAAGATGGTGTCTCATTTCATTTTGATATATATTTCTAAAGATATGGCACAATTTAACAATGTTAAAGAATCATTTTAAAAATTGGTGATTCCAGATCAACTCAAAGTTCAAAAAGCCAAACGCCACCTCTGATAACATTTTCATGCAAATCCTGTAGAAACTTTTATGCAATCCTGCTGACAAATATACACCGCTCAAAAAAAGTAACAAAACACATATAAATAAAAAGTAAAACATCAATTAATTAAACCTCTGGTATATTGATCTGGTCAATTAAGTAGCAGAGGGGGTTGTTACTTGGTTTCAGCTGGTGTTAATTAAATCAACAACAGGTGCACTAGAGGAGCAACAATGAGATGACCCCAAAACAGGAATTGTGTTACAGGCTGAGGCCACTGACATTTTTCCCTCCTCATCTTTTCTGACTGTTTTCACTTTGGCTAGGGTCAGTGTCACTACATGTAGCATGAGGCGACGCCTGGACCCTACAGAGGTTGCACATATAGTCCAACTCCTCCAGGATGGCAGATCAATGCGTACTATTGCCAGAAGGTTTGCTGCGTCTCCCAGCACAGTCTCAAGAGCATGGAGGAGATTCCAGGAGACAGGCAGTTACTC
>JAVDPK010000096.1:306099-319120 GCA_034780415.1 Cichlasoma orientale
TGAGTCCCCCCCCCCCCCCCCCCCTCATTATTGAGCCATTCTGTCCCTCACAAAGATCTCTACCTTGCTCCGACATCAACCATTCAAAGCTGCTTTGCTTTATCATAACCTAACTTCAGCCCTTGTCCAAACCATAGAGGGTGATAGCTTAAAAAACTTGAATCTGTGGAGTACACTCATTCATGTGAAACAGTGTGATTAAACAGGTGATAACAGACTGAATTGTTCACCTAGAAGAGATCCTTTGGTTTTTAAAGAACTATTGGCTTGTTCAGTCCTGAGCTAATCATTACCATATATGGTTACCAAAAATATCTGTATGTTGTCGGATGTCTAAACGGACTTCTTCTTGTTGGCTGCACATCCATGATGCAAATCTGCCATTCCCCTACATCCCAAAGGTGCTCTATTGGATTGAGTCTTTCTAAAAAAAAACCAATTTGAGATGGTTTTAGCTTTGTGACATGGCATGTTATGCTGGTGTAAGCATCCATCAAAAAGTGTGTACACTGTGGCCGTAAACAATCATTTAAATGATTAAGGGGCCCAAATTGTGCCAAGAAAATTATCCCCACACCATCAAACCACCACCAGCAGCATGAACCGTTGATACAAGGCAGGATGGATTTATGTTTCCATGTTGTTGGAAACCTGAATCCTGTTCTGGTTATTTGAGTTGCTGTTGCCTTCCTCTTAGCTCAATGCAATTTGGCCATTCTGCTTTGACTTGTGGCATCAACAAGACATTTTTCTTCCAGAGAACCAATGCTTACTGGGTATTTTCTCTTTTTCTGACCCTGCTCTGTAAACCCTGGAGATGGTCGTGTGGGAAGATCCCAGTACCCCCTTTCTTCCCCATTCTGATTTTGAACTTCAGCAAGTCCTCTTGACCATGTCTACATGCATTGCTGTCACGTGACTGGTTAATTTGCATTAACAAACATTAAATAAGTGTACCTAATGAAGCGGTGAGTGAGTGAATATTCCTATGTAAAGATAATCGGATGAATCCACAAATTAATTCTGACAGGAACAGAAAGGTCCAAAGTTTTATCACAAGCCATTCAGAGTTCAAACATAATCTGTCTTAATCTAAATGATGGCATCACAAAGAGCATGATTTAGTATGTAAATATGCTGTGATGTCCCACGACACTCATGAAAATATAGACTCATTGACCACCTGTCACTGTTTAGACCAAACGTGGAGGTTCGGTGCTAATCGCTGATCAGAGTGGTCGTGTCAGAGTCAGACCATAAGAGGGTTAAAAACAGAATTACATTATTGTTGAGCTGCTGTAACGGGAACAGAAGCAACTAGCTGCATGTCCACCAGCTGGAACTAATCACAGTTAATGAGAATGGCCAAATAAAGCAATAAATTAAAAACCTCCCTAAGTGCTCCATTTCATCCTGGTAGAGTCAGACGAGAGCTTGCACACTAGGGGAGAGAAAGTTTTTTGTTTTTTTTTCACTCAAGTGTTCAAACCATAGAAATTGTCTCTTCATTGAATTACTTTTTGCAATTTTCTGGTTGCAAATTCAATTTTGGAGTGTAGGGTGGAAGTGGAATCATGCAAATTATGCTTGAATAGTAAGTTGTTTGGATCAGCTGACACAGTATGTTGGTCAGTCTGAATCAGAAGTTCGACATCCTCAAAGATCTTCAACAAACTGGTGTCTTTACATTGTCACTGTTGGCAATGCAGGCATCATATGTACCTGAGCAGAGAAGCCCAGACCTCCACCTCCTGAGCCACCTCCTCCCGTAAAAGGATTTTACATTCTATTCTAGATTTAACAGGGAGCCAATGAAGAGAAGCCAATATGGGAGAAATATGCTCTCAATTGATTGCAACATAAAATGAGAAATATGTTACACAAATATCTACAGGTTATTTCACACATTTTATATATATATATATTTTCCATTTTTGGCCACAGCAGCTTTCATATACAGTGGGAGAGACAGGAAACGTGGGAAAGACACAGGGGCGACAGGCCGGGACTCAAACCTGCACCGCAGCTTGATACGTGTATGTAGTCACCGGCTTCACAACTAAGCCACATTTTATATCTTATGATATACAAACATAACTCTGGGGTACTCTGCTTTAAGGTCAGTGCACATGTAAATGAATACATTACTGTTGGTGTGGAATGACAACGGGCCACAGTGAGGTTGGAGTTGGGCGCATCAGTAACACATTAATAGATTCACTTGCTGTGTTGTCTCTCCTTTTTTTAAAGTTCAGTTTTTCCATTGTGTTTGTCTCTTCATGGAGGTGAGGGGCCACCTTGTTCAGAGGCAGCAGGCACCTTTAGTGAGAAAACACTGTTGCAGGGTAGTGGAGACACACACAAGTGCACATTTTTAAGTTAGGCTGATGATTTAGATACATTAGTGTGTTGTGTCCAGTTTGCATTAAGGCCCACTTTTCAGGTACAAGTACAATTTCTTTCATCTTTGTTATCGTTACTGTTTCTTCCCTGTAGCAGCTCCACCCTTACAATACTTTCAGACATGTATTTCTATACTTTATAAATGATGGATCAACAATTTCTAAATAAAGTATTACTTTAGGTACAAACAAGTTATTTAGGAGTGTTAATGGGCCATGATGTCATTGATTAACAACATGCTTAGAGTCACATTTATACATGTGTGTATGTCAATAGAGGTTAAATATCTAGTTGTTCCATAAAAGAATCCACGGTTAATTCAGGCAGTTATCTAAAGTGAGGAGCATCTACACCTTCCAAAGCATTTATAAATTAAACTGAATGGTCAGCAGGACCGCAAGACTCAGTCTCAGTTTTCTTCACGACAGAAAAAGTATAAAAATAAAAATATGGCTACCAACTAGCTGTCTACTTTGACTGCAGCCTTGCACTTCTCCAGGAGAGGTCGCTGTAACTGAAGCGTCGAGTAATAAATCCATTTTCAAAACAACTGGCTCAAGTTCAGTGCTCCACAAAAGCTTCCTTTGCCCATCACAAGTCTCAGCTTCATGACAGAAAAACAAATAATTTACTGCATGATGCAAACATAACTCATTTAACATTTGCAGAATACTGCGTGTATGTAGTATGTAAGTAGGAGGGTTTAAGACAAAGCTGGAGCCACAGACTACTTTCATTTAAATATATTGAAGCTTCTTCATTTGAAATAAATAGGAAAAAGGTTATCACAAAGCGATAGTGATTATTTCACAGAACTTCACAAACAGGTGTAAACAAAGTTTCCTGCTAAAGCGTAGTTTTGGCTGCTCTCTTGTCACAAGGGCTCTCCTGATATTGCTTTAGTTTGTTCCTCAAGTTCAGCTTTCATCTGGTTTCTAGTCAGTTAGCTTAAGTCTGGTTGAGTCCTAAAGTGCTCCTGAATGAAACAAATAAGCTGTTTGCTGCTGTGCTTTCACACAGGTTAACTCAGGTGAATGTTGAAAGGCTGTCCCTCCCTGAGCCCGGTCCTGCTGGAGGTTTCTTCCTGTTAAAAGGGAGTTTTTCCTCTATAGTTTTCTCTATATTATTGTAGAGACTACTGTTTGGTGCTATATAAATAACACTAAACTGAATTGAATGTCAGCTTTTATTTAATCATCAATTATGATCATAGACATCAATAACATAGATTTTTAAGATGGACTTTAGATGTGTGTTTAGCTTTAAACCCGGACATAACAGCACATCATCATACATCAAATAACTAGGGTTATACACTTCACTGGGTTCATGCTTTAGTTATTCCCAGCCAACAACATTTGGGCTTCTAGCTCAGTCGCTCTGTCTGACTCCTCTTACAAAAAAAACAGCTAGCTATGGAGGGGGCGGGACTTATTTTTCCTCTTCTTTATTCTTTAAAAGAAGAACAGAAAAAATAACACTAAAAATAGATCAATAAAAATACAGTCTGCACAAGACAACGTCTGCCAATCTCTGGAATGCAGGTGTGTGGTGGAGGACTTCCGGTTGGTACTTCCGGTTCCAGCATTACTGCACTGCTGATGGCAAACATCAAGAAAAACTAAGTAAAGATGAGCGGATTTGGGATTAGAGAAAGGACCCAAAGTCAGCATTAGATCGTTGCCTCTGCAGCCCTCCATAAAGCTAGGACATCTTACGATTCATCACTGACTGCAGAAAAAGAAGAACCCCAGGTTTCTTTTCAGACATGTAGCCAGGCTGACAAAGAGTCAGAGCTCTGTTGAGCCGAGTATTCCTTTCAGTTTAACTAGTAATGACTTCATGAATTTCTTCACAAATAAAATTTTAACCATCAGAGAAAAAATTATTAGTAACCATCTCAAAGACATATCTTTATGTTCAGCTACTTTCAGTACTGCTGATATTTATTTGAAGTCTTTGTCTTGAATTGATCTTTATGAGTTAACTTCTACACCTTCCAAAGCATTTATAAATTAAGAGCCAAGCCATCAATGTGTCTATAAGTCCCCATTCCTTCAAGACTGCTCAAAGAAGTCCAACCATTAATTAATGCGGTTGAATCTTATCTATATCTTATAATAGACACCAATTTGTGCCCAATATTGCAATTTGCATTTACTCTGTTAACTTGCTGCTAGAATGTATGCAGCTAAATGTATATTGATGTAGATGGTCCATTGCACTGTCTTCTTACTTTATTACTTTTTTATAATCTGAACCTTTTCTGTATTTATTGTAGTGTATTTTTATTTGTTTATTGCACTGTGTATCTGCACTGTGTACTGTATCTGTCTTGCTCTTTTTGTTTTATGTAGCACCCCTGGTCCCTGGAGGAACATTGTTTTGTTTCAATATGTACTTGTATATGACAATAAAACCTCAACTCAAACTCCAGGGGTGCAGTAAATACAGCTGATTTGCAGTTTCTTTGACTTTTAAGCTTCCATTTCCAGTTATAGACTCCATTACGTTATTCAGTACTAGTGACATTTCACTGACGATGCTACTTTTTTTTTTTAGTTTTTATCAATATACAGAGCAACGTCCCCTCCTGTTTTTCATTTCTGTTGATGTGATACATCTCATATCTGTCAATTTTAGCCAAATTTTCTTGATCCACATTTGACCGTGTCTGAAACTGCAATCACAGTGAGATTCATAAAAAATTTAGCTAAACAGTCCAAAATATTTAAATGATCTGAATTGAGACTTTTACTATTAAAATGTATGATTGATATTGCATTATTTATTGTTACATTTTGGTCTAGCATTCACAACTATGATTAAGTATCCAGGTGTAGAAATTATTTTCAGGGTCTATATCATTTTCCAAGCCTTTATGTTTGATGCAGACCTTGCTGTTCACAGTCAGAGTGATTCTTGTTTTGTCTCCTTAGTATTCATGTTCGTCATTTCTTTGTCAGACGCTCATTTATGGATACATTGTTTCCTTTCACTTTCTTTCCTTGTCTTTGAAGCACCCCGTTTGATTTTCAGTCCACAAAACGTATTATTATAGATGGTTTATCACTTTTGTTTTTTGAGGCAGAGGATGGCAAGCCTCAATATTTTTACTATAATAGTTATTTTCTTACTGTAGAAGAAAGTTTTGCAGCATTTAGATGAATCTGACCAGAGAGTTTAGAATTCATCCTGCCACTTCTCTCAGCAGCCACATCATCAATAAACACTAGTGGCACAGTTCCACTGGCAGCCATGCACGCCCATGCCATAACATTGCTTTCACCGTGTTTGACAGATGATGCGGTGTGCTTCATAACATGAGCTGTTTCACTCCTCCATTCTTTTCTCTTCTCATCATTCTGGCATAAGTTCATCTTGGTTTCATCTGTGCACACACACTGCAGAGCTCTGCAGGCTTTTACATGCTTTGCGGCCAGGCCGATGTAACCGTCCTGTTCTTGAGTGGAACCACTGTGCATTCATGAAGGACTCTCTCGATTGTCCACTTTGACAATAGCATGTCTACCTCCTCCTTAAGCATTCTTGACTCGGTTGGATATTGTGAAGTTTTTTTTCTTAACCATGGAAGCAATTCTGAGATCATCCACTTTAGCTGTCTGCTGTGGTCTTTCAGGCCTTTTGGTGTTGCTAAGCTGCTCAGTGCATTCATTCTTTTCAACAATGCACCAGATTGTTGGTTTAACCTCTCCTCACGTCTTTGCTGCGTCTCTCTCTCAGGTTTATTTTGGTTTTTCAACCTCAGTTGCACTAACATCTCTTTGGGCCTCATATTTAGTAAGATTGTTAGTGTGTAGATGTGTACAGAAGCAGATGACACACTGTTTGTGGTTTTGACTTTGATGTGATTACTGGAATAATTTCTAATAGTTCAGTTAGATTTAGAGACATGTTCTAAAAACAACGACCTGTGAAGATGAGACAAAAACACCCAGAGCCCACATTTAGATTTCATGTACTTTAATCGATGATCACCAGGCTGTTTCCCTTTTACAATGAATCTGCAGTAGTTCTAGTTTTACCAGTTAGAGTTAAAGAGACAGAGAGATATTGAATATTGCGCTGCGGAAGAAAACATAAGTTTAATACAATGCAAAAAAAAAAGAGAGAGAGAGAGAGAGAGAGAGAGAGAGAGAAACAAACAGAACTACCAATACAGCGTCTTCTTTAAAAAATGTTAATAGGGCAAACAATAAAAGCACAGCCCAGTATTATATTACTGTAGATCATTTCAGTACCAGTTAAGACAATTAGCTTTTTTCAAATATACCTCTTTAAAATAGCATTGTATTTTTTATTATTATTATTATTATTATTATTATTATTTCAATGTTAAACAAGTACATTCAGGATTATAACTAAATAAATCACATGCAGAAAGATTAGATGGACAGATGACACCATACGCTGATTGTGATCAAAAGGTATCTTCATTTTAATGCAGGTATGGAGATGAAATCGAACTGAAAGATGCATTTTTTTTTCTCTTTCCGTATCTTGTCAGCGTTTTGCGTAGCTTTAGCTGTTTTGATCATCCGGTCAATAAAATTGGCTAAAATGAACACGTTTCGCACAAAGGATACTTTGTTAGATAGTTCAGGTTTGTTCTTTCCAGAGTGATATGTACAAATCTGTGTACAGCACGTAAGTGCACATGTAGCATTTGTTCAATTTTACTGATGGTTTTCGAGTCTGCATGTGTTTCAAGTCATTTTCAGGAAAAGGAAAAAGTTGCAGCTGCAGTTAGTACTATGTTCCTGTGTCGCTGTTATGTTGTTTGTGGGATCTCAGTTACTTTCTCTCACGTAAAATAAACGAATCAAACCTTCCTCTTTCTTTAGAACAGAACTGAGAGTGTATCTGCTCGCCTTCTGCGTGCCATTAAATTTATGTCTGTTTAAGTTGGTGTGGATGTTTGTTTGTTTGTTTGTTTTTGTCTGGTTTTTTTTGTTTCTTTTTTTTCTTTTTTCTTTTTTTTCGATCCAGCAGCATTCATTGTAGTAGTACCAACTCTACATTCAGAAAAATAGATCTCCTGTATAGTGCATTCAGCTTCGGTATAGCAATACAGTTCAGTATTAAGTGATTCACAGCGTTCTGCTTAATGCCTTGAAAAATCTCAAGGCCGGGTATTTGGAATCTGCCAACTTAAAAACATTATTCAAAGACGGTACGACAAATCAGACAATCCATAAAATCTGATCCTCACATTTAAAAAAGCTTCTTCCTGCTTTGAACGCATCTCATACAGCATCGAAAGGAGGACTGAAAAGGGCTTTTTGCTTGCTCGATCGGGGTACACAAACATTTAAACGTGTTTTCAAGGGAGTCGTTTTACAACCTTCAGACTAGGGTGGATATGTAATTGTGCGTACCCAGCTGTTTAATATACAACCTGCATCAAACTCAGAGATTCTCCCCCAGTGTGATTTAAAAAAAAACAAAAAAAAACAGATGCCACCACGTCTGCCTCTGAAACAACACAAGCATGGGATGCATTTCAAGGCTTGCACAGTGCACAATGGACGAGGGTTATGATGAAAAGAAAAGGAAAACAACTTTCAGTGGCAAGCGTGTGAGGCGGCCATCTTTGAGTTTTAAAACTAAAGGAGAGCAGGCAGAACACAGAGGCGTTGGACGATGAGGTATAAAGTAATGAGTGTTATGAGCAGCAAGAAATTGGCACTGGTCCCAGGCTAGCACGAGGTGACGACGCGGTCTAGCCTTCAGTTTAGTTTGTCCCATGCGCTGAATCCGATCGAGGTAAAGGACTGACTAGAGTTTAGCTGTGTGAGCTTTTAAAAGCAACATCCTGACAAAAAGGACTTTCTGGAAATCCCAGCCTGCCGTGCATCGTCCAGCCTGACCCTCCTTTTAGCTTTAAATCAGTCTACAAAAAAAACAGAACAGAAATAAAAAGCATAAAATGAACTCTCTTTATTTCTTAGTGTTTTTGCCTCGTTCAGAGAAAACGAACCTAAAGAACAATAAATCAGAGCTGGATTTGCTTTGCAGCACAAAGAAGATCAAATCAAAAAAATTTGCGATTCCACGGTGAATCTCTAAAAATCTGCGTATAAATCAGGAAAGGAAACGCGGCCTAATGTGAATATGAGCTGCTCTCACGTCTGGCTGTAAACAAGCAGAAAGACCTTTCACAGTGAACTCGCAGAAAACTCACCAAAACCAAACCATGCCGCAATATAAAAACAGCTACTCAGAGCGTATTGTATACTCACGCACACGTAAAACTACTTCTAAAACATTCCTACTGGATATCTGTGACCATAATCACCACATTCATGCTCATTCAATATATATTACTGTGGGATTAATATCAGGTAATTGCTTCACGTCGATCTGGTCCCTCGCTATCAGCAAGCTCAGTGTGGAGGGAACGTCCTGTACATAAGTTTAATTTATACTCGTGAAAAGTTCTTTTCTGCTACTACACAAACTCTCTGTGCTTTGACTACAAACAAAAACCCGGCTTCAAACAGCGCCTCAGAAAAAGTGCATTCCTATTTGGTGCAACGCTTTGCTCTCAGACATTCATATTGGTTCGAAGGTACTATTTCAACATGTGGAAGTGATGCTCGATTGAATCGCACAGCTCCAGTTCGAGCGGCGGGAGAGTACTATTTCGCAGTGCGGCTTGCAACTTGAAGTAGGAAGTGATTGGTCCTCAGTTTTAAAGTTGTGTACTTGGTTTCTTTTTGTGTTTTTTTACCCTGGTTTCTGACTCTGCTTCAAAATGGCTGACATGTCCTTAAAGCATCCTCCTCTCTCTCCAAACCCACACTCTAAAGGCACATGAAAGAAGCCTCCTGTAACCTCCTTAATAAATAGAAACATTGCAGTTCCCACTGGCATATCTTTGCCTCTGAAGGGACAAGCAGGTGAGCTTTCATTGCTACATTTGCCACAGGTCACTGCTTCTTTCCCATCTCTTTGTGATGCTAACGGTGATGGTACATTGCAGCTGAACAGGAGGAAATGACAAGAATTAAACCTTCTCCCTTAAAACGCTGCATCTGCCTCAGGATCAACTCATCACAAAATATATCATTTATTTAACATAAACTCTATGTCGATATGAAATATTTACCTTATATGTATACTGAAGTACATACAACAAACAAAGACTGTGATGAAGACTTAAAGAAGAACACCCAGCAGAGATATGATTGGTGTAGAAACATCGTCCCTTTGCCTGGCGCCTATAGAAATCACTTGAGCATAGACAGCCAAACAGTGTAATAGTCTATCCACACTATACTGCATTTCACACTTGAAGGCTGGCTAAAGAAAGGTTTAACCCTACGCAGTCCTCTCCGGAAGAGTCCGAGCTAAAACGCAAGCAACATGCACCAGCTAAGCTGTGAGAGCCGAGAAGAAAGAGTTTTTCAGGCACCTCCTAAAACTTCACCACAAATGACAAGAAGGAATTTATTTATTCATTTTTTTTGTTATATAACATCAATTTATGCCATTATTGAGTTAATCAAAACACTACTGTAGCGTGAGCGGGATCGTAAAGGATGCGTTCTCTTGTGTATGCCCATGGAAAACGAGAGAGGTTCGGATTAAGAAACAAAAGCTTTTCTAGTCTTATAGAAACACTGTGCGTACGATCTACACAAATAACTGATCACTGATTGGTTTAGATACCATTTTGGGGAATCAGCTTAATGAGAATTCCCGGTTCAGTAGTGTTTTGGTACTTGTTTTGGGAGCCACCTCTGCAAGAGCTGCATGTGACTAGTCTTGATTGTGATTGTGGCGTTATTCCTTTGTGGGTTAGTGTTTATCTGCCAGGTGTAATTATGTGTTTGAAAATGATTTGAATTTATTCCACAATTGCTAGTGCTTGTATAAGAAAGGTGTTAGGGCAGACATTTAACTCACAGAAGAAAACCAAAATAAAAGTACAGTTTTATTTGCGAGATAGCCCCACCATCACAAAGCATACACCCAGAATTTTGACTAACAGAATCTAATGTATTGAGGGCTGCAACAAATGGGTTTCAGACTGGTACCATGAGAGAATGAGGAGCTTTGAGGAAGCAGAGCACTGTTCGCTCTCGCTCCAACTTCATGATGAGGAGGAAGGGGTGTTGGCGGCGGGGGAAGCCGAGTGGTGCCCACAAAGCTCAGAACTCAATCTTGCAGGCGGGGAAGGACTCGTCCTGCATGACTACGGTGCTGCTGGAGGCCAGAACCATGATGTTCAGGTCTTGCTGCCTCTCGTGGGTCTGCTGATACCATTCCCGGGTCACCTCTGTGTCGTGGGTCGGGATCAGAGTCACCTGACAGAGACATAACAAGTGGAAATGAGAGGGGGGATGGCAGGAAGGGACGGACTTGGCCGCAATTTGGAGGGGACTTTAGATTCAGACTGGAATAGGAGATTTGGATGGGAGACTTTGCATTCAGATTTTGGATACAAATGTTTTAACTAGCAGTAACAGTCTCTAAACCATTCTCTCTAGAGAGAGATCTACCTGCCAGAGATGTCACAGATGCTGTTCATACTTGCCATAGATGGTAACCTTCTGACATTTAACCATGGGAGATACAGACGTGGACTAAATTGTTGGTACACTTCCTTTAAAGAAAGAAAAACCCACAATGGTCACTGAAATAAGCTGAAACTAACAAAAGTAATAGTAAATAAAAATTCACTGAAAATTAACTAATGAAAATCAGACATTACTTTTGAATTGTGGTTCAACAGAATTATTTAAAAAAACAAACTCTCTTTTTTATGATTTGCTTTCAACAGTGGTGTCCTGCTCGGTCGTCTTCCGTTAAGTCCACTTTGGCTCAAACAGCCTCAGCTGGTGCGATCTGACACTGATGTACTTTGACCTTGGAGTTCACCTCTGATCTCCTTGGAAGTTGTTCCTGTGGACCTTAAACTTCTGAATAATATGTGCAGCTGTAGTCACAGGAACACGAAGCTGCTTGGAGATGGTCTTATAGACTTTAACATGCTTGTCACTAAGTGTCCTTCTCATCTCCTGAGACAGCTCTCTGAGCTTCCTGTAGTCCATGTTCAGTGTGGTACACACCATGATACCAAACAGCACAGTGACCACTTTTCACCCTTCAAACAGTCAGACTGACTGATTACAGGTTAGAAGACAGCTGTGATGCTAAATACCGGACACACATTAGTTCAACACGTCAGCTTATTTTCAGTCTTTTCTGAGGGTACCATCATGTTTGTCCAGGACGGTTTCATTAGTTTGCTTTTTGAAATAATTCTGTCGAACCACAATTCAAAAGCAATGTCTGATTTTCGTGATTTAATTTTCAGTAAATTTTTGTTTATTATTACTTTTGTCAGCTTCAGGTTATTTCAGGGACCATTGTGGGTTTTTCTTTCTTTAATGGAAACACGTCTGTATATGACATTCCTCAAAAACATTTTTCACGCATGTGCAATTGAAACATTTCATATCATCAAATTCCAGGCATAGAATCTGAGCCACCATCATGACCTTACTGTTCACAACATGAATGGAAAGAAAGAGATTATTTTATACAGTCTTAGTATTGACTGATGGCAAATCCACTGCTGACAGGTTAGACGTGTGGAGAGAGGATGTTAGAGAGAATATAGATGAAAAAGAGCAGGAAAGGGCATGCTTAAAAACCCAACAATCAATCTATCCATACAAGAATGAGGTTTTTACAATACAAATAGTTGATGAGGACTTGACCTGAGTCAAACTTAACAGATGGTACTCCTGACATTCCCGACACGTGTATCAAATGTTTGGAGGGGAAAAGGATTCTCTTTCACTGTGTATGGGACTAACTACAACAACAATACTGGAAAGCAGTTATTCAAATTATATCAGACATTGTAAATGTAGAGATTCCTTAGGCAAAACTGTGCATATTGGGTATATATGTCAAATATAAATATATTTAGTACATAATCCCCACGAGCCAAAAGCTTGGGCTTCAGATTGCTCTAAATGCTCAGTAACCTTGTTATGGTCATGTTGTGCACAGTGTAGACAGTATAAAAGATGAACATGGCTATCGTGACATCACAAACTGGTTTCTGTAGTCCCGTTTTTGAAGCCTTGATGAATCTTTCCACTGTCGCCATCTCGACTGTGAAAACAGATGACTGTCTGACGCTCACTGACAGCTCAGTAGCCCGTGAGCATGCCAGCTTCATGCCAGCTTCATACTCCAATTTGAAACATGGTATGACCAAGACTTATGACCCAAAACGCAATTTATGAGCCCATAAACTCAGCAGGCCAAGTCAGAAAGCTGTTTTTGTGTTTTTGAAACCACAGATATCGCCCTCTGGGGGCCTTTAGATAGAATGCATGTTTTTAGGCACTACGGCAATGGTTTCATTTGTCTGATCTACGGCCATGTTTTATACTGTCTGTGGTGCACACAGCTTTGGATGAGAGCACCTAAGCCCCACCCACCTGCTGTTCAAATTTATATATATATATATATATATATATATATATATATAAATTTGACATAGAGAAATCCTACCAATGGCTAGACAAAGCTGGACTGACAGACAGCACGGAGGCACTAATCATGGCAGCAC
>JAVDPK010000096.1:319514-344234 GCA_034780415.1 Cichlasoma orientale
ACAGAATAAGAGGCTGAGGCCGAGTTAGAGAGGGAGGGTAAGTACCTGTAAATTGGAGCCCCACTGCGATTTGCCTTCCAGCAGGGCATCCAGGACTCCACGGCTAGGCTCTCCACTGCCTGGGTCATTCCCACTCACAACGTAGTATGCAGCCCGCACTCTCTTGAAGAATTCCTGGTCAACATTCTTGGCACTGCAGTGGTTGGGCACGTAGGCCAGGTCAACATAGACAGGTGGTCCAGGGGGGACAGTTGAACTGGTTTTCTGGGAGTTATTACCTGGAAGCAATCAAGGATATAAAACAAGAATTAAAATAATAAAAATGACTTTGTTACTGAAAGTGAAAAAAAAAAAGGTCTTTCATCAACCAAAAAAATGATTTAATGGTTTCATCTGAGGAAATTATTTAGCAAACTACAACTGCAAAGTGTCAGTGTAATCTAACGACTGTGTGCACGCTAATGTACTCCTGCATCCTCATACTGGTGTTGCTGTTAAACGTTTGACTGTACCTAACCCCACAGCGTCCACTGACCACAATCGTTTCCATCATTACTCCCCTGACATGATCAAATCAGAGTAGTTTTATATTTGAAAGCAAATAAAAAATAACCAGTTAACTCATTTCAAGCACACATATAAGCAAACAAAACAAATCCATCTCTCCCAAATTATACCTGCTGTCAGTGTAACACTTCTCAATGTATGCTAACTGTGTTTCCTGAAAGCTTTGAAATTTAAGACTGAAGATTGAGATTTGAATCCACAAACACAGCGTTTTCTGTTCGTGTCTGAAATTCACCGGGATCGATCATTTTAACAACTGAAAGATATTTTGTTTGGATTACAAATGTGGAAATTCTCCATTTTGCTTGATCTGTTAACGATATCACCTACTGAGATACGGAGATATCACCTGGATGGATTTCTTTGTAAGCAGTGAGTTATTTATTGTTGTAGTTATGATGCACAGTAAACTTTGATGCCACCGTTTTGTGTGCAGCATTTATAGACTTTATGTCAAAGCCAGTCATTTGTTAGTGAAGTTCTGCTGCGAAGGCTCGAGTTGAGTGTTTTTGCCATTGTCATCTTAGCTTTTTGAAACCAGCTGTTACAGGTGTAGATCTGACACTGCACGCTTGTTAAATTATGACTTGTCAATCACAAGGTAAAGCTTACCCTGCTGCATCATCCGTTCTGAGTGTAATGCGGGCATACAAAATAAAAAAAAATTAACTTCATGTTTTATTCAAGATGACAGTAGCGGTTGAGACCATAAACTCATTAAGAACACTTACTGAGGTCACAGGGTTACTGTGTCTTTTTGTACCCAGAGCGGTTGCCTCCCTCTGGGAAGAACCACTGGACTGGCTTCGTTTTTCGGACCCAAACGCTATGTCTGTCTTTTATGTCCAGTCTATGTCAGCAATAAGTTCTTAAAGAGCTCCTTCAGGATCTTTGAACTTTGAATATGTATTTGTAGGGGTCAAATATTTGTATTTGTAGGGGCAGTAATGATAATAAATCCAGTTGTTCTGATTTAATCTGGTGTGAACACAGCTTGACCAGGAATTATTCTGAAGGTTTACTAATTTTAAGTTGTGTTACAGTGAATAATTAACCTCACCTGAACTGCTCTTGATGCCATTGACCAAGCCTTTCCCAGGGTTGAGGATCTCACTCCTTGAACCGTGGGTTTCAGACATTTTGATCAATCTGGAGCTTCTCTCGGTGTCCTTCCTCCTGAGTGAGGCTGATCGAGGCGAGGCAGAGTCCTTAGACTGTTTCACTGGAGTAGAAGACCTCTTCCTGACTTCCCCCTTTCGAGCAGGAGAAGCTGACTTGGGTTTTCCCTTTCTCAGACCCTTGGTGGTCTTGTGCTCCTTCTTGAGAATTTTCTCTGTACTGCTGTGATCATTGAGAAGAGCCTCTGGATCCACCATGCACACATCTGGGTGAGGAGGGTGGGGTAGAGGGTCTTTCATCGGTTTAGGAAGGGGATCATGAGTCTTCTGAGATGACCGCGGTGATGGAGGATGGTGGCCGCCACCAGCTCCAGACAATTTGTCCACCGGAAGATGTTCGGCATCTTCGTCTGAGTCCAGATTTCCCTCTGCCGTTATTGATGGACACTCCTCAGTTTCTGGAGGGACGTCAGAGTCAGACTGCGACGGTAACGACTCACTCACTGATGTCGGCGGTGTTTCCTCTCCAGCTAAAGTCACGGCCAAACCAGATGACATTGCGCCAGGCAGCTGGTGTTGCCCCTGTCCAGCGTCTCCGTGGTGACTCTGAGTATGGTGGCGCCTCTGCTTGTGTGACCTCCTTTTCACAGAGTGCTGCTCTTGATCATCCTCACCCACTTCCTGCGAGTGGCCACTGCCACCATCCTCTTCACCTTCATCACTGGAGAGCTGATGAGGGCTGGGATTGATGAAGGATGGAGATAGTTCACCTTTGCGATGTTTATATTCACAGGAGGAGTAGCCTGGTGGGGATGCAGAGTAGGAAGCAGCTCCAGTGTTCAAGTCTGAAGGGCGATCAGTCTGTGTATCTCCTTTGCTAGATGTTTCTGTGTGGTATGTATCTTTTGAGGTGCTGTGGGCACCGGCCATCCATTCCATTCCTTCCTCCTCATCATCATCATCACCATAACCTGGAGGGGGGGCACTTGGGAAGTCATCGGGCCTTTGTAGTAGCTCCCAATCAGATATACTGCTCTTTCGCCTTACCTCCAGTCTCTCAGGCAGCTTCGCCAATAAGCTTTTCTCCTCCGCCATTTCAGCCTCTCCTAGTTTCCCATCTTCTTTCTTTTCACTCACTTTGGGATCAGAAGTTGCTTTTTTCTCCTCTGTGACATCCTTACTGCTCTTTTCATCCAGTTTCTTTTCTTCTATTACCTGCTTGACTTCAGAGTGTGTTAGTGTTTCTGCCTTTTCATCTTTTTCAGTTGTTTCTTTTTCGAACGCCTTCAGTGGTGCAGTAGCTCCAACAGTCTTTTCTTCTTTTACCTGTGGTGTTTTCTCTTTAACCTCTTCTGATTCGGGCGGGTGTGTTATGGCACATGAGGTTTTGGTAGTGTCAGAGTCACTCACCGGAGCGACTGAGGCTGTCTGAGTTGTTTCCACCGATGCATCAGGTTTAGACAGAACAGCTGCAGAGGTAGTGGTGACTGTTGTTTCAGAGCGTGTGGTACTCTGTGTAACACATGATTCGGTTATTGATGAAAAAGTCTGTTTTTGCTCAGCTACTTGGATTTTTTGACATTCAATACGACACGGCAGGGTGCTGTCCTCCATTTCAAGAGTATCAGGCTCCTTGTCTTGGGACCGTTTGTCAGAAGAGTCAGCCCTTTGGAGAGGAGAGACATCAAAGCGTGCCTCTGATGTGGATGAACTCTCCTTTACTTCTTCTGTACTTTGTAAAGACGGTGGTGAGCAGGATGCTTTTAACGTGGGTTCTAACACATGAAAGCTGTCAGTAGCTGATTTTGTGTCTGGCTTCGTAGAGTCACTTTGATCCTCATGCTGCTTGGCAGTGGTAGACAAGCCTGGAGATGATGGTTTGGCCTCTTCAAACTGACTGGGCAAAGACTCTTTTGTTTCAGGTTTCTTCATGACCTCCATGTACTCATCTCTCTGAAACCCCCCAAAGCAGGAACTTGTAGATGCTGCCATGAACGATGGTTCCTCTTTGGCCAACGATACTTCAGAGCTTGATGCTTTATAGGGTTCATCTTTGTCTCCCAACTTTTGGCTTAGATGGGCAGAACCTGAATATGAGTAACTGTACGATGTTGAGGAGTGTGTTGAACCAGAGTATGTTAAGGTCGTGTATGTGCAAGATGATGAGGCAGCCTCCTCATGTTCTGCTGTGATGTCAGAGGTCTTCCTCACATCCTGACTTCCTTCTTGGACATCTCTTTGGCTGAAGTACTTATCCTCACTTAGCTGGGATAGCTGGGGGGTATCTGATACTACAGGGGTGTCTTTCCTGTCAGCCTTTAACCCTACTTGACTCTCTTCACTGTAGTAACTCTCAGAAGAACCTACAGATCTACTTTGTCCAATATCAGCATAGCTACCTGTTAGTGATGAGGAGGGACTCGATGTGGGCTTTGATATGGAGTCAGTTTGGTCTGTTACCAAAGAGCTGCCAGTTAAGCTACTTGTTGACATTGGGTGACAAGTTTCCTTTGGCAAAAAACTTGACTCTGGTGATGAAGACCCTTTGTCTTCATCTCCTTTTCCTGATTCTAGTACATCAGATGAAGAAACGCCCTCTGCTGATGACAACCTCCTCTTTGTGGATGGCTCAGGAGACAAATGCTTTTTTCCAGTGTCCTCTACTTTTGTCACTTCAGTGTGTTTGGGGGTAATTTCTGCAGCAATAGAGCTTTCATCCATTTTCTGCACACACGAATCCGCTGAAGGAGTTGCTCTGCCTTCATCTTTACTTGTTGTTTCAGGAGATTTGGATTTGGTTGTATCACTAACAGTGTCTTCCTCCTTGAGTGGTTTTGTTTCAGGTGCTTTTTTACTTACGTCCTGCACATCTTTGTCTGCGGCTTTAAGAGCGTCATCAGGTGCTGGTTTACAGAAAGCCTCCTCTTTGCTTGCATCGGGGAACTGAGACTGTTTATTTGAGTCCTCTACCTCTGCTAACCCAGCACTGTCATCAGAGCCGCGTCTGCACATTTCCTTCTCAGACTGTTCTCTGGCGCCCTTTTCCATGTCTACATCACTTGACTCCTCTTCTTCCTCCTCCTCATCATCCTCATCCTCATCTTCATCATCATCAACGTTAAAATCTTCTCCCTCTACAAGTAACCTTTTGTCTATCAGGCTCTCTTTTCCTTCAGTATAGCTTAAGGATTTAGATGTAGCAGAGCTGCTAACTTCACTATAATCAGATGCCAAAACATTATCATCTATTTCATGTCCTATAAATGTGGCTGAAGAGGCACTCCTTGAATCACTTGATGCGTCCTCCCTCTCGAACACGGATGTTTGTTGAGGTAAAATGTCTTTTTCTGCAGGCGAGTACCGACCAGATGGAGATCCCTCTCGTTTATGGTCACAGGAGTCCATTTTATCTTTGAGTGACTCAGCAGATTTTTCTTTTTCTGTTGCTTCCTTCGCTCCGAATTCTCCAAAAGCTGACGTAGTACCTGAAGCTTGGGCAACAAGATCTGGCTGGCTCCATGAGGGAGAGGGTATTTCTTGTCTTACACCTGCTGACTGAACAGCAGCACTACTGGAATCTAAATCGCTTTCTACTGGCGCCTGTGTGTGAAAGGCTGCCGCAGCACCTTCCTTTATATCGTCTTTCTCTTTCTCTGACTTCTCTGGTTTGTCTTCCTTTGGACTGAAAGAATAAGACTCGGCAGCTTGGGACATTTTGTTGTCTTGTACCTCTAAAGATGAAAAGCTTTTGTCAACATATGGTGTGTCTGCTCTTTCTTCTCTCTCGCTCTCTTCCTCTTGGCCTTTCTCGCGGTCTTCATATTTAGGGGAGGCACTTTGACTGTGGTGGCTGCTTCTTTCGCTCTCCGTGAGGGAAACTGGGCTATAGTCAACTCTACTGAATGACAGTGGCTCTTCTTTGTACTGATCGTCCAGAAGGAACATGGCTCCTCCAGCCTCCGCCTGGCTTGATCTTCTGTTATCATCAATGCAGATGCCAGATGCGTGATCAAAGCCAAGGGAAACCTCGCTCTCTTCCCGTGAGTCTGAATCGTGATCTCTTGGAATGGGTTTTTCATACGGCTCATACTTGGATGCACCAAAGGTTTGCTTCTCATCTTCAAGGCTTCCGCTGACAGTCTCCTCCGTGCTCATTTTTTCACTTTCCATTTTTGCCGTGTCAGTGGCGCGTCTGACATCTTCAGAATCTTTGTCCAGCATAAAATATGAACAAGGTTGTGATAATCCCGGAGAAGCCACCTCTCGCTCTCCTTCCATCTCCCTCTCTGTTTCCTTTACTGGTTTCTCATCTGGCTTTGTCGTCTCTGCAGCACTAACTCCTGAGCTCATCCCAGCTGATATCTGTTTCTCTTGTTGTGGCATTTCCTCCACGCTAGATTGGCTTTCAGTGCTCGAAAGCGTGCAGCTCATGGGCTGGCTGTCGGTGCTCGATACTGTTGATAGCACAGGCTTTTTCTCAGATGAGTCTGACACTGGTTCTGCTTTAGCAGAGGTCATCTCCTTTGATGTGGGAATATCAAAGGATGGCTCTGGTTTGGCAAGTGGTGCAGGTGTAGCTTCTGTTTTTGCAATGTTTTTGTCTGTTTCGGGGAAAAGCGTGGATTCCTCTTTCCCAAACTCTTTGAAGTCTTCATCCACGGAGGGCTCCTGCATTGTAAGGGTAGGTATAATCACTGTGGGCTGTTGAGATGTAGGTGGTTTTGTTTGGTCACTCGTCTGTAGAGTTTGGGTTAAAGTCAAACCTGCAGGAGAGATGTCATGGTCAGATTTTCTAGGCTCCACTGACAAAGGTCTGGAACCTGCTCCGCCCATACAAATGTCTTCATCCTCTTCATCCTCTCTGTCTTCATCAGACGACTGAACCACAAATGCAGGTTTGTAATCTGACTTGGACGCCAGCACGTCTTCTCCAGGCAGCATCTGCGCAGGTTGCTTCACGGTTTTGTCCAGCTCCTTCTCCTGTAATTCCTCTTTCTCCCATTTCTCCTCTTTGGTGTGGTCTGCATCAGAGGTGTCTTGTTTGTCCTTCTCTGAGATCTCATCTGTCTTTGTGGTGGCAGAATCCTTTCCTTTTATCACCTGTTCATCCTCTGCTGTTTTTTTCTTTTCTTCTGCGATTTCTTCAGTCTCATAGGTGTATTCTTTTTCCTGTTCTTTCTCCATTTTCTGTTCTTTGCTCAGTTCGGCAACATGTGCATCATCTTTTTCTTTTTCCGTCCTGTCTTCAAGTGTACTAATGACCTCTGATTCTTTTTCTTTTTTCTCCTCCAGGATTTGGCCAGGAGATGTACAAATGTCACCTGTCACAGATGTTGTTGTGGAAGAGTCTGGCTGCTTTTCTCCTGATGCAGTGCCAAAAATATCCTTCTTTTTATCTGCTTCAGGAAGCTTATCTGAGGTTTCTCCATGCTTATCACTAACATCACAAATATATTCCTTTTTAGCCTTCTCCTCTTCCGAGGTCTGAGCCTGTGGAAGATCTTCGGACTCAAAAGGGAAATCGTCTCTCTCTTTTTTCTCTTCTTTAGACATTGTTGGAGCGTACACCTCCTTCTCTGGCTCCTGTTTGATCGATTCTGCTTCACAGACGGGATGTTTCACCGTGTCTTTTCTTTCCTCCTCGATGGTTTCAGCTTCAGATGGCTCTGGCTTTTTTGCATCCACGGGTTGTTCTACAGTGGCATCTGCTTCTTTCTCTTTTGTCACATCACCCTTAACAGCTTCTTTATCCTTCAGTTCCTCCAAAATGGGTTTGTGGTCATCGGTATCTCCCTTCTCCTGCTCTTTGGGCTCCTGCTTTACTTTTTGCTTCTCTGAAATATCAGTTTTTTCCACATCTTTGTGATCTTCAGTGGCTTTAACATAAGTATCATCAGTGTCCTTTTCCTTCTGCTCCTTTATGGACACACCTTCAGAAATAATCTTGTCATCCATTTTTTCAGTTTCTTTTTCATAAGTTTCCGCTTTGGGTATTTGTTTTGCCTCTTCCTCGATGAGTTTTACATCTGATGGAACATCTCTTAGTTCGGCCTTCTTCTCCTCGTCTGTGAGGGACTTAACACCAGCCGTGTCTTTGGTTTCCTCCACCGTGGAGGGTTTTGTATCAGAAATTACATCTTTAATGGCGACTGTAACTTTTCCTTCTTCTTTGATGGGTTTGATAGCGACACTATGATCTTGTATTGTCTCTTCTTCCTTGGACAGTTTGACAGTGAGCATTTCCTCCTCATGTACCATTTTCTTTTTTTCTTCTTCTGCGGTCGATTCAACAGCACAAATATCTTTTCCGATTTCTTTGTCTTTTTCGTCCTGCGCTGTTGGAACAGCACCGGCTACGGCATTCTCTGCGCTTGTTTTGACAGGAAGAATATCTTTGCTCATCGTTACATCCTCTTCCTCCGTCTTAGCTGGCCTGACAACAGAAGTTGCATCTTTACTTTCCACTTGTTCCTCTTCTTCTTCTACAACTGGTTTGACGGCCTGAAGTGTTTCCTTTGCGTCCGTTGTGGTGACCGGTGCAGCAGAGAAGCCATCGTCTTTAGATACAATTACATGCTTGTCTTCTATCTCGGTAAGTTTAATGGCAGTAGGGGCTTTACTTTCCTCTTGTTGCTTTTCTTCTCCACCTGCTGGTTTAACAGCAGAAACTTCATCTGTACTTATCAGTTTATCTTTTTCCTCTGCCAAAGTAGGTTTAACAGCAGCAGGAGTCTCATCTTTACCTATGTCTTCCTTCTCCTCCTCTTCTACAGCGGGTGCAAGGATGCAAGTGTCGTCCTTTTTTGTTGTTATATCTTTAGCCGGTTCCTTGGAAGCTTTAGTGTCGGCACTCTCTTCTTCTCTTTCTGTTTTCTCCTTTTCTTGTTTGTCTGTGGCTGCTTTGGGCACAGAGTCATCTTTACTCATTGTTTCGCCCTTTTCCTCTAACTTGGCGAGGCTGGCGGTTGGTGTAATATCCATACTAATCTCTTGCCCCTTTTCTTCTTTTACGGGTGATTCATCTTTAATACTTTCTTCTTCTTTGCTGACTTTAGTAACAGCAACATCACAAATCTCTTTTTCCACCTCCTTCGGCTCAACAGTAAAGGGCTCGGCAGCAGACGCATCTATCTTTTCCATCTCTTTTTCCTCTTTCTTACCCTCGATAACTTTGGTATCCAATGTTTCAGTCTCCTTTTTCTTCTCATCTTGAGCAGGCTCCACGAAAGGCAGATCTTCTTTCTTTGCCTCCTTCATCGTGTCTTCCTTGTCGAGCTTGATATCTGAAAGGTGGACCTCTTTGACTTCTTTTTCTTGAATCTTTAAAATGCTAATATCAAAGGAATCACTCTTTTCTGTCACTTTCTTCTCCTCCATTAAAATCTTACTACCAGACACTTCATCCTTTTTAACCTCGGTCTCTTTAACCTCAGCTGTGGCTTTGAGGTCAAAATCATCTTTTAATGTTTCATCTTTCTGCTTCTGTTCATCTTTAACTTGTTTGTCCTCAGAAGTACCAATTTCCACCTCTGCGTCTTTGACCATTGGAGTGGACTCTTTTTCTGGCTCATCTTTCACTGCCTCTTTCTCTGCGTTCTCATCTGTGATGGACTTACTGGCAGAAATGTCTTCCTGGATGACAGATTCCTGTTTCTGTTCTTCCTTGACTTGTTTGGCATCTAGAGTATCGTCTTTTTCCGTCTCCTGTTCTGCCCTGATGGTTTTAACTGCAGTTTTATCATCATCATCATCCCGCAAACGACTCTCCCTCTCTGGAAATTTACCGGGTTCAGGCACTTTAGTTTCTTTCTCTTTGAACGTGTCGTCAGAGTCCAGCCCAGGTGAGATGAGGGAATCCCTCCCTGAAACTGGTGGCTGTACATCTGTTACAGATGCAGCAGCAACAGGTAATGTTTCTGCCTGTTTTCCTTCATCTTTTGGCACTGATGAAGTGTCTTCCTCTGGCTCTTTCATCACTGGAGCCGCTTTCATGTCTTTTTCAAATGATTTGTCCAAAGATTTAGCAGTTTCTACTTCATGTTGATCTCCTTTTTGTCTGTCAACATCTTCCTGTGTCTCAGTTTCTGCATCATTTTTTTGTCTAGTTTCGTCCTCAGTGGTGGTCACTATATCCCTAAATTCCTCTTGCTTTTGCAGCTGCCAATCAGGAAAGTCCTTCAACTTGTCTTCCACTGGTGACTGACGGAGTGGAGAGTGAGCTGCACTCGAGGGTCCGGACTGTGGAGGAGAGGCCATTTTCACAGTGATGTCATCCGGACTGAAGCAACGCTCTTCACTCTCTGAAGTTACTGAGTCGGATCCAAAAGGTCTAGTAGGCACAACAGATGAAATATCTTTAGGTGTAACTGCATCAATATTTTCCTCTTCAACGGGTAGATGGTCAGGTTTGATGTCTTGTAGAGACTTTTCAGGTGACCCTGAACTAGCAAGCTTTTCAATGTCTTTCTCTTTACCCGGCAACATTTGGGATGAAGCATAGCCCTCTTGGAGTTTTTCAAGTGAAATGTCAACATTAGGAGTTTGGTCTTCCTCCTCCTCCTCTTCTTGTTCCGCCTCCTCTTCCTGAGTACCTGCAACCTGAGCAGCTGTCTTTACTTCTGCGACAGGAAGCTGTAGATCGCCAGATGGAGACTTGGACTGTTTGTCCTCTTCTAACGAAGGCGGTGAGAGAGTTCCTGCAGAAAGTGGCTGCTCTTTGCCTTGAGTAGAGTCAGGTGGAGTTGACAGGGAAACCGGAGTTTTAGGTGGCTCCTCAGCTAGAGGTGCTGCGACGGATGCCATCGACTGATCTTCAGCGATAGATGTAGGAAAGGAAGCTATTTTGTCATACTCTGTGATGGAAGTTGCAGAAGATACATGCTCCTCTTCTGCCAGAGGAGCAGTGATGATGTTGGTGAAGACAGATACTTGCTCTTGCACACCTGGGATAAAACCTTTCTCTGTCATGGCTGCAGCCTGCATCTCCCTCATGCCGTGGATGTTTACAAATGAGCCCGTCTGATCTGGAACAGAGATGTCGTAGGTGCCAACATCATACTGAAGGTGTGGTATTCTCTCCTCTGCCTCTTCGTGAATCTCCTCATCAGAGATGGTCTGTTCTGTCTCAGAGTAGCCGGGAATGGTTTCATCTTGGATGTAGGACATGGGTTCAGCTGCAGCAGCACCTTGAGCTATCGAGGTTATGGGAGCAGTGGCCCCTCCAACATGCGACAGGTAGCCTTCCTCCTCTTCATCGTCTTCTACTTTGGCTCCAGGCAGAATTTCTGTGGTTTTGCTTTCAATCACACTTTCAGGTTTGATCTCTTCGTCGGCTATTACATCTAAATCTTCTACCTCCTCCAGTTCGGCTTTCTCCACTGCCTCCTCCTCTTCCTCCTCCTCTTTCTCATCCCTGGATGGAGTCATTTGTAGTTCCTCTTTTGCCACAACTTTGGCCGAGAGATTTTCTGATTTCTCCATTTGCTCCAGCTCGTGTTTTCTATCCAGCTCATCATCTTTTGCCTCCTTCCACTTTGATTCATCTTCCTCTTCACCTATTCCCATGTCTTCTTCCTCTTCCTCCTGAACTTTCTTTTCAGCAGCTGGGGCCTCTTCCTCTTCTTCCTCATCCTCATCCTGAGTTTGTGCTCCCTCGTCTTCAAACTTTTGAGACTCTTCCATTTCTCTCTCCTGAATCGATTCCTTGTCTTTGTCTTTAGCTTCAACTTTGACTTCTGTGGCTGGTGCTTCCTTTTCAGGGGACTTTGTTCCAGGTGGGATTTCAAACACCTCTTCTTGTTCTTTGCTCTTCTCCTCTTTGTCTGCTTGTGGCTCAGAAGAAACCTTATTACTGTCTGCTGGCTCTGCTGAAACAGCCTTAACTTCAGTCTTTTCCAGTTCTTCAAAATCCTTGGTGAGGTCTTCGGGTGTGGAGGGAACAGATGTTCCCCCAACAGCTCCATTTTCTATCGGTTTAGGCTGAATAACTTCAGGTTTGGGCTCCTCCACTTTGGGTTCAGCAGGTTCGGCCTTTGCTGCTTTGCTTTTCCCAGTTTTGGCTTTACTAGACACTTTAGCCTTATGTAATGTCTTCCTCACCTCCGGTGTAAGTGGTTTCAGGTCAGGCTTAGTAATTTTTCTCAGCTCAGGTTTGGATGTGTCCTTTTTCTTGTCCTCCTTGAACTTTGCATCTTTCTTGTCGTCTTTTTTGGCGACGTCATCCTTCTTGACTTTCTTGATCTCTTTCTTTTCCTTGTCCTTTTTCTCATCCATTTTTGACACTCTTTCCTTGGAATGTTTTTTCAGTGATTTTTCTTTCATGAGTTTTTTCTTCTCTGGCACTTCAGTTTTAGATTTTATAGTCTTGGTAGGCTTTTTCTCCTCTTTTTTCTCTGATATGTTTTCCTTCACAGAGTCGCTCTTTGCCTCTGTGGTGGCTGACACATCATCCTGCCCTTCGGTTTCTTTCTTCGGGGCCTTTGCAGTCTTGGGAGAGGATTTGAGACTCTCTTTGCTATCTGTTCTTTGTTTTAACTTGGTTTGTTTTATAACAGAGGGAGGGGCTCCTGAGGCAATGTCCTTTTGTGTGGCTACAGGATAGCGCAAGAAGTCAAGGTGCTTCAATTTTTCTAGGCCCTCTAGGATCTTGTTTTGTGGTGCATTCCCGGGGAACAGCACTCTGATGATCTTTTCTGAAGGGTTGGCGGGGAGCCAGACAACTAAGGCCGTGACTGATGTCAGGTAGGGCACAGATATTTCTCCTTCTTTCCCGTTGGGCAGGACAATACCAGTTTTGGCCTTGCTGTTGCCAGCCCACTTCTGCATTAAAAATTGCATCTCTTTACTGTCTTTGACAGGGTTAAGAATATACATGTCTAACCTGCCCACTCCCATCTTGTGGAAAAGTGTAATGGGCTCAATAGTGTTGCTGACCACACGAAAGAGAGGCTCTGGCTTGATACTAAGTTTGTTAAGGTACTGTAAAGTAAGCGAGGCCTCTTCGATGCTGCGTTTCACTTTAAGATTCGATTCTGGCATGCGGAGCTTCTCTGGCACATTGAAGAAGACAACACCGAGTTCAGGAGAAATCAGGTTCTTCATCCAGTCGCTATAGTTGGTGGAGCCTTGTGACTGCTCCTCTTCCTGTTCCGCTATCTTCCTTTGAAGAAGCCCGTTGATCCCCGGGAGATTGTCAGCGCCGATGTGTGTGAGCAGAATTGAGTCGATGCGGTCCAAGTGACGGACCAGTTTCCAGAAGCAGGATTTTCGATCAGAGCCTCCATCCACTAAGATGTTGAACCCATTCACAGCAAAGAGAGCAGAGTCTCCTCTTCCACCCGGAAAGATGTAGCAGCATGGCTTGGACAGTTTCAGGAAGCCTCCAGAAGTGGGAGGCTCCAGGAGGTCGAAAGGTGAAGGGACGTCAACGGTTTCAGAGATGTACTCTGTGAACTCTGTGACGCCCTCCATCTTGGGGAGAACAGTTTCTGGGTTTAGTTTGTATTCAAAGAACTCCCGCAGGGTCTGCTGCAGTCCCAGGGAGCTCCAGCCCACCTCCCCGCGGCAGGACACAGTAAGTGTAGCCTGCTGCTTGGGGGCTGACGTGCCCAGCAATTCACTGACCTGCAGGAAAGACACACCCGGAGACGTCTGAGTCAGTGATGGTATGCATAAAAACACACAACCCTTACGTCAAGGGAAGGTATTACAAAAATTGTAAATTCAACTAGACCCAAACTGCCCAAATCATGCTTAAATAAAGAAAAAATATGGAAAATAAAACTAGGCAATTGATCATTTCCATTTAAATTTTATTTTGTATTATTTGTGTGTACAAGGGTCAACCTGTGTGTCCGTGTAGGCTGCTAATTGAAGCAGACGGTAAGTCAGAGAATCCACGAGAAAAAGTAAATAGTCCTGACTGACAGCACTATTTTCAGCTAGATTAGCTAAGCGCCTCAGCTCTTTAGGAGTCTCCTGACTGAAGAAAACATTTCTGCTGTGAGCCTGGCATCGATCGACAATGTGACACCATTACACACTTTAAATGACAAGCTCTAATTTGCATAAGGCACAAAACAGAAATGCATAGAGTGTAAAAAGAAATAAAGGAAGACTAAGCTAAGGTTAAATAATGCACAAACACACACATTATAAAATTAATACAATGTGCTTGCAGTTTCATTATTACCAAAGGACAGCAGATGACTTACCCCAGGATCAGCAAAGACACGTGAAAAGGTCTGGCAGGTGAAAACACCAGTTTGAAGGAGGAGGGTACCGTGATCTGAGCTCTGCCCACTCAAGACCAGAAGCTTGTGTCCTGCTGAGTCTGTGACCAGAGACTGGATCTGGGACACACACAGCAGAGGAAAAAAAGGACAGAGGGGGACAGAGGACAGTTAAAGGGGAACCACAAAGAGAAATACCTGCATAAAGAAAGATGCACTCTAACTGTGTCAAGGTTAACAAGATTAAGCATTAACGGTCTGAAATCTGTCACCCGTCTCTCCTCCCATCAGGGACAAAGAGATGATGGTGAATACTTGACATAAGCAACTGAAATCAGACCTATACAAAACACACTGGAAACAGCTCAAAGTTGGGGTGTAATAGATAAAGAGAGGACAGTAAACGTGAGGAAAACGATGAGGGCGTTTGTGCCCTAACACCACACTATTGCTTTGCTCCAGATTTTTTGTACTTATTCTGTCACCTGGTAACTCTCATGCCTCAAACTATATTTAGGTAAACGTGTAGGATTGCTTAACAATTAAGGCCAGAGCCACACAAACAATTTGTCATTTTAAAATGGTGTAAGATGAAAAACAATCTCGTTAGCACAGTTTGAGCACAGTTTTCAGACATGTATGTATTTCCATACATACATGTCTGAAAACCCACGTCACATAACCGGATGTGTACAGTGGGTATGTGCACTGAACGCAGGGTTGTGTAGAAACCTTTGGAGCCGAAAATGAAATGTGAAGCTGGTTCCAAAAGACAGTCAATCCCCCCAAAAAAAGAGTTAGGGACTATTACTCACACGTGTCCCCACACGTGCCCCCACACATGCAGCCGATTGTGTGTCTGCACCTCCGCTAAACTGGACCTCACTGAACTGGACCTCACTGAACTGGACCTCACTGAACTGGACCTCTCTGCCGTTTTTTGCTGTTGGCGACTTTTGGAGCATTTTTACTGGAATTATCAGATAAATGATACGGCTTGTGTCAAGAAATGCGTGCTTCAGTTTTGGTGAATAAAATTCTAGTATATTAGTTTGCTACAAAACTAATACAAATTATGTGTGTCTGTGTGTTGTATCCATGCAATTTATAGATTGCTTGCTTGCATTAGCTGATAGCTTAGGACTCCATCTTCTCTTCTAAATATGGAAACATCTGGCTCCAAAAACTCGACATGGGGCAGCCAAAACCAATGGGTGAAGCCATAGTTCATGTTTTATATTGTGTATAGTTGTGACAGCTTTTGGAAGGAAATACCACAGTGACTGATGAGCCCTAAACCAGGAGTGAAAAGTCCAAAAGTTTCAGTTTGTAGCCTGGCTACACGTCAGAACTTCAAACCAAGTTCATGAATTTCATTACCCTCAAAGGAGTTTCCCCAAATGTTTGTGTGACAGAAGACCAAAAGATGTGGACTCAAATCTAGTTGGTGAAAGCAGAGAACAGTAATTCAGAACATGCTGATCTTACTTCTGACAAAACAGTGTCTTCTGAAGGGTTGACGAGAACTACAGTCTCTAGGACATCACTCCTGTGGTGGAGAGTCCTTTGTCCTGTAAGAGAAGATGGAAAACGTTATTTTTTAATGTAGTAAATATGGAAAGTTTATGGAGGCCTAAAGGGTGGATGAAGTAAACTGCTGCCAGACATTCAGCCATCTGGCCTGAAGACATCCTGTCTGGATGGCATCCAGACCTGATCTGGAAAACCTCTCTGAGCCAGAGAGATTCTGCATTCTTCATTATATGTGGGGCAGTCTCTTTATAGAGACAGGAAACCCACTTGTGCATCAATGCAAGATGAAAAGTTGGAATGAGAAAGAGGTCACAGAAGTTTAAAATTACAACCTCAAGCTTTTATTTGCTTGTTTCTCTGCACTTGTCTCCCCTCTCTTCGCTGTCTCCTCACCACAACCGGTTAAGGCAGATGGCTGCTCCCCATCAGGCTGGTTCTGCTGGAGGTTTATTCCTGTTAAAAGGAATCCCCACCCCTCCTCTCTCAAAAACGGTGAAGTAAGGAAAAGATTCAGGTATACTGCTGTTACCTGAGACAGGGCCAGAGAAAGCAAAGATATATGGTATTTTTTATTATTACTTTTTGGCCAGTATTACAGTGCAGTGTATCTCTATGGCTGAGGACAGTGTTATGTTTACCTAGTAACTATGACTGAGGCTGCTGTCCTGTTTAGAGTGCTCTGTCCAGTGTTTGTGTTCAGTTAATGTGTAGATGTTAAATATGCCAATACACCTGCAGCTGCACAGTGGCGCTCAGGCGACGCCATAAAGGTCGATGCCAAATAAATTCACTGTGGCATCAGTTACAAAATCTTTACATGAATGATAAGTAAAGTAGTTTCCCTGTTTAACATTTGTGCACATCAGATGTCTGTGAGTGAATGGGAATGAATGACAGAGGGCCAGTGGTCCCTCAGCCACCCTCCATCCACCCCTAATGTGTGAGGTTGAGCTCCAGGATTTTGGTAGCAGTTGACAGCTTTCCTAATAGTTATGGAAGGTAAACAATGCCTTGTTTCTGAGCTGTCATGGTCTGCCACTAGCTGGTCTCCCTGTATTTCTGGGGCATGAGGATTGAGCTGTTCTTCACACAGCCGAGGAGTCTTCCACTCCTCAGCTGTGCACCTGTATCCCATCAAGCCCCATCATCTGCAGTATTTCAGGACCAGCTCAACCATCCAGTCTCGTCCAGATTGTGTGCTTCCTCGGAGCGGTAAGCGGGCTCAGTTTTTGTTCCTCTTTGTAGACCTGTACCAGTGTGCTAACGTCACTCTCTGTGCTCTCAGATTGGACTCTTCTGCCTGCCTCAAGAGTGGACTGCCTCTCCTTCCCTCCTTAACCTCTCCCTGAGCTGGTCCCATCATCCCCCCCCCCTTTTCCTTTCTAGACTTTCATACCCAGACCTGCAAATCCTGATTTGCCCCGGTGCCCCCTGGCTTTAATTCCTGATCTTAGTGTGTAAATACGGATCTAGTGGTTGAACCATGGGTCAAGCACGTGAGTTCACTGCCCTGAGTTCAGCCAGTTTATGAAAGGAGCTAAATGTACAGTATGAGAAAAATTACATTTTTTGAACATTAAAATGTAAAATCCAAAAAAACCTCAATGAGTATTCTAACATATTTGTTATATTGCTACTTTATTCCTTTTAGAGGCGACGATAAGCTTTTAATTCCCCTTTGTTTCAGTGCAAATTAGATATTTGAGAGCTCTATTAATAGGAGGATCTCAGTGACTCCACCGTCCACCGGGATCTTCAGCGCGTCCCTTGAGTTTGCAGCGCTGTGCTTTCTTTCTACAATCTGTCACGTTTTCCATGAAAAGACTCTTAATGTAAATCACTGTCAGCTTAAGATACCACGCTGTAAAAAGAACCGAGACATTATTTAAAAATAAAGGAGGATTATCGACCGCTAAGATGTAGAAGAGTTTGAATGAAGCAAGTCATTTCATACATTAAAGAGAAGCTCTGAAATTTTCCACTTGTATATCAATAATGCAATCAGCGTGATATTAAGTCTAGGCCATCTGTGATCAGAGGAAGAAGCACTCAAAAATTATATTACACATAATAATCACAGACATATTATCTGTTTGCAGCTGATCTGCTTCATGCATTTCTATTCTTTTCTTGTACCAAATGACATTAACACCGATTTGGGGTAAAGGAGCTGAATCGAAGCGTTTTGTATTCAACCACATTTTTCTCTTATCCACAAATCATCTGTGACATTTCCACATAAAGAAATGTCAGGAGTTATTTTCTCCGCTCTCAGTGAATCTACCTATTCTCAGATCATAAACTCTCTCATGCTGGCCATCCCGGTGATTCTTTTTTCGGGCGTCATGCGAACCAAAAGCTGCATTTCACATTTTCATCGCCAACAACAGTCCTTAAAATAAGAATAAATAGATATTATTTCAAATGCAGCTTCCACATTTTTAACATCGTGCTAACAGCTGCACGAGGCAAAATTGCAGTATATATAGCGAGCTGAATGCTAACATGAGCGTCATCGAAAGTCAGCAAAACCTAAAATTATTACCCAGGAATGTATGCAAACATTTTTTAAGTGATCCCCAGGTTACTACTATATGTCATGACTAGTTATGAAGGAGAAGAGAGGCTGTCTGTCTATAGTTCAGTGTGTTCACCTGCAAGGTGTTCACTGATCAGCTTCATCTCATTAGTCCTCTGACTGGATGTTGGAATGACTGAGGTATTTCTGTGTGTGTATATATGATTATGAAGAAATGTTACTGATGCTGGATGAACTAAAACTTTGTAGTTTAATAGCATGGGCATGCTGCACCATTGGTTGTGCTTTTAGATGTGCAATAAAGCAGAAACAGGAAACGTGAGGTAGCAATGTGCAAGAACCTCTCGCATCTTTATTGGTTTAACACAACTAAGGATGAAAAGAGATTAAATTGATAAAATCCATGTTGACCTATGGGCAGCACACTGGTGCGGTGGTTAGCTCTGTTGCCTCACAGCAAGAAGGTCCTGAGTTTGAATCCACCATCTGTCCGGGGCCTTTCTGTGTGGTGTTTGCATGTTCTCCCCGTGTCTGCGTGGGTTCTCGCCGGGTACTCTGGCTTCCTCCCACAGTCCAAAGACATGCAGTTAGTGGGGTTAGGTTAATTAGTGATTGAACTGGATAAGCGGAAGAAGTGGAATTATATTCACATTGCAATATATGCTTTATAAGGCAGCATTCGGACAGCATCACTGAAGCAAATTGGAAGATGTGGCTCCCTCTGTTGATGTTACCATAGGAACACACTGCAGCAACTATCACCAAGCAGAAAGCAACAATTTTTAATCAGCTGACAGCTGCACGGGGTGAGTGGCGATGAGAGGTCACTGAAGGACTTAGCTGAAGAATGACACCCCTCGCTGGGACAGTAGTCAGGAGTTCTAACGCTTCAGCAGATCTGCCCACAGACGCGTCCGGTTTCACAGCACGATGACTAAGCTGTGAGGGTGAACCATGATTTGCAAGTTTGCTTGGATACTTAAATCACTAACAAGAGCAATACGCAACACCGAGGCAAACGCCTCAATATGGACAATGTAGACGCCGGCGCCACACAGCTGAGATATGACTGTAAACCTGCTCTCTGAAGGAGGAGGAGGAGGCCCATAAGGAGGTGTGTTCCTTTGACTGCATTAACTGCTGCCTGCAAGCTGACTGCTTGCTGACACTGCAGACTGGTACAAGAAGATACTACAACAACAAAGACTCTCTCAGTCAGGGTGAAATGCTGACGTCTCTCCCTGGGGTCAGACAACATCGACAAGCCACTCAGAGGGCTCGCTGTCGCTACCACTGCAGGCTGAGGTCTCGCAGACCAGGGTCACCTTTATTCTGTAGGTGGCACTGATGCACAGGCAGGTTAAAAGGTCCTGCAACACTCAGCTTTTAGCATTTTATTATATTTACTATTATTCAGGTTAAGACCCCGCCTCGTTTTACATATTAAGTGAAAGAAAATGAATTGGCAGCTACTTTAATAATCCTATCTTATTTGAAGGTATTTTTTAAAAGCTGAAAAATTTATATATTTTTTTAAGTTTATGAGAAAATGTGCAGCTTTTCAGGCGTACCTAATAAAGTGGGTGGTTATATGGGTATCGCACAGGCTAAGGTGCAAGAAGACTTAACATAGCGACTACGCACGGAGGATAAAATGGATACTTACATTCCTACAGTTCATAACATATTAATATTGTATACTTCTCTGACCCTTTGGTTTGAAAATTGCATTTTCAACCTCTACATACGGACATATGAAGTGTTTTTCAAAAACAGTCCAAAAGACTGTTCATATTTGTATTTATAAAAATGTGACCTAACAATTCAAGGATTCCCTACCGCCACAGCAAGAAATGTAAAACGAGAAGCCGGCAGAGGAGTTTAGCTGGTTGTAGGCAAGTGAAGGTTAGTGCACTGAGTTAGTCATCCCTCCTACTGAGGAGCTGGAACATCAGTAATGACATTTTTTTATTCCTCTCTTGTACTTTTAAAAGGTTCTAAGTATTACCGCGCTGTACCGAATGCTGTTAAGTTGGGCCACTGTCAGATGTGGGTGTCCTGTTTAATCCTTCTTTTTTTAACTTTTCAGTAATTACAACATATCCTAATACATGTTGTTTCTGTACAGGGTACAGTAGCGTATACAGTACATTTTATTTCCATGGCCTTCAAATAAGATCAAATTGACCCATGACAGTGGCCAACTTTGCAATGGCTCGATGAATAAAACTGAATTTAAAAAAAAAAAAAACTGTAATAAAGAACAAAAACAGAACTATTGGTCCAGAATTTCGGTCCATCCAGCTTCCACAGCTATCCATCCTATTAGTTCCTGAGACATTTCGCTCTGAAACCACAAATGCCAGCTAGCATGTTGCTTTTCATCCAGGGAGCGCTTCAGGAAACTGCATTTACCTTCAGGGCATTGGTGGTATTTTTCCCACAATGTCTAACTTAGGTTTGTTTTATTCAACACAGGCAGGCACACCTGCACACAAACACACCCCATCACCGGCCAACACGAAATGTCACCTTGCTCTTTTGTTTTCTATCCTGGCCTGACTCTTAATTCATTGTCCCGTCTTATACATATTGTTTTATTTTGTTTCTCCTCAGTGACCTTGTCCGTGTCTCTCACTTTGCAGTAAAAAAAGAAGATTTTATGTTCAGTAAGGTAGAGAGCTGTTCTCTTACATTCTTTCTCTTTTCCTCTTGGTGATTCAGGCTATTCCTGAAGCTCTATTTTCTCCCACACTTCTGATTTCCCACGCTGTCAAAATCACCTCATTCTCAATTGCAACGTCACTACTCTGGTCCTATGATCTATCTGCCCACGTTCTCTGAGCCAATCAGCACCCAATCCCTGTTCTTTAAATTCACTCCAAGTGGCGTCTCTGCCTTTAAGGCAGTCTATTTTGCATCCATCCTCTTTCCCATCCCCACCTCATCCAGGCTGTTCAGGACATCAATTATTTATTAATGAGCCCTCCTTTTTGAAATGGTTGTTGGGAGGCTTCAATCAAAAAGACAGAAGTGTTACACTGATCAGCCACATGGACGACGTGTGAGGAAAATGATGATAGGGAAACTGGTATTCAAGACAAACATTCATTATTCATATCAGTCTTTTAACCCAGTGCTCTGTGATTAATTGCAGTTGTAATAAATAATGAGGCTTTTACTGGAACTTACAACCCAGTGATGTGAGTCAGCCTTGTGGGTCTCTGCGCACCGAGAACCAAACATTGTGAAGCTAAAGGCTCCTCAGGCAGGCCAGCGTCTGCTCCACAGCTCAAATGTGTTTGTTTAAACAGCCCTATTGAAGACAGCAATGTTCAGCCAAGTTGCCCTCATCTATTCATCCCCGTGGCTTTCTTTTACTGGCGTCCCAGGCAGAGAGGAAGCATCATCCTATCACATAAAGTGACATCCAAGCAAAGGCAGTAAAATGAAGACTCACACTGTTCACCCTGGCCGATTTTCACTGACATAAAAAAAAACAACCCTCATATCTGTGCAGAAGCTTTACTGCTTTTAGAAGGTCCCGGCTTTCCGTCTCAGCTGAATTTGTCTTAAGTACTAATGACATTCTTATCAAATCAGCTCTCCAGCTTTGTGATACGTCTGCGATTTTTAACATCAAAGCAGTGCATTAGAATACCATTGACACACATTTTACTAAATCCACAACAAAGACATAGCAACTGAATTCAGGATGTAGAAACTGCAGCCAAAGCTAAATCTTCATATTTGTTAAACGGACACTTGATGAGTTTAAAAACTGCAAAAAAAGACTGACAGTATGACAGAAAGACTGATTCCTTCTGTCATGCTGTTACAACGGTGGCCAACGTTTCAAATAATGAGGTCAGTACGTTTAAGTAATCCCCAAACCAAAGTTCAGGCTTCAGACTGTCTAGACACTACGTTTCTGACACTTTGTTTTCTACTCTTGGACTTATGTGATGCCACTGATATTGTCATCTCTGGCACGCAGGAGCTTGATTACGAGGGGCAGCCAATCAGAAGAAGGCTGGCTTAAAGCGAAGGGGGGGGGGGGGGATGGGGACTAATACAGTGGATGTTGTTCCAGGTTTGAAATAATTAAGGATTATTATGAACAGTGAATCATGCAAAGCCAGTCCAAGCATAGAAAAATAGAGATGAAAATGAGCAGAACAGGTCCACTTTAAAAACTTTACAAACATAAAAAAATGGAAAAGGAAGCCTCGTTCCTTGGCGTAAATGACGGAGTCTACAAAGTCATCTATTAAGCTTTTTTTTAAAAATGATGACGCTACTATTGGTGGTGCCACTAAAGGTGCTATACAAATAAAGTTTGATTAACTGGTTAAAGCTCTGCTCTAAGTGTTCACAAATAAATTGTTTCCTTTCTTTTGGGAGATTAGTGATTTCTTATCCGGGGACTGTAGCTAGCACTGAATAAGAGCACATTAATTTAGCAGGATCATGTGTTTTTTGACAATGTGTGACAAAGATGTAACTAAACAATCGGGGTGCAAATCTTCTGCAATCTGCAAAGATCCATCTTCTTGACAAAAATAACTGGCGGCTGGTTAGATGCTGGATGATGTCACCTGTCCTGCTTCCATCGGATGACTTGAGGATCTCGGGAGGTGAACTCTTCACTTCCCCTCAGTCTTTGCGCGACTCTGCTCATCAGGCCCAGAGGAAGGAAGGTCATTTGTTAGACAGGACTCAGTGTTTCAGCTCTCCACTCTCTCTTCTCAGCTGGCCTGCTTGATATAAATATCCACGTCTGAACTCCCAAAATGAGAACGCTCTGTTTAAAGGCGACTAAAACGGAGCACTGATCGACCGAGGCCCAGCCACTGCACTGCTCCATATAGCATGTTCCACATTTACAGCAGCAAAGGCGGGTAGTGAGAAAAGGGTTCAAGGAATTTAAAGACAACAGGTTTTAAAAAAAAAAAGTCTAGGCAGATCAATCTCACATAGTTTAATAGAGAGTTTTATTTATTGTAGGAAACAAACTTTAAAACTGACCACAGCATTAGATCAGATGCTTTAAAGCTTAGTTTCAGCGAGATGCCAGAGTATCACAAAGAAAAGAGCTGAAACTGATTCAGTACCAAAGGCTGCAACTCTTTTAATTAAATCCTAAAATATCTGTAGACAGATTGTGTTATGATGCCATTGTGCAGACATGATTAATGGTTAAATGTTACAGCTAAAAGAAGCAGTGATTCAGTTTGCAGACAAAAACAGCACAACCCAGGGTTTGATTTCTTTACCTGCAAATTCCTGTTAGGGACACATTTGCATCAATATAACATAAAATGTACCGACAAAATTAACAAATCCACTACTGTATTCCTATGACACAGCAACTTTCATGTCTACAGAGTTCATTTATTCGGAAATATAATCAGGTTAATTTCAAAAGAGTCATTACTTCATGAGAGATGCTGGAGTTATTTTACAGGATATCTGATATCAAATCAAACGTATTTAAACTGCATGATTTTGAAATGACCAAAGTACTTTAAATTATGGGACAAGCATCAGAAAGGTGTGTGAAAATACACTTAATATGACAAATAAATAAATAGCACTTGAACCCTGCAGCAGGGTGATCTAAGGGCTGTTAGGCTGTGGGCTTTATGGTTTGCATCCACTTAGCTCAGTGCTTCTCAAACTTTTTCTGGCATGCCCCAGTTTCAAAGCCTAAAATAAGCCCCACACCCCACATGTTTAGACAATGAATAACAGCTCAAAAAGGATCCAGCTTGAATTTGACTTAAAGGCTAGCACAATAACACTTCACATTTTTCACTGGGTTATTCCTGGTTGTTAAGCGCACTGCAAATTACTATAAAGTGGTCCTGAACGATCACCTTTATCCTACAGTTAAACATAGGAAGGTCTTTTCCAGGACAACAGCGCCTCCATCCTTACAGCAGGGGTTACCGAAGGCTGTGATGAGTATAAAATGATGTAAATCATGTGCTATTTCAGCATTTACTGAAACATGAAAATACAAAAAGTCAATATTTGGTGTGACCACCTTTATTCTTCAACACAGGCTGAACCCTCTGAGGCAGCTTTCTTGTAATTTCTTTAAGTAGTCTTCAGGAACAGTTCTCCAGGATTCTTGGAGGACATTCAAAGGACATTCAAAGTTCTCCTTTGGATGTCGGCTGCCTTTTGCTCTGTTCTCTGTCAAGATGATCCCACACTGCGACCAACACCTACGTTTTAGAATAAAATTAAGCAACCTCTAACGGTCGTAGACGAAAGTGCGTGTGAATAACGTGTTCGGTTTTCTCCGGCAAATCCTGAAAAAATACATGAATATATGGATTTCCTCAGATTTCTGAATAGTCTACAGTGCCATTAGATGCAACTGGAAAAGTTAAAACGATAAAAAAATAAACTATTCTTTATTTTTTTATACAGTGCTTTACTTGAGTACGCAAAGCGCTTTATGCAACAGTCCTGAGTCATACAAGCACTTCAGTATTTTGCCCTTGGATACTTTGGCATTCCGACTGGAATAGCCTGGGATTGAACCAGCAACCTTCCAAGACGTACATATAGGTCGTATTTCCGGGCCTGCAGAAACAACGGATACTTACGTTCCATCAATTTTGACTAGATCCCCACCCAGCCCCAAACCATGACAGAGTCTCCACCGTGTTTTACAGATGGCTGTAGACACACACACACACACACACACACACACACACAC
>JAVDPK010000096.1:360388-370796 GCA_034780415.1 Cichlasoma orientale
TGTGCAGCACCACTTGGACCCCGAGCTGTGCATTGGCCTGACAATGTTTTGTTCACTATTTTCTTCACTGATTTTATTTCTGATTAAATGTTCTGATGCCCCCCCCCCCATGCAACCTAGTAAAAAATAATAATAATAAAAATCCTGGAACACCCCTGCATAGCAACATTGGCTGGAAGTTCACACTTTCTTTCTTTTTCTTTGATTTTCATTTTTTTTTTGTTCTCAATCTTTCATTCGTGTTTTATCTTTCTAATTATTTTGAAGTCCCGTTGTATCAATTTTATTTTGATCTTTTATATTCTGATTTTATTGATTTCATCATGCTTAGTTTCACTGTTATGTTTATTTTCATGCTTTGTAAATCTCAGTTTTATTCCTCTGCACTACCTATTCTGTGTATTTTGTATAATTGGAGAGTTAATCCATGTGCCCCGACTAGAAAGCACTTTGGTTCAAGTCCAGCTGTTCTCTCTGCCAAGGAGGTGATTAGTTCAGTTTGTCTCTTTGTTTGTTTGTTTGTTTGTTTGTTTTGCCTTTTAGCAGGAATACTCAAAAAGTTAAGGATGGATTTACGTGAAACCTTTAACAGAGATGGAACTTATTCCAACTTAGAAGTGATCAACTTCTGGAGTCAGGCTGTATCTGGATATTGAGTCAGGAATTCTTAGAAGGATTCCTTACCACTGAAAGACAGGGCATCATCATTACCTTTTGCCTCTTTACAAATAATCAAAATAAGAAAAACTGGAGCCATTATTTGGTGTTTTCTTGAGAACATCAAATAATGGCTCCAGTTTTGATATACATTTATAAAAGTGTCTTTACTTGACTTGACCTGGTAATAGCTGATTGGTTTGGCAGCCCTAACGGCACGGCTAAATGTTTGGAGTAGCCTGGCAAATCAAAGCAGTGCGACAGTTTCCCAGAAAAGCCCAGGTCCCTAATTCTGCTTAAAAGAGCATCAAGATGTCTCCATGAAGATGTGTTGACACAAATTCAGAGAACTTGGACACACGCTGCTGTAGGACAATAACAAAATGGATCCATGGGAAACACAGCACACACATGCACACAGTTACCCCAAGTTAACAGCTAGTTAAAGTCAAGCAGAATATTAAGATACCATCTTTTGACTCTTAAAAGAATGTTACTTAACAGCAGGACTTCATGACTAATGCAAAAATAAAATATATAGTAATGCTGAGCTTTCTCCAGATTCCATACTTACAAAGTCGCCAAGTGATAAGCAGCACAGCTGACCAATGAAAATCAAAGCTGCACATCAGAGGAAACCTTTCATGACACATGATTAGAGAAGCTGATGGCTCAATTTTACCCCCAAAATTAAAATTGGGATTAGTATTCTGCAAAGTAATTACAGACACAGCCATGCATGCAGACAATCACAGTTTAGATCACAGAGCTGAAATCATCCTGTATGCAGACAGACACTCATTTGGACCAGTAACACACACACACACACACACGCACGCACGCACGCACACAAAGAGCTTGGGTCGAACCACCTTTGCTGAGTCACTGGAAACATTCGGTACCGAACACAGTGCAGGAAACGGGAGTAGCCTATTACATGATGATAACTCAATAACACAGGATGAAAACTGACTAATGGGGAAAAATAACAGCTTTTCCAGGCACTAATTGTCATCGTCACAGACAGCCCACAACACGCACGTAGACACACTCACAGACACCACAGGGAAGGGTGGTTTCAGAGCAACGGGATGAATGAATCATCAGAAACACGGTTATCTGTTCTAGAGTACAAATGATGGCTGGTTGTTTTGTGACCACAACACATAACCCTCACCCACACACACCTACACACACACACACTGTCTCAATCTCTTTTTTTTTTGTGCTCTAAAGTCTGATTTTGCATGGTCATTTGTCCTGCTCTGGATAAGCATGCAGACAACATCAGCCTTTCCAGCATGCCAAATGGAAACCATAGCAATGACTCAACACAAGACATGGTCTTTGTTTTTGTTTTGTTTTTTGCAAGTCTCCGGGGGCAATGGGTTCATCTGCATCACCTGCATGTAAGGTGTTGGTCAGATTTATGCATTTCAACTCACAGTGAATGCGCAGGAGAGAGTCATTTCAGGGAATCAAACCTGCGTCCCTGCATATACAGGACAGTCCCCAGGACCACTGCATCTCCCTTTAAACTCTTATTTCTGACTACTTTTTATTTCCCAAAGAAAAGTAGGTCGTTGTGTTGGTTTTCATTGATCTAGCAAACACACGGTGTATTTTTACAAATGGGTTAAAGGCTCCGCTCTTCTAACACCTGCATTAATCCTGTCACTTGGATAAGGAAAGGACTTGTTTAAATCCCCGACTGAACCCTCCTTGCCTCTTCTTATGTCAAGGTAGATTTAAGAGGACTCGTTGGTTAACGAGTTTATGTGCTGTCTCCTGCCCTAATTTCTTCCAGACATTTCTCTTGCCTTGTTACTCGCCACCAAAAAAGCACTGCGCATAAAAGTAAATATCTGGCTACCGGGTGATGTATGCTTGATTGGAATTACGCAACAAAAACACACAAAACGAAAACCCACTGACAGGCAGCGGTTTGAGAATAAACGTCACGTCTGTGCGGAAAAAGGGAGAAAAAAAATCTTAGCTGAGGGGGAGAGAAGAAAAACAAGCAACATATGCAGCAGTCGCTCCACAGCATCCCACTCAAGCAATCTGTCGCTGTAATCAACTCCGAGAAAAAGAAAAAACATACACCATGAATCGGTTTGGGCTATTTCAGAAACAGTTTACGTACCGTTATGGGTGATGAGCCACTTTAGCGGAGTGCTGAGTGTCTAGAAACCGGAGAGGAGCGTCGGCGGTGCGTGTGTGTGTGTGCGCGTCAGGCGGAGACAGGAGGACAGAGGAGGAGATTTGGCACATTTGGAGAGGAACGCAGCCTGGTGGCGGAGCGCAGAGCACCGGGATGCGGCAACATCCGTCTGCAGACAACAGACCAGCGGCGTGCGCTCCTACCAGGGAGGGGCGCACCAGGCTCATACACACACTGCACCAGCAGTAACTCATTCACTGCCAGGGCGGTATGGGTGGGTGGACTGCTTTTGCAGGGAGAGAGAGGGAGGGGGAGAGAGAGAGAGAGAGCAGTTCGCTGTGTTTGTGTGTGCGTGTGTGTTGAGATGCGCCATATGTCACAGCCCTTTATAAAAACATCTGTAGCCAGTCAATGCTTAATTTAGCAGCTGTATGATGACATTCGCTGCCAATTATTGACAGAATATTCCAAACAGAAAATGCAGCAAATATAAGGTATGTCAATTAAATCGAATATCTATAAGAAATAAAACAGGACAAGTTCGCCTTATTTACCAAAAACATTATTGCGGTACATCTTCTGTTTCTGTAAGTTTAAAGTTTAAGATAATCATTAATCAGCCGAATCACCATTCGGTCAGTTAATGTTGTCTTTGTGAAAAATAACTGCAGTTTTCTTTTTTTGTTTGTTTTTGGGTTTTTTGGTGCTACAGTGACTCACCAAAACTGTTAGAAAATTAACATCAGCGATAGAAAGACTATCAAACCCAAATTCCACGACCATGAGCACAAGAGGCCAACAAACAAGGACCAGCAGGGCAGAAAGCAGTTGAAAGCATTGCCAGAGTAACCCAGAGAGGTCTGGAAACAAGAAAACAGGCCCCATGAGCTTTTAAATTTCTCCTACAATAAACACAGATTAATCAGATGCAGTGAGTAGCACAGTAAGATCTGAAATATTAAATGCCTTTAACTCAACGACTTGCTGCAAGAGACTGGGTCTTGAGATTGCTTTGGAAGTATAAATAGTATCAGCACACAAATGTATGATTAAACACATTAAATTTAATATCCATCCACCCATTTTCTTAGCCACGTATCCAGTGTATTTGTCGCAGTCAGGCTGGTGCTTACTGAGACTATCTAAAGTGGTTTAGGGGAAGGAAACAGAGTACAACCTGCACAGGTAACCAGTCAATCACAGGGCTAAAACAGAGAGACAGACAAGCACACACATTCTCACATCCACACAACTTGTCAATTCAGAATCACCAGCTAACCTAACCCGTATTTTCACAATCTTGGGATGGTGACAAGAAGTCAGAGCATCCCAAAGGAAACCCACACAGGCACAAAAAGGCCCCAGCTGACCAGGAGCTTCAAATCAGGGTCATTCTCACACGAGGCAGCAGCACTGAGAATCCCACTGCATCCAATATAAACGCTGATATTCATACACAGTATATACAATGATCTCCTGGTTGTTGTACAAGATACAGCACTCAAAGCACATCCCATAAAACAGAACGGACACGGATGGTGTTTTGGACGGTGCTCAGCAGGCAGATGGTGTGGATGTAGAATGCTGACTTAATTTTCTGAAAGTTACACAGAACTCCTCCCAACTTAACTCTGGAAATCACTTCTTTTTTTATTCTTTAAGCAGTTTTTTTAGTGGATTAAAAAAAAAACTGACCTGGAGGCATTAAGATGGCTGCTGAGTGGCAGGACTTGGCTCTAAGGAGAAATCTGGACAGATTCCAGCATCTTGTGACAGTCTGGCTTCAGAATGAGCTGTAAAATGTGTCATTTTTGTTCATCGATTGTACAGATTTTTAATAATTTGAATAACTGCGTTTTTTTTTTCATGGCTCCAGTTGAATAGAAAACTATAATGCGCACATCACAGTGCTGTGGTCTGACGTAAACAGGCATCATCTTAATCCTGTGTGCATAATGTCTACCCACAACAATGATGAGTTTATATTTAGTTACTGAATATGTATCATGTTGTGTGACAAGCAAGATCAGCCTACATTCCATCTCTCACGTTTGCTCTGAGCTTTACACCTTTCTCAGCCTCTGTGCTCTTTTATACCTCGCTCGCCTCATCTATATAGCAAAAACAGCTGATTTACAAAAGTGATGACAGTATTTACGCTCCGGTAAAGGGGATTTTAGTGGCTGTTCTTGTTGTGCGCTTGCTGTCCAGTCTTATTTAATAGTTTAAAGATCCATATGCCATCCTTTTCTAGATCGCATCTCATTTTTCACCAGAATAAATTTTGTCAGTTGATCAGGTCATGTCTCTCAGCAGCCCATTCGGGAGACGGCCAGACCGCGCCGCTTCGCCCAGGATGTCCCACCAATCAGAAGAAGCTGGAAGACTGCCGGATACGTCCCTGAATACATATAAGGCAGCAGTTTCAAACAAAGATTCTCCTTCCTGTTCTTGGCAACAAAGCAGCTTAGTCATACCTGTAGGTTTGCTGTAGCTCTTCCTAATACCCAACAGGCTATAGTCTGTAACTATAAATGTTCTGCAGGATTACCAGGAGTCAAGGAGATGTTGGATTTTTGAAGCAAATATCAAAACTGAGAGCTTAAAAGTGAACGTGTACTTTGTGTTTTTGTTATTCCCATTTTTCTGTTACTTATCAGTAGTTATGTACTGTATGCTAATGTATCCACCATAATATCAGCTGGTAATAGTTGTCCAGCCATGAACTGTAGATGATGGATGCAGCCAGTGTGGGGTTACTGTGAGGCTGCCTATTGGTTAGTAAATATGCTGACCTCATTTGGCCATGTTTAGGAGCAGCCACCGTTGTTACAGTGTATTCATGACAAAAAATATGGAATAGCACAATAGACCCCCTTTAAAATATGAGGTATGAGTTTGATTAGTTAACACTGGCAAAAGATCCTGTTCTTTATCTTTGAGTTTCTAGTAATTAGAATCTTGCAGGCTGCTGAGACAGAGCTGCACTGTCCGTTTGATCAATCACTATGCAGAGGAAAAGATTAGGACAGCTGGTGTTCAACAGTGCATCCGTTTCTAGTGTTTCAGCCTTGAAAATCAATGTTCCTTATCTGATGCAGTAAAGCCAGACCGAGTTTTACCTTGTCTCCGAACATTTGAGTCACCTGGAGATCGACTTTATGATTGTGATACATGACGGCTGCTGCTGTGTGTACAACTGACGCTGATATAAAAGGCTCAGCTTTTACAACATATTCTGGACGGATGCTACGCTGCGACCACACACTGTTTGGGCCTCCAGGGACACCTTTCATGATGCATGGAGCAAAAAGCTGTTCCCAGAGGGATAACATTTTTCCTAAATATTTCTCTCTTTATGTTCCCTCTGAAGTTTTTTTTTTGTTGTTGTTGTTCTCTCAACTTCAAAAGTAACTTCTCAACTTTAGCTATTATTTCTGTTCTTCAAAGAAAACCTCCCCTTTCCTGTTCTCGTGCACCATCTTTGTCTTATTTTGTTTTCGCCACTGTCACCTCTGCTATAGTATGCATGTCTCTTTCGCTACTACTAATTTTCTCGTCTATTTCTTACTTGTTCCCTCTCTTCTTCACTCTCAGTCACTTTCTCTCCCATCCCTCAGACTGCAGTGATATGGCAAGCCCTGGGATCAATATCAAAGCTTTGCATAATTCAACAGCTGCTTCAATAATGAATGATGCAATGAGCCACTTTGGAAGGGAGGCTCCCTCCCTCTTTCTGCCTCTGTAAGTTTCTCTCTCTCTCTGTCTCGCCTGGCCTTCTTCAGCCAGATGAAGTCAACTTGCTTTAGTGTTTTCATTCATGAAAAATAATGGCTCAAACAAGGAGCATGAATTTGCTAATGAAAGCTGGAAGGCTGCATGTCTGACTTCCAGATTAAGTAGTTGCAATCTTATGTAACAGTTTAAAAAATGGCCCTTCTCAATGACTAAACAAAATGTCATAAAGCTATAGTACAAAAAAGGGGCTGATTCACTGAGCTGTGAATCAGCCCCTTGAATGATGCTTCAGTTCTACAATTAGAATTCTTACAAACAGGATTTTTGAGGGGAAAAGAGGGTTAATTCTACATTTAAAGCTGTCGCTAGGACAACACAGAATACTGTAGTTAGCACATATAAAAAAAGACCATAAATGAGTACTCTCATTACCGCGGGTTCACACATTTCACATAAAGCCACACTTTTGTTTTTACCTGAAAAAGATCTTTCAGATGTTTCGTTCTCCAGCTCCCGTGTGGCTCATGAAAAAATCGCTTCTGGCAAAAACAAAAAACAAAACGTGTCCACTTCTTTAGGAGGGACATTTACCTCGAAAAACAGCCCATAATAAATACACATGCTCGTTTGTGTTTCCCACATGGGAAAGGTCAGGCTGGTGGCTAAACCATGTAAAAGAGATTACAGTAGAGCAGTCTGCGATGACGCTGCTCTCTAAGCACTGCTGGATTAGCATTAGTACGCACACTGTTGTAGATTGACTCCATTCAGCACCCATGGGAGCAGCTTAAAATACATCCCCAAAAATCGGAGCTTTTTTGGAGGACTCCTTCGAAGAATGACCTGTTATCTCCAGTTACTGGGAATCTGTGCAACTTCATTCTACCCTGCCAGTCAAAAATCAACCACCACAGCATGTTTATGAAGCTACTGCACAGAAGCACTTTGATGCATCCATTAATCACAATGAGCAGGATTCATTTCAGGCTCTAGCAATAGCAGCAGTAGTAATTGGCCCTGTAGCACGATTATTACTATTATTGTTGCCATGGGGCCCCCACCACATTCACCGAGCAACAGTTTACAGTGTGTGTCTGTATTGTTTTGGTGTCACAGAGCTTTTGTACTGGTTTGTGTTGTGCGCTGCCCGTCAGCTCTAGCTGTTCTCCTTATGGCATTATGCATACATGGAAAGCCAGAGATGGGACAAGCAACAGAAAGACCCAACGCACTCCCCACCATTCCTAGTGAGTAACAAAGAAGGCATACATGACAAAAGACATGACACTGATTAAGTCAAAGGAAAAGGAAAAGGAGGAGAATGGATGGTGGCAGGTTGCAAAGAGGCTTGCAGATGCACAGCATTGTAGAAAGGCTATAGCACCCTAAGTAGTGCATCTGTATGACAAGATACAATTGGACACTTGGGTGTGTAGAAGGTTATCAGCTGGGATATTCGTTGATAAGGGATGTCACTCAGTTCAGTTTATCTGCCAGGATTATGGCCAAGTCTGACCACATATTTTTAATTTATTATGGAAATTTTTACATTGAGTTAAGCCTGGTTTATGCCTGCCTGTTGTCATCCTTGCGAACAAACGTTGCACGACAAAAGTGGCTATTTCAGGATACTGCAGCAAGTCTGTTGCAAACTCAGAGCCGGTATAAATGGTGACGGGTCATCACAGTTGGAGAAAAACACAACCAATATGGTGACCATGACCAAGACCTTGGAAATCATTTATTACAGCTAGTACTGGCACCAGGGTGAAGGGGGAGCCAAAAAAAAGTTAGAAAGTGTAAGCAGTGCTTTATTCAATCATGCTGTTTGCACTCCAGACATGACGGCAGAAAGAATGACTTTTGAACAAGTTGAGAATAGCAAACTGAGTATCATATTTTATGTTTTTACTGTTTATCCACCTGTTGCCGATGCAGAAAATGAACAGAGATTTTCAGCTCATCAGTAATGGATCCCCAAAATAACCTCCTGCTTCCTCTTCATAACTCGTGTTCGCAGACAGCCAAATGATTTGAAATGTGCATCAACAGCAGTCATATGGGATCGAATCTGAAGAAACAAGTCAGCTGAACTCGCCAAAAACATGAACACATGAAACAAACATAAAATTTTTATGTTCTGCTAAGCGATGGAAGCCAGTGGCACTTACAAACTTTTCACCCTACTCGCCGCCTCTGGCCACTGGGGAGTGTCTTACTAGAAAGCGCAAGACAAGGCGATGTGCAGAGAGGCAGAAAGAGAGGAGTCGACTCGGCACAAACAGCCTTTCTACACCGGTTCATCTCAGGGCCAGAGAAATGGAAACCGGCAGCTCCTCGGATGCCATTACAACGATACAGCTGACTCTGTGAGTATTTGCATAGCAGATTGTCCTGCGTGTGTGTGTGTGTGTGTGTGTGTGTGTGTGTGTGTGCATGGACATAAATATACAGTACACACATTGGCATTGCTACATAAGAAAGAATGATGAAAATATGTGTGTGTGTGTCTGAGTCTGTGTGGTCAGCAGGTGTCTTTAGGAAGGTTAAAGTGTCCCGGAAGTGAGTCAACACGGCGTCCTCCTATTAGAGCTGCAGCAAGGTGAGAGAACAGAACTGCTGTATCACTGTCAGGACAGTGTTACACAGCAGAATTAACTGAAGGCTATTAAGGCCAGCGACACACAGCTGGGATATGATGATGATGATGATGATGATGATGATGATGAAAATGAAAATTGTAAATAAAAAAACATTTTTGGTGCAGTAGACTGCCCAACTAAAGAACAGCATGTGTTTTTAAAAAAATGCAGCACTGACTGAAATGGATGTGCACCACCTGTGATTTGGTGATGCTTCTTCTTTCTTCTTGCATTAACACATTTCATACAATAATCCTGTTTCCAATTTTTTTTTCTATATTCAGTTTCTCCTGTTTTATTTTTAGCTGCTTTGGGTTCACAGTTTAAACTGTAGATGCAACACATCCATCCATCCATCCGTGCAATTTTCCAGACCCTTGTTTTATCACACAGCCTCACCACAGTTCATGAAATAGTTCATTGATAAATCTATTAATTTGTGCTTTTAAACACAAAAGTTCCCATTTTTTGTGTTCCCAGACACAAATTTGCCTCCCTTATTTTCATTTCTTTGAACATGATTTTTCTTCAGACATATCTAATGTAGTCATATCTAGTGACTCATGTTCATCTACATGAAGCGAAGATTTTCCACCTTTAAAGGGTGAAAAGGAGCACATCTGGAGGTTTGACTGTGACATGAATGACTTTCCCACTCACATCTGGGAGACAGCTGTTTGAGTCCCACATGGAACTGATGATATTTTTTTTACACTTTCCCATCTTAGAAAATAAAACTACTTGGTTAGGAAAAGACCATGGTTTGGGTTCAAATAATTGCTGACAAATTTTTGTTGGCTTTCCATATTAGTGTAATGCATGACTTCGACAAATCCTTTCTCACTGCGTGAGACTTTGTTGTGTAGTTGCAAAAAACAATTTTTAAAGCCATCTACTAGTGGGAACTCTGGGGGTGGTACAGAGGACACTGAAGGGTAAGATGTTAATTGCGTAAAGACAAATATTACACTTCTTCTCTATTTCTCATAATGAATGTCTCTACGCCTACATGTCTGGTCTAAATTCAGAGACTTAGGCTGCAAATCACTGTCAAACAATAACTATTCATTTTGGGTGTGCAGTAAAGAGCCAGTTCTGGCTTGGCCTTTATAATTAATGGAAACCTTTTAGTCATGAAGCTTCTTAAACAAAACACCAGAGAACTCTGTTTACCAGAACTACATAAAACAGCAACCCCATGCTGAGG
>JAVDPK010000096.1:370857-401237 GCA_034780415.1 Cichlasoma orientale
TATATATATACACACACACATACATATATATATATATGCATACACTGTATCCTGGCACAGGGGGAAAGGGCTTTGAGCTTCCTAACCATAACTTCTTCTCTCACTGTGCTCAATCGATTCCTTCAAGGCAATCTTGAAGAGTTTAACACTGATGAAAATGTCTCCTTCCCACCATCCAATACGGAAGGCTGGAGGTGATTGGCGATGGGAATAGAAAAGAGCAGTGGTGCCATAAAAGTGAGAAACAGCAAAGTTTCGAGTGTTCGACATCCTTTCACTGTCATCCTTCAGGAATTTGTATAACATGATGAACATTACAGGTCACTGGAAGAACGAAAGACCTGACTCCAGGACTTCAACTGCAACCATGACAACCATGACTTCAATAATAAAAATAACATTTAATTCACAAATTTAGGACAATGTTAGCAAAAACGCAACACAAGACTCACAATGGTAGGACTTATGGCAGGATAATAAACAACCACAGACTCTATGCACTCTAAATCTAAATGGTAAAATAATTAAACAGATTGATTTGAGCAAAATTAGAGCACAAGATTTGAGTACTGAGGCATGTAGAAATGGCCAAGACCTGAGGAGGTTCAAACCAAAAATCAGAAGGGTGAAGAAAAGTGATTTAAGTGGCTTTGCATGTGGTGTGGTTGTTGGTGCCGGACGTGCTGGTCTGAGCATTTCAAAAACTGCTGATCTGCTGCAATTTTCCAGCACAGCTATCTCTCCACCGAATGGTCCAAAAATGAGAAAAATATCCAGCGAGCAGCAGTTCTCTAGGGAAAAAAATGTCTTCTTGATGTCAGAGGTCAGAGAAGATTGGCCAGATAGGAAGGCAACAGGAACTCAATAACCCCTCATTACAACTAAGTTGTGCAGGAGAGCGTCTGTGAACGTACAGCTCATCTAACCCTGAAGCAGATGAGTTACAGCAGCCGAAGACCACACCAGGTGCCACAGCTGCCAGCTAAGAACAGGAAACTGAGGATGCAATTAACAAAGGCTCATCAAAACCGGGCAACAGAAGATTGGAAAAATACTACCTGAGCTGATGAATTTCAATTTCTAAAGTAGTTGAATTCCAGCACTACACTGTTCTGTGCAAAAAAAAAAAAAATATATATATATAGCAAAAAGAGTGTGTGCATTTGTTAACTATATTAACTATAAGTAAATCTTTTAATTTTTTAAGTTGATCAACTTAAAAAATTCAATTAAGGCAATAAGTTGCTCTGTTTGTGTAGGTAGGTATACCTAATAAAGTAGTCATTAATGAGGTAATAGCTTACGAACCTTATTATTTACCACTGTGGCAGTGAGCGGAACCACTGGGCCTCAACTCAAATCCTGCAAGATCATATTTTACTTGTGTCTCCCATTCACTTATTTCTCTTATGGCTCCTGTCTGTGAAAAGAAATAAAAAATGTGGGTGGACAAGCAATTCTCCCTTAAAAAAACAAACAGAAAAAAAAAACAGGAAAACAACAGAAATCATCAGCAAACGTTCATTTGATGGTGAGATGTTATGAAGCTAAAGGTCATGAAGATGAGTTTGGTCAGTGCAGGTTTTCAGTACAGCAGTTAGAAGAAGATGAAAGCTGTGAAGTATCAGCCACAGCTCTGCTGTGATTAGAGCTGCTAAATCTATGTGGCTTTCCCCCTCTCACTTCCACATTCAAAACTGCAAAGTACCTTCCAGCATGAAAGTACCTCCCCAGCATGAGTGATCCTACAGCTCCAACTATACAAGCAACTAATACTGGATTGATTCAAAATCCAGACCCGGAGCAATCATGTTAGAGAGGGAGAGAAATCATACGGCCATCAGGCCATGAGCTGCTTCGGGTGTAGGTGTAAAAACATCAGTTTAGATCTAAGAGGAAAAAAAGAAACTAGAGCTCATCAGAAGCTTTTTTCCCCGACTTTTTGATAAGCACTCATTAGAGCAAGTTAAGAAAGATTTGAAAGTGGGGGTATGTCACAATGGAACAGGAGATACCGCTTCCTAAAAGTCAAAATATGTGCAGACACATTCAAAAGGTGAGAAAGTTTAATATTCATTTTTTTCTACTTTATAAGACTAATGAGAGGCTGACCATATGATGAACTTTTACATTAGCTTTTAAAGTGATGATTAAAAGCTCACGGCTCACGCTAATACCTCAGAGCAGATTGAGCGATAGCAAAAATTAGCATTATCCAAAGTAAGAAGATTGTTTTGAATAATCAGTGGTTCATAAGGTAAAAAAGTTAATATCTTTGATTAAGTATAGCATCCATCCATCCATTTTATTCTGCTTTATCTGGGGCAGGGTCGCGGGGTCAGCAGCCTAAGCAGAGAAGCCCAGACCTCCCTCTCCCCAGCCCCCGCCACCAGCTCATCCGGGGGGAACCCAAGGCATTCCCAGGCCAGTCGAGAGATATAATCTCTCCAGTGTGTCCTGGGTCTGCCTCGGGGCCTCCTCCCAGTAGGACATGCCTGGAGCACCTCACTCAAAAGGCACCCAGGAGGCATCCTAGTCAGACTGGCTCCTTTCGATGTGGAGGAGCAGCGGCTCTACTCTGAGCCCCTCCCGAATGGCTGAAATCCTCACCCTGTCTCTAAGGGAGAGGCCAGCCACCCTTCGGAGGAAGCCCATTTCTGCCGCTTGTATTCACGATCTCATTCTTTCGGTCACTACCCAAAGCTCATGACCATAGGTGAGGGTAGGGACGTAGACTGACCAGTAAATTGAAAGCTTCACTTTCACACTCAGCTCCGTCTTCACCACGACAGACTGGTGCAGCGTCCGCATCACTGCAGACGCAGCCCCGATCCATCTGTCAATCTCCCGTTCCCTTTTCCTGTCACTCGTGATACTTGAACTCCTCCACCTGGGGCAGCAATTCGTCCCTGAGCCGGAGTGAGCACTGCACCCTTTTCTGGCTGAGGACCATGGCCTCAGACTTAGAGATGCTGATTCTCATGCCAGCCACTTCACACTCAGCTGTGAACCGTTCCACTGCGAGCTGGATGCCACCACCTGATGAAGCCAACAGGACCGCATCATCTGCAAAGAGCAGAGACGAGTTCTGAGAATCTGATTCTGAGAATCTCAGAATCAGAATTAAGTATAGCATCATTAGAAAAAAGCATGATGGGGGTAGCTAAAGTACTGCAGAAAAAACATGCTCACTGAGCTGTTTCTAAGCTTCTACATTAAAACCAGCAGTTCCTGAAATTTGGAGATGCTTATAATTTAACCCACTGCAGACCAGAATCTGACTCGGCCTGCTGGTAAATGGAGGGCTTCATTTTTTTATTATTATTTTTTTTTGCAAGTCATTTATAAAGTCTCATGTCATGGAAGTGGTTGTGTGATGAAAGCAGACTGACTGTATGTGAAAACACTGAGACACGATGCTAAAACTATTGCTGAGATTTTTGGAATACATCTCCTGCTGATCATAATCCATTTTGGAAATGGTGGTGGTGGTTTAATAAATGTGAATTTTTAGCATACAATTCCACTGATTTACACCTTTTTTTTTTTTCATGTTATTAGGCACTGGTTTTCCTGGTCCACCCCACTAGAGCTCAAATTGGGCAACATGTGCCCAAAAAACTGCAACATACACCTCTGCTTTAAAGCATGCAGACACTGAAAGTGTTTTCTTTCATTTTCTCCAACCTATTCATATCAATGTGCACGACTAAATAAAATAAATTGAAAGAATGGATCATTAAATCATGAAGACAGGAGTTATTGCACAACACTTGTATCAGATGGATTTTTAAACAACCTGAGCATATTTCCCTGAACTGCAGGTCAAAACAGTTTGTTTCTGTTATAGTGTAGGTTTACTTTACCAATTTACAGTAAATAATTTCAAATTTGTGATCTTTTCAGAGGAAAATGAATACATTTTTAACCCAAAGCCGTGCAGCAGCAGCAGTAGTAGCAGCTGCATGCATATTTGATATGAACTCTCATTCAAGATAGTGCAATCACCAGCTGTGGTATAAATTTATGAGAAATAGTAAGCATTTATTTGCAGTAACCTTTTGTAAAATGTGTTCTGATGTTTCACATAATTACTTACTGTATGTGCTCGTGAACTCTGTTTTGGTTACTCTGTCATGAGTAGATTTTAAAGTGTTAATATACCCTGCATCAGCCCAATTTAATCTCAAGTCAGCCAAACCTATAAAACAACCACATAATGACATATAAAACCAAAAAAGGTGTTATTTAGTGGCGGTTTAGTCCAAAAATGCTCCCATTTACTAAACATAGGATTACAGGTCCCAGGGTCTTTGAAAAAAAAGTGCAGTTGTAACAATATGTCTCTGTTTTTCCGCATTCAATCTGTCATTACAAAAAAAAAAAAACACTGCTTTTATGAACTAAATAAATAATATTCAGCCACATTGTTTTGTCACATTGTCTTCTGCTGTCCTCACACACGTCCTGCACCAGCCCAAAAGAAGCTTTAGTGTGAGTGCAGCCAAAGGGTGATGTATTTGTTGTAAACCTGATGAGTCAGACTCATGACGTGAATGATTCTGAATGACTTGCAGCACAACGCTCCCCAAAATGATGTTCGTCTTCTCTCTGATTTCTTTACTCTACAAAGGCATCCAGTGGACCAGATGATGATGATGAAGCTCATTAGAAAGTTAAGCACAAAGTCCAGTTACTATATGCAACAGTTTGAAATCAGTTGAATGCTGCACATCATCTACAGGTCCTCATGTGTACTTTTAGACGGAGTGTTTGGCTGCATTTGTCAAGCAACTTAATGGATAAACAAGATAGGACTTTCTGTGCCTCCCCCAGTGTAAATAATGGTGTCGCTCTGGCTACCTGAATACAAATTGGTTGCATCACTGCCCTAGATTGATATGTAACAATTTACCATGTATGTTTTTTGTTTGTATATAAATCTATGATTCCTCCAGGATTAATCCTAGTGATTCCCTGAACTTCCCTCTAAAATAAAAAGCAGGTTAAATTTCCATTTATGGGAAACATTAGTTTAGAAACATTAGTTTAGGATTTAATAAATTCCACACATGAATTCTTACCGCTTAAATTTTAATGTAGCAACTCTATCAGGTTAAAATAGAATTCCATCCACTTGATTTATGACCAAAACTAATGACACCACCAGCAGCCTCAGCTGTGCTTCCTGGTGATATGTAACTGGTAACTTGTCATCTAGCCTTTAGTTCAAGTAACTCAGGCTCTGCTATAGCTTCAGAAAGCTGATTATATGGCGAAAGAGTCTGTTTCTTGATCCTGTGTGACTGGAGCTCATTGTTCACTTCTTAATGTATGAAGTGAAGATGTTGAAATTCAGTCTGTCAGCAGACACTTCTGACTCCAGCATTACAGTGCGTTTTTCATATTTGCACGAGTAGATAAATTTACCCATCGTGCACAGTGAGGCTTTAAAAATGTCACACTCAGTGTAATAATGTCAGTGTACCCGACTCCAAAAAAAAAAAAAAGATTTCAAAGAGTGATTACACATTTTTAAGTTTTGGAGCTTTCTGAGCTAAAGATTTCATAACTTCTCAAACCAGCACCAGTTCCAGCTAAACCGGCGACACGCAACCACAACCACAGGACGACATGCAACGCCTTCTTCTCGTGACTTTGAGCACGTGCTCAGCCCATCCTCCGCCCACCCGCTGCCTTCTTTGACTTCAGGCGCGATTAATCGATAAAGGGCACGCAGACCTCTTTAACATTTCATCTTTGACACCTTCAGGGTCTTTCGAGTGTCATCCCACTCGGGCCCCGATGGTGAGGTTGCTACAGCAACAGCCATGAAAGGCACGTTCCCCGGGCACCAGCGCTAATTGGCTCCACCACCAAATATGAATCTTTAATCACCCACAGCTAACTCTCACTTCGACCACATCTACGTCAGACTCCATGGAGATGACACTCCCCTGTGTGTATGCGTCCGTACATACACAGGTCTCACACACACAGGTTAGGCTGAGGGAAACATGTTGGAGAAATTGAACTCTTGAATGATTATGACACTTTTTTTTTTTTTTTTTACTGTTAGTGTGCATCATAAGCATGTTGCATTTTTTGTGTTTAGGGATCACATTACATGCAGTAAAGTTTAATCTAATATGACCATCTTCATGAATTAACTGCAGTAGTTATAAAATGACGTCTATACTGCAGATAATTTTGGAAGCTTCTTATTAGGGATCGGATCAACTATGTAGTCTTTCGTGAGCCCCCCTGCCTGAGTAAGCCATCTTAGTGAGCTCAGCCCGTCTATGTGTGTATGAACGTGTGGGAGGGAGGATCCACACGTAACGACTGCATTGAGTTTATTCCCACTGATTCTTTTACTTTTCCCTTTTTCTCCACCCACACCTCTCTCAGCAAGATTAAGCAAAGGAGAGCGAGTCAGAAGGAAAAGGAGAATGTGATGCTTCACATCTCACTTCAAAGGATCTCTGGACCTTTGGGACGTTCAAACTCGTTTCCCCCAACACAGACTCTCACTACCTTCTTCAATGTGTTTTAGATATGTTACATTTTCCTGCGCTGATGAACTAACAGCAGCAATACATACAGTTAAAGCCGCTCTGATTTTACGCTACCTTCTAAAAGGTGTCTCCTAAGTGTTTTGGTCTTTTATCTAAACTAATATGACTCTATTAAGACTCTAGGAGACGTATATGCTGCCAGCTAAATAATAAAAACCTTCTACTTTCAGATTGTTCTGAGCTTGTGGACTACACAAACTGTTCTTCCAGCAGTTTTACTGTGAGCAAATAAATAAAATAAATAAAAATACTACTCATTACTCACATGCAGAGTTAGAAGCTGCTTAAATTTGGCTTTTTCATATCATGCCCTTGCTTCACTTTACATTAGCCTTACAGCTTTACACATAATTCCTGTTGCAGAATGAAGAAAACACTAATTTCATAATCAACCCAAACATAAAAAGATCAGGAGCGCAGAGTATTTCAAATAAGAAAACCAAGTAAGAGCTCTGATACTCAGGACTCAAATACTACAAATGATGTGCACAAGCAAACTAATGAAATAAATTAGGGACACAGTCAGAGACACTTGTTAGTTCAGAATAGGAGGGTTAATAGGTATAAATTGCTGACACTAATCCACAGCCTCTCTCACCCGCTCCTCGCCCGGGTATCTGTGTGGGCAGCCCGTCTTTGTGTGTGTGTGTGTGTGTGTGTGTGTGTGCATACAGGCTGTTTCTTCTCAGAAAGTACATCACTTAAGGGCTTTCTGATTTGTCACTGTTTAAAGAGTAGGAGCGCAGACGCAGGCAGATTCACTGTGCAAAAATATCAAGTCATCACTGCACTATACTGTTTCAACACTGGGGGTCACTGTGTAATATAGGAAAACTACAGAGTGGATATCTTGAGTACAGCTTGTGCCTTATCAACTTACATATAAACTGAAGCCTGACATTCATATAATCTCGAACAAATTCAGTTCAATTCAGTGTTTTTTATATAGCGCCAAATCAGAGCAACAGTCACCTCAAGGCACTTTATACTGTACCCGACAATTTTTAGAGCCGACTACAATAACCTCAGGTTTATCTGAATTTAGAAGCAGGAGATTAGAGTTCATCTTTATGTCTTTAAGACATTCCTGCAGTTTAATAACTGGTGTGTGTCATCTGGCTTCATGGATGGAAAATGTATGCTTTCTAATAATACTGCCTAAGGGAAGTAAAATAAAAATGGTCCTAGCATGGAACCTTGTGGAACTCCATAATTAACCCTAGTGTGTTCCATTTACATGAAAAAATTGGAATCTATTAGATAAGATTCAAAGCACTGCAGTGCAGTACCTTTAATACCTATGGCACACTCTAATCTCTGTAATAAAATATTATGGTCAACAGTATCGAAAGCTGCACTGAGGTCTAGCAGGACAAGCACAGAGATGAGTCCACTGTCAGAGGCTGTAAGAAGATCGTTTGTAACCTTCACTAATGCTGTTTCTGTGCTGTGACCCGACTGAAACTCTTCAAACGAATCATTCCTCTGCGGATGATCACTTAGCCGTTTCACAACTACTCTCACAAGAATTTTGGAGAAAAAAGGAAGGTTGGAGATTGACCTATAATTAGCTAAGACAGCTGGATCGAGCGATGGCTTTTTGAGTAAAGGTTTAATTGCCGCCACCTTAAAGGCCCGTGGTACGTTAAACACTCCTATCATCAAACACATCACATTATTTTTGCTTTTTCGCCTTGACAGGCAAATATCATAAAGTGCACTCGAGCATCTTTTTAAATGGAAAGGATGTGTTCCCTTTACTGTAATGCTGCTGTATTGACCAGCAGTGTCATCACTCACCTACTGATTGTACCCATTAAATGAAAACTGATCACCATGGAAAACCTGAGATAACATTTTAGATCTTAGATCAATTTTCTGTCGTCTATACTTAACGTCAGCTGTGTTACAATAACCCAAAACTGAGAGACCTAAAACACCAGTACGCCCCTCAAGAGACGCTTTTGAACTTCAAATGTAAAAACACTACAGTGGGTGTTTCACGTATTTAGCATTAGAGCTAAATATAGAACAGTTCTGTTTCAGGTCTGTTTCTACATCTCATATGTGAATCCCAGTGAACCTTGTGCTTTAGCAAAACAAGATTTTTAAAAAAGCCACATTTCTCATTTCACACAAATAGAGCCTCGCAGATGTTTATTACGAAAAGCAGTGTACTGTGAAATGTGAAGGTATAATTCTAGCTAGGTTTGAACAGCATGCTGTGTGACATTGAATAATAACAGTGATTAGAAAAGTTGTATGCTGCCCATTTAATGACACACTGACAAGCAAAGCTTCTAATGCTTTTGTTAGTTTACACTTGGATATAGTTACTAATGCCACAAGGAGGCCGCGTATCGTATTGTTCACAGCACATCAAGCTTGGTTGTGGCTGCACGACCTTGTTTGTTGGCAGGATTTGAATAATCCCGCAACGCAGCCCAGTGCACGGCACCGTTTCTGTTTTCTCGGCCGTTACTATGACGCTCAGGACTGGTTTTGATGGCAGCTAATCCAGGTCTGAAAATATAAATGACACCTCCACATACTGTTGGCCCAACTGGCTGACAACAGTCCCTTGGAGAAAATAGTGCTTTCATTACTGAGAAGAGAGGAATCAAGGACAAGCTGCTAGAGAGTTATCAGATAAATGTCCCTTCACGGTGATTCACCACCACAGAGTTTCATTGCAAAGAAGAAATCCATCAAAAAACATTGCGTGTTTTAATGGGCTGGCAGCACAAAGGGTTATCTGGAAAGGAAAAATGGTCTGAAGGCCTTGGTTGGCACTAACATATTTAAATACATTTCTCAGTAATGGCTATGATTACTGGACTTACCTATCACAGTACGTTTCTGAAATAGGCTCATTTTGGCCCATTTGCTTTTTAAATATTCTCTTAATATTTGCTTTGAATTAAATATTTGTTCGCTTAGAAATAAGGCAGTTATACGGCACTATGCAGGTCTTGAGTCACCCCTCATTTCTTTACATTCTGCTTCCGAGATGTAACGGCCTTCACAAAATGTTTTTGGTGAAGGAGATCTGGGTGGGATATTGTTTCCTAACTTCCTAATCTCGCTGCTGACAATCACCCCCCCCCCCCCATATTAGATATTTAAAATTTCATAATACTGTAATTAGTAAAAGCTGAACTAAGGTGAAAACGAGGCAACTCACTCCAGTGATTAACTGAAACTAAACTGAAAACAAAAACTTACAAATACAAAAAAAACAAAAATTACAAAACTAAACTGAAACACAATTGGTTTCACACACTTATAAACAGCAGTCTAATCCCTCAGTTTAAAAGATAGCATCTTGAGAAAGCAGAACATAATCGATACTCTCTGTTGTCCTTCCCGGGTCTGATCAGAGAACCAATCGGCCCTCCTTCACCGTATCACCTCATTTCCAAAATCAGCCCGCAGGACAGCACAGCTGCCGATTTCCAACAATGGAAATTCTTCTGTCAACCCAAAGAAATGCGATCTCCATATCTATTTCTGCACTGCGGCCATTGGATTGCTCTCCATCAAAGTGCTATTGATTTGCTTTGTGTTCGGCACTGAAGAAAGGATGGTGGGATAATCAGGAGTACCCATCCTCGGCCTTTTGACCTCAGCGACCCCACAGACTTTCAGTGATGTCCCTCGTCAATTCTCAAAAGCATTCAGTTACTTTTCAGCACAACATACAAGATGTAAGAAGGAATAAATGGTTCCTTTTATAAATGAAAAGGTAGCACCAAAATACTTGATATAGCAGCAAAGAGATAGAAGTTGACTGACCATCCTGTAGGCAGAAGTGAAAATACGCTGCCTTTACACAGTGAGTTCCACACGTCACCTTCACCTCATCTCTTGTCCAAATAAGAAAAAAACAGCCATACACTCACTGTGTTTACATTCTTTCATGCAGTGTTAGTGAGCACAAGGTTTACAGAGGAGATGGCTTTACTAGATGTGGTTTATGATCTGTGAAAAGAAGAAATAAGGAGCCTTTCCCGAGCTCCCTTAAGGCTGCCTTTCCTGTAAACAGTCTCTGCGGATATCTCAGATTTAGCAGACAGGAGAAAACACAGTCTAAAGCTTAAAGATACAATAAGCAAACTGAAATTGTAAACTTAATATGATGCTTTATCAAAATTATCCATATAGTCTGCTGAAGAGACACCTACCATATCACATGCTTTTTTTTTTTTAATGGCCACCAGGTGGCGACTCCTCTGGTTGGAAAAGACCTGCAATCGTGCACAAGTCCAGGAGAAAATGACTTATTCGATCTATGACCTCACTAAATGCTCAATCACAGAAAAAAGTTAATACACAAGTAGCTTTTCTGTTTTATGGCACAATATTTAACGTGCAGTTTGGAGGGCGTTCAGCTTCCCAGGCACATCCAGCCCTTGCCTGTTATATTCAGTTTCCAAAAACACAAGTTGGCTATGGCTAAAGTGCCAAACTTGAGGCTGGCTTGGCCCATATCCTTGAGTAATACCACTTTGTGCGCTTCCAACCTGTTCTCTTCCAACATGAGAGAAAGAAAATGTAGCACGGTCTATGATTCTAACCTCTTACAGCTGGCCAATAAATAAAAGAGTAAATGCACCAATGGCAAAAGTTCTGGCAAGTGAACATCAGGGACCAGAATTAACAGGAGGCCATACTGGATAGGGTTTCTTTTTTTTAGCCTAGCACCTCCGACTGCACCTATGCTTCTTCTCTCCTCGCTGCAAGCCTCAGGCAACTCAGAGGACCAGAGTCCTGCTCTATGCAGTCTTTCCAGCACATCATCATGCAGGTTGGTTGGTGGATGATTTCTATGATATACAGACAGGTGGATGCCCTGGTGTAACTGGCCTTATGGTCAAAAAAAAAATACCTGCTACACCTCAATGTCCAGCATAAAAAAAAAGCCCACAAAAAAAAGAAGCTTTTTTTGTATATAATAGCAGCATATAATACTTCATATACTGCTGGTTTATGATAGGATTTGGAGCAGGCTGGGCCCTTCCTCTGTTTCTATCTTTTCTCGCGCTTACTCTGGCTCTCTCCCTCGCTTTCGCTCCTGCTCACCTGCAGCTCCTCTCCCTCATCAGTACTGGGTCCTCAAGGACCAGCTGTGGAAGTGATTCTCGGCCAGGTTGTCGTCCCCACTTTGTCGGAAATTTGGCCGACCTCACGTGTAGCGTTCACAAAGTAATTCCTGTTTCTTATTTGCTTCCCAGTAATTCCCTGGAGTTCCTGCCTCTCCGTCTGAGAAACCTTCCTGTTGCCCTTCTTGGAGTTGAACGGCCACAGCCACACCAGCACTGCCACAGCGTACATGTTTGACACTTTCCTTACCTGGAATCCACCTGCCTGCCCATTCTCCACTGATTCACCTTCTCTCCGTCTCCGAGCCCCAGCCTGCCCACCAGCTACCCCCCCCCCTCGGCTCAATGTTCTGCCTGGACAAGTAAGGTTACAGAGACTGAGATAACATTCAGCAGTTGCAAGCATTTCTTAGCACTGGCTGCCTTCAACCATCTCTCTCCCTTCCCACAGGTCCTCCCTGAGGCCCCACTGTTGCTGCTCAACCCCCCGTCTGAATAAAACTAGCTCCGGATTCACTCTGCTGTAATTAAACCCTTTTAAACCTCATCAATTGTCTGCTTCCTGGATCCAACCTGTACAAAAAGCATGACAGTTTACTCCATAATATACCATAATTTATTCATAGTTTTATGTTTTATCTCAATCATAAAAATAATTAGTAACTAAAGCTTTAAATTAAATATAGACTCAGCTGTGCTGCAAATATCGCTGCTAGAAAGAGAGAGGTGGAGCAGTGACTGCTTTCCTTCACATGTCCTTGAATTTTAAGCTAACATTTAAACCACATTTAGGCTCTGAACAGATGCTCTGAAGAAGGATTTTTGTGGCTTTTAATGTGAAAATACTGACTGTAACAAAAAACTATAGGTTAGTGGGTTCATTTTATCCAGTTTGCTTCACAGGGGGACTCGAGTGGTGGAAACATCCTCTATAATGTGTTTTTTCCATTTAAATTATATTAAAAGTTCAGGGAAATCTCTCCTAAAAACCTGAATTTTTTAAAGTATAATAAAGGCATTTTGTTAAGTTCATTAACAGTCGTATTAAAAAACCAAGATTACAGTTACCGACTAAAATACTGGTGATGGTGTTTTTTTGACACATTGGAGCAGCCTTACTTTAAGATTAGTCTGTGTGGTGGTCATCAATATCACTGTGTAAATACACTATATGGACAAAACGTACTGGACCACCTATACATTACAAGAGCTGCTGGGCCATGGAAACCCATCACCTGAAGCTCCCAGTGACACTCTTTGTGCTGATATTAATTCCAGAGGAGGTCCGGAACTCTGCAGTTATTGAGTCGGCAGAGAGTTGGTGACTTTTACGCACTAAAAGTCACCTCAGCACTCATCATCCCTGCTTCTGTTACTTTACATGATCTGCCGTTTGAAAGAAGCTGCTGTGGCTCCTGAGCGCATCTGCTTTGTAATAATACGACTTACAGTTGACAGTGGAATATCTAGGAGGGGAGGAATTGAACAAAGTGGCATGTTGCAACAGCGGCATCCTATTACAGTAGCACACTTGAATTCAGTGAGCTCTTCAGAACGACGAGTGTTTGTAAAGACAGACTGCATGGCTAGGTGAAAGTTTTTGAGGAAAAATTGTGACTATCTCCAAAAGACAAATTACAAACAGCCACACCAACAGGATTCAGCAATGCATCGATGGGGACGATGTCTCTCGCACCAATGACAATTACAGCCATGAATCACTACTGCTTCTTTCAATACAGCATGACTGCAGTCAGCCAAGATGCATTCACTTTCAAAATAATTGTCCCCCGAGGTAAAAAAATAAAATAACATTATATATACATATATATGTATATATATATATTGCTTTATACATATTTTTTTTTAATTTTATGTGTATATATATATATATATATATATATATATAAAGCAAACAAAAAATCCAAAGAAAATGAAAAACTTGAGCTTCATAATGTATGTATTTGCTATCCAGGGTTCAAAGCTGAAACACTGAAATGTGTCACACATGGAGCGACGGCATTAACTTTAGATCTAAAAATAAGGCGACTCACACTGATTCAAATGAGTGGAGGAGTTTTTCCTTAGAAGAGTAACCCTTTCAGACAAACTGGATAACAGATGGTATGAAAGACACTAATAATGTTTATTGTTACTCAGGAATTCCAGTGTTTCCTTTGAAGGTATTTTCTTTGTCTAGCAGCTGTCTTGAAAAATGCTGTGTCATTTTCTGCTGACTGCAGCTCCCTGCTTGGCATTTGCCATCTGTGCAGTTTTGCTGGTCTGTCTTCTGCATATTTGTGTGCGTCTGATCGCTTCAGGCTCTTACCTGGAAGATGATTGAAATAATTCCCAGTTCAGCATCTACTGCATGCTCAGCCTGAGCTCTCAGCCTAAAATGCTGCATTATATAGACACAGACGGGCAAGCCAGCACTCTCTCTCACTCCAACACACACACACACACACATCTAACACCACAGGTCCACAGCTCTCCGTGGAGTCGCCGTGGTGATTATACTCACCACGCAGCTTTGATGCAATGCAGATGAATCAAATGTCTACAGGATCAATAGGTCAAATATTTACAATAATAATGGGTTTCTGTGATGATGTAAGAGAAGATAAAGTAGTCTGACATCTTTTATTATCATTTAAAAATCCTAATAATAAAGTAGACATGCTTAGCAGTAGGGAAAAAGCTTAAAAAAGACACAATTTTTAGCCAAAAGATCCCAATATACATATAATCATATATTCTTTCTTTGTATAGTAGTGAGTTTCCTCCATTAGTATGCACACATTTATTTTAATAAACAAATTAATGAAGTAAATAGGTTAGCCAGGCAAATAAAGGCATCCACTGTTCATTTAACTCTGATCACTAAACTTCAAATAAGCTTAGGCCTAAAGTCACACTTGAATATTTATATCAAACAATCTGGTTGAGGAATTGTTAAAGTGGACCAGATCATCACACAAATTTTAATATGAAGCAAAGATAACCTGTGTAATACAAAATGCAGTTTTTAAATGATGATTTCATTTATTATGGGGGGAAAAAAGCTATCCAAACCTATGTGGCCCTGTGTGAAAAAGTAATTGCCCCCCTAACTCTAATAACTGCTTGTGCCACCCTTGGCAGCAAGAACTGCAATCAAGCGTTTGTGACAACTGGCAATGAGTCTGTCACATCGCAGATTCGTTTTAATTCAGCCACACTGGAGGCTTTTTTGAGCATGAACAGCCTGTTTAAGGTCATGTCAAAGCTTCTCAATCAGATTTAACTCTTGATTTTTACTGCTAGGAAGCTGCAGGTGTCCTTCTACCGGGCCACCGTAGAGCCAGTGCTGATCTACTGTGTCTGTCTGGTTCACTGCCTGCTCTGCTGCAGACAGGAGGGCGCTGCAGAGGGTCACCAGGTCTGCTGAAAAAATCATCGGCTGTCCCCTGGCCTGCCTGGAGAACATTGCCAGCTCTCGCTGCATTAGCAGAGTAAAAAAAAAACTCGGCAGACCCCTCTCACCCTGGTCAACTCCTGTTCAACCTGCTGCCATCAGGGAAGAGACTCAGGTCCCACAAAGGCAGGACGGACAGGATGAGGAACAGTTTTTACCTCTGGGCCATCAGACTCTTGAACACTACACAATAATACACAACAATAGCTTCATTGATTCACTACTCACTTCTTCTGACTGCCTCACTGTGCTATATTAGCACGTTCAGTAAATCTGGTACGTAACTCTCCTCTTTGCAATGACTATAACTCAATAAAATATTTGGTATATTTGGTATATTTGTTACATTTATTTATTCCCTGTAAGTCCTTGTGTTGTTTGATATGCATAGGCATACTGGTTTTACACTATTTTTCTTATTTCCCTGTTTAAGGAAAGGCACTGAACTGTGGCAGCTTTCATCATGCTCCATGTTTGATGACAATAAAAGCTTTCTATTTCTATTCTATTTTTTCCCCCTTAATAAACGAAACCATCATTTAAAAACTGCATATTGTATTTACTATTACTATCTTTGACTAATAATAAAATTTGTTTAATAATCTGAAACATGTGTGACAAGTATGCAAAAAAAAAATCAGGAAGGGAGGAAATACTTTTTCACACTAATGTATACTGTTATAATAGTGGACACTCATAAATAAACATGGCCAAATGTAAAATAATGAGATCATCCCTCTTTACCAAAAACTAAGGCTTCAAGCCTGGATTATACTCTCTGTTAGGGGTGGGGAGCTAAAATAGCCTGTTTCTGTCATGCTACATGGAAAATGTGGAGCCAACATGCAGACTCGGAGAGCAGGATTTATAAACAAAAGATGAGCCTTTATTATGGCGCACAAACATCCAACAGATAACAAAACTCATAAATCAAAACAGAAGACACACGAGGGGAAACTCGCAGGCGCACACAGTGCAACACAAACCGAGGCTTTAAATATGCTGGAGGCTAATCTGGGGAAAAATAAGGAACAGGTGAAACTAATTAATGATAACGAGACAGGGGAAGTAAAACTTAACACCAAACACAGGAGACAACTAACTAGCCAAGTAGAACAGGAAATGAGTGACAATAACTAAAGAGGGAGCGCAGAGGGAAACAGAGACCAAGCAACGGCGAACACAAGGGAGAAAGGATGACCTGAAACTCATTAAATAAACTATAAACAATAACCATAACTACAAACAGAAACTAGACTGCAAAAGGAGACGACACTAAAATTAAGAAAACCTGAGAGTAGAAACATGGCAAAACCAAACAGGGAAGATCAACTAGAAAACCAAACTCAAAACACCACAAACAACAAAAAAAACAAAAGTCGAGTAGAAAATATTCAACAACAAACAGAAAATTAAAGTCCATAACCAAAACCAAGGACCATGTTTCAGAAATGATGCGCAGCACCGAGGCCCAGTATAAGGATTATTTTGAAATGTGAATCACGCAAGGCTACTCTAGCAGAGTCCAAGAATAAAAACATGGAGCTGGTTTAAGTATAATCTTTAAAGATTTAGAGGTGTTTGGCAGCTCTGAAGGGCAGCATTTATTAACTGGATGAATAGAAAAATCCATAAACTGAAAACTGCACACAAAACGCTCAGTGGGTCTGAGTACTATCGTTTTTATAACTGAACACAGAAACGAATAAAGTCCAGCTTCATCGCTAGCCTAAAATCCAGCCAGACAAACATATATACCCAAAAGAATCTGCAAAATCTCACTTAAGTAAGCAAAACATTAACGATTAGCCTGTATTTAAAGATGCTTGTTTCTGTCGTCTCCAGACTCACAGAGAGCCACATCACACTGACCTCTGACCTCGGAGGAGAAGTGGGCAGAGTGACGGGTTATAAACAGCTGCAGCTGCTGATCAAGGTCGCAGCACTTGAGGTCGACGTCCCAGGATCGAATTCCTGCCAGGAAGAAGACAAAGATTGTTCAAGGACAACGTGATGCAATGAAGAACAGAGTACTCCCTTTTCGTGTGCTTGATCAGATGTTGCTGATGTATTTTGCTTTTCCTCAACTTGCTTTTTAAACTCTGTTTAAACTAAACAAATTACTGAAAGCATATTGTGTTCACTGCATCACTGACTTTACAATATGAAAAATAATTTTCCAACAAATGCAATTTCACCATTTGACTGAAAATTTACTTTACTTTTACTTCGAGGTTTCTAACGTGGCATCATGTGCACACTGCTTGAGATTCGTCTGCCATTTTGGACATAATACAACCACCAGTCACAAGACGATGGGTAATCCCCAACCACCAAGTGCACCAAAAACCTCCTTATGACTGCTTCAGCTGCATTCGCCTGAAGTTTGCATGGAAGACACCAATTTGTCTGCACTCACTGGTAGCTGAGCAATTACTAAAACTTGAAAATGTGTGACACAACGTACAAATGGAGAAAGTTCACCTTCACTCCCCGAGCTGTAGTGAAACTGTTAAAAGCTAACGGCCTCCATTTCCAGGCCTCCTGCAGGTGGGAGAGTAAATGGCGAGTATTTGTAGACAAAACAGCATCTTCCATTGCAAACTACAGGCAACTGCAGCAATCTGTGAGCAACCAAAGCAATCACAAGGAGGTTTTAGCCAACCAGTCGAGGAATAGCAACCGGTGGTTGACAGATGGTCATGAACAGGTCTGTGCGCCTGTGTGACTGGGGTCTTATTCACTTGACCCTACATCGTCATCATGTCACGTGGTTAGCGGTCACGTGTCAGCAAAACCCCTATATTGGGGTCGCTGTAGCTCAGGAGGTCCAGTCTGCCTGCCAAAGCATTCTTGAGAAGCGAGGAAAAATTCTCTGGTCTTCCTTTTTAACTTTTAATGACGGGACAGTTGAGAGTAAGCAGTGGGGTCACTGGGGTCATTTGTCACATAAATGTCTGACAAACACAAAACGCTGATCTGGTTAATACCATTCCTACAGTAAAGCACGGTGGTGGTGGCAACAAGCAGGGACAGGGCAGGCTGATCAAAACTAAAGCTATATGGGAAAGAAAGAGAAAAAAGAATCCCCATCTCTCTAGTAGCAAACGTCTTTAAGTCTTACTGTATACGAGTTATGGTACGTCCTACATAAGAAAAATGCAAAAAGGGGCCATTTCCATGAATAAATCATAATATCAGAAGATATCATGAAGGCCCTGAGTAGGTACTACATTATTAGACATTAGGGTTTATTGGGGTCATTAATCCGTCATCTGCATCAAGAGAAATGACTCAGCAAAGAAATGATCAGCATCTCACACACCCTTTCTCTCTCTCTTGCGTGCACGCATACACTCAGCAGTTTTATCAGTTTCCACTGAGCTGCAGTGAGTCAAACTTCAGAGGGAACTTGTGTCAGATCTCATCCAGCAGGACAGAAAGCAACGCAAGCGCCTCTCTCATCTTACCCACTTGTGGATTCCTTCAGTGAGAGCAAGAAATTAGATTATTCAAATTTTTTTTTTCCAAATCCACAGACGCCACCTTGTTTTGCCCTTAACTGAGCAGAAAATGTTCCACGGCTGCAGACTGCAGTCTGTTCACAGAGATGTCGTATCACTGTTACGGTTTTGTTATTAATGTTTTCAGCACTCGCTGTCAAATGTCTCTCTTTGCACTACCAGATGCATAAAAATGATAACCTTCCACAGGCACACTACTGCATTTTCCTCACAATCCCCATGACAACATAACTGTTTGCATCCACAAAGGAGGAAAAGATGGGGGCAAATTATGATAATAACAGAGGCCTTCATATTTTTTGATCTACCCATCACAGAGGATGACATCTGTCAGCAAGTTAATAGAGTCAACATTTCAAACACTGTAATTAGTCTCGCACATAAATGGCTGTTTATAGACAAGAGAGGACCCATCAGTTTCTACGCGTACTTGCATGTGGAGTTTCAGATTAGCACATTTTTAGTTGTTTCTTTAGTACTAAAGTAACAAGCTTTGTGTCTGTGTAAACAAACAGATGTCTGCGTATGACGCTGCAAAATACCTTATTTTTAATATCTGAATTCACAAACAATGACCTGGTCTAGATATCTACTGGCTATAGCATTTTTTTATGCACAAGCCAAGCATTTGCTGGTCCTAACCAAGCAGCAACCTCCAGGGCTGACAAATGAAGCCAACGGAGAACTGCAGTTCCTCTAGCGGCCACTTGATGCCGGCTTCAAAGCAAGTCGGACCCCGCAGTCTCCCATAGTTAAAATGCACAACTTTAATGCACTGATGCATCATAAAAAATTGAACCCATTCATCAGTTATAATACGTCAGCTAAACTAATATGAAGCCTGGTTAGGCTGACTTTATACACTGCATGCAAGACAGTCACTGCTTCTTTCTAATAAACACACCTAGACACAGGTGAGACACATTGTAGATAGTGCGAGTTAACCTGATCTCACTGCTGCATCTGTAAGGTCTTCCCTGTTGTCAAACCAGTGTGAAATCACTACAAGCAAAGCATGAATTGCATTTCTGTGCTTAATGAGTGGCTAACATTATGAATTAAACAACTGAGCACACTGCCGGTAGAGTCAAATATAGTATAATGACGTTTGGTTTAGTTTTGCTAGTCTGCAAACTCAGTACTGAGTTCATGAAAGATTCACATTCACCTGAATCAAACCGTAAGCAGAGCATGGACAGTAAAGCTGGCCAACACCCACCCTGTGTACTCTTGGACTGCCCCTATAATAAAATGTTCAGAGCTGCAGCATCTGGTACTCCCAAAACAGGAGGATAGGAGGGTTATTACATACTAATAATGGCATTAAAATAACACTTAATACCTCATCAGTTTTGTGAATGAGTCATTTACTGCACTGTGTGTAAAATATTTCCTCTTTCCACACTTTGAGACACAGCCAAAGGATTACGGCTGCTCAATGCTGCAGAACACCTACAGGTAGGCTGTATAGCAAAGAAGTGTTTCACCCGTGTGTAAGTTAATCAAATATAAAATATGAACTCAGGGCAAGAGGGACAACCAAAGTCAATATTATTTAAAAGTTGTGTATGTTAGGCCACTGTTTTATGAGTCTGTACTACTGTTTAACTTGATTCAAAAAGAAGGAAGTCCACCTGCGATTGCCATGACCCTCTGGAATTATTCTTTACCACTGTATTCATATGAATACTGTATAAATATTAAATATAAGCCTAATCTTTTCTCGTTCCAGCGTTGCAAGTCTGTGCATCAAAGGTATAAAAGCTCAAGTTCAAGTTTGATGAATGTAAAGCAGTCTCCCTTGAGTCTATATTTATAGCAGAATGTGCAAATCAGAGGATGAGTTAGCTGTAGGGAAATGTAAAAGTTGATATGACATTTACACTAAGTGCGCGCTCCTGTTTAAAAGCGTGTCTTCAGCACACCAGCGTCTTCCATGTTTCTAGGCAAAATGATGATTTTTAATGAAATCTAATAAATAAATACGATTTTGGTCTTTTGTTTTGATGTCAGCTACAACACCGCAGTGAGGGTGACTTGCTAAGCAGGTCGTTCACTCCGAGTCACACTCGCACACAATCGATGCAGTAATGAGCTGAGTGTGTGTGACACCAAGCTTGTGTCCATATGAGGAGGTCAGAGGGGACGGACAGGGGTTGATGTGGCGTTGCAATGGAAACAGCTTAAGAGTGGCAACGACGGTATCGCAGGAAATAGCCGAGAGGCGTGCTCCAGGAACATCTTTTACACATGCTCAACAAAGCGGTTACTCTCTAAACTTCAGACTTCAGCCCTCGGTGACAGGAACGACCGCAGGCTGCTTCAGCTCCAGAGGAGGAGGAGGAGGACTCACGGAGCAGCAGCGCTGAGATACTCAGCCGAGTACTGATGGCAAAATAATAAGTGTCCAGCAGGAAACTGAAAACTCTTCCCTTATGGTGTCTGTGAAGCAGTTGTGTTCTTGTTGCTGGGCAAAGCCTGCAGAGTTTGTGTGTTTACTGATTTGACTTGAGATCAGCAACTAGGACACCCCCACCCCACCCCAGCCAGCACCAACACACAGAACCACAAAACACACTTGGATGCCAAAAATAAAAGATTTTTTTTTTAAACTAAACTTGCGATGCAGGTTATAAATTCTAATTAATGTGGACATTCTGATTTATGTCTCTTTAATTGGTAATTAGTGATTGTTTGTAGGTGTTCGGTGCTGTATTTTGGAGTTCCAGGGGGATTTGGGGGGGGGGGGGCAAACTACTGCACTATTAAAGACTTATTCTGCATCTATGAGTCTGCAATTTTACAGCAACACTCTGTGGGTAAGGGAAAATGCGTAGTGTCCCATGGTGCAATGCTGCAGTAACAGCTTCTGCCTATGGATACTATCCTGTTCATTGCGTCAAAACATGCTTCTCCTGTTGATGCTTCTATGTTTGCTTTGTACCCCTGAAGCTGCACGCTGAATCATAGCTGTTACACAGATAATAAAGCAGAGGCTGCAGCTGGATGGATGGCCATGCGTCACTCACCCCGCTCTATCTGCGCTCTGGCGGTCTCCAGCTGGTGCTCCGTGCCGATCTCCCCAATCACTATCAGCATGTAGTAGCTGCCCCGGTTGAACGGCACCCCTCGCCGGCGTCTGCCTGCGCCTCTGCGGTACCGGAATCGCTCCTCGCACCCCGGCTGTGGCGCGCTAAAGCCCTCGTCTTCTTCCACCACCGGGAGCGCACCTCGCACGGGGATCTCCATGGCAACAACCCCCGGTGCCGACGCCGAGGTTGACTCCATCGCCATGACAACTACCGGTGTGAGCGAGGGGAAGAGTCTGGTCGGGTGGGGGCGGAAGTGGAGGATGCGGATGGAGGACGTGGAGAGGTGAGGAAGGGGAGGGAGGTGAGGACAGGTGATAACAAACGGGCCAGAAATTTTTTTTTAAGTTTTATTTCCGGCCGACTTTCAAAATAAGAGCGCTTTCGTGAAAAGGTGAGCGTATGATGTTTTCATACATTTATTAAGGCATTTTAATTCAGTTTATTTTGCTTGTTACATCTGAGATATTTTACTTTGTTATATAAACTTGTATTCAGGGTGCGATTCATGAAAAAATACACACACATGCACACACACAAACATACACACACACACAGCGCTGAAGTACAGTATATAAGGCAAAAACTGAGTTTGTATAATTCTAGCAAGCTTGAAAGTCAATATTTGTTGTGACCACCTTTATTCTTCAACAAAGCCTGAACTCTCTTAGGCAGTTTTCCTGTAATTTCTTTCAGTAATATTCAGGAACACTTCTCCAGGCTTCTTGGAGGACATTCAAAGCTCTTCTTTGGATGTTGGCTGCCTTTTTGTTCTGTTCTCTGTCCATATGATCCCACACTGTAAAGAGGTCTGGGCTCTGGGGAAGGCAGTCCATGACTGACAGTGTTTTTCTAGCCAGGTACGTTTTTCCTGCATTGGCAGTGAGTTTGGGATCATCGTCATGCTGAAAAATGAAGCTGCTGCCGATCAGGCACTTTCCAGATGGTAGTGCACAGTGGATCAAAGTCTGACGGTACCTTTCTGTGTTCATATCAATTTTGACAAAATCCCCAACAACACAAATGCAGCCCCAAAACGCAACAGAGCTTCCACCAAGTTTCACCTTGTTGGTGCAAAAACAGTTTTGTGACAGGCTGCTGGTGATATAGTGCCTGCAGGTACAATTTAATTTGATTCTTTGCTATGTTGCCTGTTATGTGGAGACACCACACTGAGTTAGGTGCCCTTTTTTAATGTATTTTTTAAGTCCAAAAGCAAATTTTAAAAGACCTTCAGAAAGCCTGGAGAACTATCCCCGTTGACCACTTCAAAAAAGAAAGCCTGGCTCCTTGGAAGTAGAACAGACAGAAACGCTGGGTGGCTCAGGATTTATGCACAGTACTCTATAAGCGCAGAAATCCATTTTGTTTTTCAATCGGGGCCCACCTCTCGTCTTGGAACTTGGACTGTTTGTTTTTTCAGTGTTGCCATCTTTAAATATGATACCTAGTGGTTTTGCTATTTTACAGACAGAGAGACTACAGAAGCCTAATGCATTCACTTGGAAACTGTGGTTGTTAAAACACAAGAAAACCGTTTGGCAGCTGGGTAACTGTTTCCACAATCTTCCATTTCACCGAGCTTTGGTTAAATCAGAAATATATATTTCTAGGATAATTTATATGAGTCAGTACAGATATCTGAGTCCACTTACATACAACGATTTTTCTAAGAGCCTTCTTTCCTTTTGCTGCATTTGTTTTTGGCGTAGTACATATTTTTGGTGTAGTACATAGGGGGCAGTCACCTGTCGAAGGACTGCATTTATACGGTCACAAAGGAGGGAAGCAAAACTGATTTTTGACCATGGCCTCTACAGAAAATATGTCGGCAATAACTGTGTTAAGCCAGACTGCATAACTGCAACTGAGAGATGAGCTCTCTGTATCTGCTTGTAAGTAATAAATAAAGAACCAAAGGCAAAGAAAATGCTTGGACTGTTGTTTCGGCACACAGACATTGCTTATGCAACCACAGACTGTATGTAAAAGATGGACGTAGCCTCTTGGTCTGTGAAGCCAGTGCAGACGCGTCTTCAACCTGCATTATTTTTAATGGGTCGCAGAGGGTGAGTCTGCTGGTTACAAAACACTTCCAGTTATATAAGTGGATACAGCCCTCAAGTCTCTTGTGACCTTGGAAAATAATCATAATCTTACTATAATGATCGTAGCATATATATGTCTGTATGTACCCTGTGCCCTCCTTAACAGGTGAACAAAACTTTGCACAAACATCGTCACACATGCAGCAATTATCAACATCTATATGTTTAAAAAAAAAACATTTATTATAAATCCCAATTATTTCTTTCTTTCTTTCTTTCTTCTCACAGAAACGTTCCTCATCCAGCTTTTTCCTGGTTAACCTTGAGCTTGGCACATTTCTGGGTGTAGCAGAGGGCATCTCAGCATAAACTGTCACCGTCACACTGAGGGGATAATGAGGAGGTCTGCATCAACTTCTGCCCTTTGTTTTGCTCTGCCTACAAATGACTTAATACATGGCAGGAGCTGATAATGAAGGACTGAACACATATGACTGTTTTTGCATTTATATCTTGTTTTTACACGCTCAGTTGTCACCTTTTGATGCCAGTTAATCCTGAAAAAATCGACACTTGGACTTCATAATTTTGGCATAGATACAGGATATTACAGTCAGCTGTGTTTGCACGAGCTTCAGTCAGAAAAGGCAAAAATAAACAGTGTGTAACATCCCACAGTGCGAGGATACCTCATACGGGTTTTTGCTGCAAGTGTCTCTGACAGTGAGTCAGCACTTCACTCCACAGAGCACCTGCACCCACAGCCATGCTTCCCCCTAGTGGTAGAACAGTATGTGAGCCTTTCGTCTCACCACACTTTAGTGGATGATGTAATCTACAGTGTCTCTGTGTTATGCTGTGGCTGACACACCTGAATGTACAGTGTTGGATTTATTTAATTTTTTTTTATAAACTGGACAATAAAAACACACCAAGCATTTGTTGGTGTGTTTGTTTTCTCCTCCGGAGGAGAATAGAAATGTGGCTTTCCTTCAATAATTTGCTTCCAATATTTAATTAACAGTCACGTCGTTTTAACCACTTCAGGATCAAATATTCAGATTTTACGACAGTATTTCAAACAAGTAGCAGAGAAAAACATTTTGACACCAGCTAATGTAAAACAGGACTCTACCTCGCCATCTTCTGGACAATGTTAAAATCCATTGTTGTCAAACTGATCCTGAAACAGTGCGTCTCACTCTCTCTCTTATTCTACGCAGAACCCCCCCCCCCCAAAAAAAAACATTTTAAAACTAAACTAAGAATTCATATTTGAATGAAATGTAGTGAAATTTGTTATAAAAATATCAATCAAAATTAGTCTACTAGAAGCCTTAAAAGTGATTTTATGTATCTATATATGTTGTAGTAAAATATTCATTGTACTTTGGCTGAACTGAGTCTTTTCACTGAGAGTACACTGGAATACTTGGATGTGCGGGGCACTTCCCATTGGATTTTTCCCCCCTCCTGTAGCTTTCAACTTGTGGCGCAGACACTGATAAAGAGAAAGCCTGTCTCAGACTTTAATAACTTTAACGGTGCCTGTCTGCTCGGGCAGCCATGCTGTCTGGTCCAGTTGCTGATGGCTTCATTTGATGGGAAGTGGCTGCAGCTATTTCCAACTCCAGATGGAGGCCAGAGAAAGAACACAGATAGGGAGACAGATGGTCAAAAGAGGGGTCAGGGTTTTAGCACAGATTCTCCACAGACCGTCTGGGCCAGTGCAGATGCAAAGTGGTCTCCCTCTCCTCTTTGCTTTGCGTCTGATCTCTATCCACTGACGGGAAGAGAAACGTTCTGGCAAAGGGCAGGAATTACAGTACAGCAAATAATAAGCAGGTAAGTCAGTCCATTTTCTTAAATAGGCCCACAGCCTGCTCAGCAGGAAGGCTGTGGGTTCCAACCAGCTGAGGCCTTCCTGTGTGGACTTTGCATGTTCTCCCTGTACCTGTGTGGGTTCTCCTGATTCCTCCCACAGTCCAAATACTTCTGTGGTGGGTTAACTGGTGATTCTAAATTGGTCTTAAGTGTGAATGTGAACATGAATGGTTGTTTGTCTCTGTGTGTTGGCCCTGTGATGGATTGGTGACCTGTCCAGCGTGTACCCTGCCTCGCACCCTGTGTCAGCTGCATTAGGCTCCAGCTTGCCCGTGACTCTGAAATGGATAAACAGTCAAGCTGGCAGCATGATGGTGTAGTGGTGCTATTGCCTCACAGCAAGAAAGTCCTAGGTTCAAATCCACCATCCTCCACCTTTCTGTGTGGAGTTCGTGTGGATTTTCTCTGGGTACTCCGGTTTCCTCCCGCAGACATGTTAATTGGTGATTCTAATTTGGCTGTAGCCCTACGACAGGCTGGCAGCCTGTCCAGGGTGTACCCTGCCTCTTTCACTATGACAGGCTCCAGTCCCCCACGACCCTGAAAAGGATAAGTGGAAGAAGATGGACAAATACCTTAAATATTTGTACACTTGTGTATAGCAAAATAGAAAAAAATAAAATATGACAACAAAAATCTTGATAGTGTGAAACTTAAAAAATAAATTGAAATAAATATGAATGTAAATACTAAAAAATAAAATAATATAGTGTTGTGCAAAAGTCTTGAGCCACCCAGCATTTCTTTATATTTTGCTTCTAAGGAGCTTCTTGTAATTTTTAAAGTGCTCTTGAGCACAAGTTCTCCGGGCTTTCTGAAGGTCTTTCAGAGGTCTTCTTTTGGCTGCTTATTCACATGTTTTCAGTGCAGTCCTTGTACCTGACCATTTGCAGAGGAATCGGTTTTGTTGTTGCTGTTGTTGTTTTTTAAGGACTTGAGAGATGCATCAGGCCCTTCAGTTTTTACATAGGGAATAAAAATAGCTCTTTAATTTGATAATTGTACAGATGTTATTTTGTCAACAAGCAATAACATAAAACAACAACAAACACCCACCCATGATAGAACAAATAAATAGATAGGTGGGAAAGGCTTCGAGTAAGTCTTACAGAGTGGGAGCCATACAGGGGCACCTTCAGCTCCACACCATTTCTGGTTATGCCACTTATATCAGGATAAGACTGTAAAGCAATGGACAAAGGCTCCATTACAATGGCGAATAAAAGGCATCCCTTGTAGAACAATATAAACGAAAATATTCAGAATTTGTGCCGTTTGTCCCAACAGCTGCCTGAGGGGACGCGTACCGTAATCTCACCCACACAAATGGGGTTATAAACCACATTAAATTGTCTCCTAAGATTAAAAAAAATGAGTGCCTATTGCAAAAAAACCCCAGTTTGGTCTATGGTTATAACTGAGGGTAAAACCCCTGGCCAGCAACTTTGACAGTAATTTGAAGTCAACATTTAAAAAGCTAATGGAACGATATGAATCACATAATAACGGATCTTCACCCTTTTTTAAAAGCAGCGAGATACAAGCCTGGTTCAGAGTTTGGGGGAGTATGCCTGCATTAAAAGGCTCGATAAACACCTCTAGCAGGCTGCTTCCAAAATGTTTTATAAAATTTGGCTGAGAGGTCGTCTGGGTCTGGGGTTTTACTGCTCTGTAAAGACTTGACTGCAGCACCAAGCTCGATTGCTGTGATCGGACGCTCAAAGAAAGCTACTTTTTCTTTCTTTCAGCTGCTCTTTAAGGGTTGCCACAGCGGACTTTCTGCCTCCATCTCACTCTGTCCCTAGCATGCTCTTCTGCCACATCAGCTCTCCGCATGTGCTCCTTCACTACATCCATGAATCTTCTCTGATCTTCTTCTTCTCTTGCCTGGCAGCTCCATCTTCAACATCCGTTTTCCATCTCAACATTATCTAACTTTGGTAGTAAGGAAAACAACTACAGTCTTAAATTAAAGCAAAGCATTTTATTAGATGCTATATTCAAAGATCAGTATCCAGAAACGTGTGACTTTATAAGCTTCTTTACATCATGCTCAAACCTCCAATCAGGTCGTTATGTGTTGCAGGAACATCACAAAAAGAATCCTCTAAATTTGCACTTATCATTAAGGAACATGTTACATCCAAGCTGACGTTTTCAAACAGTACAATCAATAAACACACATATGCATGCTTTTTAATACACAAAATCAGGTAGAAAATATACACCAGCAAGAAAATAATTTAGAGCTCAGTGGTCATCTTGCAGAGATAGATGTTCAAGCATTTCCAAGAAGAAATGAAAATACTGCAGCTGTGTACTGGTGATGGTGAGAAACCGGATCTGTTCTTAGGAAGATAAAACGTGGCACATTCACACTGCTTTGGTATAAACTAACTGCATACATTTCCAATTTCTCAAAAATCTAAATGACTGAGCTGTTTTCTGATTGCTGTTAAATATTCACACTGGACAGTCATGTTTTTAAAAAAAAAACATCATGACAAACTTTCTAACTTCCTGCATTAAATGTTAGTAAATCAAAAAAAAAAAAAAAGAGACTAGACTGGATTGACTCAGCCCATTAAAGAAAACTATATGAAATGTAATCTACTTGGGAGAAAGTAAACTTATTTTATCAGTTTTTATATTCAGTACTGTTCTGGTTTCCTTAGAAACAACTCTTGAACAAGGCGAGAGTGAGAAGACATCGCTGAAGCTGCTTAAAAAATTAATGTGACACTGATAACATTTTTAAACATTATCAGTTCAGAAGAATATTCGGCTGAAATGAAAGAACGATATAATCTCTGTCCACTAAATTCAAACAGATTTAAATAGCTGTTTACAAGCGTGAAATGACGTGAAGCAAAACACTCTGGTTTCCTCCCCAAGTTTGATGTTTATATAGAAATCATTAGCTAAATACCAAGTAGAGCTGACTCCAGGTTTAAGCGGTTATGTGCAATGACATCTGAGGAATATCCAAAACTTTGAGGCTACACAGATTCAATTTATGTCACATTTTTTTCCTCATTAGACTGAAATTTGCAGTAAACACAAGCAAAGAAAAATGCTTCTGGAACAAAATAAATGTCAATCAATGACAAAAATTTCATCTTATTTATATTACAGGATCTACCATCAGTGTGGAGGGCCACAAGTTCACTGCACTCACAAGAAATATAAAATATTTATATTCTATGTACAAGACATGCTGAAATAGCAATGAGTCAACTTCATGCTTTACACTCCAGTTTGCACTTTGCCCTCCTCTGCGTTTTTACACCCACACACACGATGTCACTCTGTAGGGGACACACTGAAAGCGAAAGGTGATGTGGGGGAACTGCTGATGGTGAAGGAGGGAGGCTAACAACATAGCCACACCTGGCTCAAGGTCTGTACATTATGAGGTCCAATTACTACTTTCCAGAAATCTGGTCACTGGCTTCAAAAGGCAGGATGAAGAATCACTTCTAGATTGGTGCCTGGCATCTGATTTGTTCAGCTTTATTATAGTTAATTATCCAGACTTGATAACATACAGACCTTGACCTGCTAAAAGAGCTCAGTGTAGCTCAATCTACCATTAGTTGTTTGCCTGGAAGGCTCCCTGGGCAGCAGAGGAGGCTGCTCCAGCAGCAGCAGTTTGGAAGGTCGAACTGGTGAAGACGCCCTGTGAGAACTCCTGCTGCGCCTTCTGGAAACTGGCCCCGGTGCGTCGGTACATGCTGTGGACCTGAGGAGGAAGAAATTGCTGTTCTGGGTCACAGTAATGATAGACAGCGACAAACAGCACGATTCTCTTGTTTCAGAGGATGCTGAAAAATAGTCTGTGCTTTTGTTACCCCTGGATTATTCTAATTAATTATTTTCTGATAGCCTACAATCTCTTTGAAAAACCTTTAATGATCAAAACACTGCAGCAAGAGTGTTGACAGGGAGTAGAAGGAGAGATCATATTTCTCCCATATTAGCCTCTCTTCATTGGCTCCCTGTCATATCCAGAACTGAATTAAAGTCAGTATGAATGACTGCAGGATTAAATCAGGCACCATCCTTTCTTAAATACCTCATACTGCCATATTCTCCCAAACAGAGCCCTTCACTCTCAAACTGCAGGCTTACTTGTGGTTCGTAGAAGAGGAAGAGCCTTCAGCTATCAGCTCCCAGTTTGGGTTCAGGAGACTGACAATCTCTAATTTTATGAATAAACTTCAAACTTTTCTTTTTAATAAAGCTTGTAGTTAGGGCTGGAGCAGGTCACCCCAAATCTTTCCACAGGGGGCGTCCCCTGGCCAGCTGGGGCCTTTGTGTGGGGAGTTTGCATGTTATTCCCACTCTTGTGTGGGTTTTCTCTGTGCACTCCAGTTTCCTCCCACAGTCTAGAGCAGGGGTGGGCAAACTACGGCCCGTGGGCCACACCCGGCATGTTGGTCTTTTTAATCCGGCCCGCCAAAGACTGGTACAGAATTGCCTAAATCAAATTGTATCAGAATTATGACTGATGTCGAGGATTCTGAGAATTGCTACAACAAAACTATCACCAGACTTCGATGCACTGGCAAAAACAACACTGTTCCCACTAAAAGTAAATGTAAGTATTAATACTGTAATTCCTTTTTTATGTTTATGTTTGATATGAATGCATCTGGTGCTGGCCCGGCCCGTCTGTCAAATTTCAAAAAGTCAATG
>JAVDPK010000096.1:407908-430935 GCA_034780415.1 Cichlasoma orientale
ATAAATAAAAATTGTCTACCTCATTTTAAGTTATCGTACGATTAATTGATTTATTGTTTATCGCGACAGGCCTAGTATTTAACACCTAAGACAGTGATGAGTCACTGCAAGCCACCCTCTGAACTGTTTCCATGAATACGCATTCATGATTACCATATCTGATCTCTGACTTGGCAGGAAAAGGAAGTACAAAGGTAATCTGCTGTGCTACTCATGAATATTTACAGGCTAAAACAAAGGGCTTCATTCTAATGCGTAAACTTAGTAGATGTTTATGCAGGATCCACACTTCTTCAGGTAAGGACCATCACTGGGAGACTGAAGGAACGGCTTGCCCTTCAGATAAATCCACTTATTTTAGAAGGTACATTCAAACGTTTAAAATGAGCCATGTGTTGGCTACAAATAAAATTTATGAAGTTTTTACTCTTTGTGTCAGATGTTGTTAGGCTAGAATATTTACTAGTTAGGATTATCCCTTTAGTCTATTTCAGTGTTGTATTTCATAATATTTCATTTAATTTTTCGCCTCTAAATTCACTATGTTCTATATTTAATTTGTCCTGGCTCTGACTAAAAGAAAAGCTGTCTTCACCCTCTGTGTGAAAAATAACAGTGGTAATTAAACACAAGCAGGGTAAGTAGGATCAGGACTCAGGGAAGTCTATATCTCAGTGGTTTCCAAACCTTTTGTGCCCTGTGCATACCAGAAGATAAGACAAAATGCTGAGGCACACATGCATTCATACTGACACTAACATCTACTCGTCAGAGTTGTTGAGTTCCTGTGAAAGTACCACCACAGGAAGGCACTATTAAGAGCCCATTTGGACCTAGCAAAACATCTGCAATTTTTTATGCAAGGGGCTCAGCACTTAGTACATTCCCTGCCTCAATTTGCTTTTTTAGGTGGTTTCACACAATTAAAAAAAAATGGTCTTGCTGTATTTGCTCCTCTGGTTTAGATCCAGCTCTCTTCTACAGCCGGCTGAGTTTCTCTCAAAAATGTTTTGTTTTGTTTCCAAGTGCCTTTTTAGGTGGTGGGTTTGGCAAAGACAGTATAAGTTCTCACCTGTGGACTAGGTTCTGTAGATGGCTGTAGCACAGCAGGAGATGTGGAGGCAGGAATGGTGTGAGCAGCAAGTCCATCCTGAAAGACAACAATAAGCAAACAAATGATTCAAATAAAATGATGGGACAACGAGGCCGGTAAAAGACAAAGGAACAAGGGGCAGGAAAAAGAGGAAATCAAGACTAAGAAGAAAAAGGGAATGGAGACATGAATAGGCAAAGAAGACTTAAAAACCTGAAATGGTGAACTGAAAGAAGGTGAGGCATAAAGAGTTTTCAGTGGTCTTACATTGGTTTGAGCAGTGAAAGGGTTGAACTGCTCAACTGGTTCTGTGTTGGGCTTGGTCACCTGAGTGACAGAGGGATCCTGGAAAACAACAACAAAAAAATGTTAATCATCTTTAGTCACCTGAAAATCTACAAATAAATTCGGAAGACACTCTTTAATCTTATTTCTGTCTCCGATGATGGCTCGGGACTGTTTCTTATCTTTGAGCCAAAAGCGGCAGAAGCGAGTGTAGGTGCTCAAAGACACTAATGCGAAAGAGACTTCTTGTATCACGTTTGGTAAGCTGCTAAGAGAGGTAAGTGCAATTACATGGCTCAATTGGACATAACTGTCTAGCAAGAACATCAAGTTTATTCAGATACACTGGACTTAAACTCTACAAACAAGAAAATGAATTAGTGCTCTTTATTTTCTCGCCAGAAGAACTCTCCCTTACAAGGTTTGTCATTTCCTGAAACACTGAACAAAAAGAAAGCCCAGATTATGAAATCTGGCATCATGCTTTGTCCAAGTCATAAAGTGAAGTAAAATAACACCCAGCTATGATGCAATAACCTCCAAAGTTCCTGGTTCCTCCACTGGTAATCATTAAATGACTTCACTATTGGTTTAACTGTTCTCTATAGTATGAGTAAAGCAAGGCAAGACCTGAGCCCTGATAAATTCAATCAAAGTTCGATTAATTTAAATAAATTTTTACACACATCCACACAATATAGATTATAGATAATTATAGAATTAGATATTTATCTCAAAGCCTTTCAAGGAGGTTAAAAAAATGCTTTGAATTATTTACTGCAAGTTTCCAATACATAGTTTTCTTCCTCCAATTAACTTTTTTAAGGAGGAATTAAACTATAAAGCACAACCTAAAGCTCTTAATTTTTAAAATGAGACACAATAAAAATATTTGTTTTTAAAAAGACCTGATATGAAAATTTGACAAAACCTGATTTCATAGAGGCTTCTTCAGGAAATGCCAAAAAAAAAAAAAGATGAAGTATTTTATAACACTGTATAAACTAAAACAGTGCATGAGTTGACAGTTGACAATGGAAATGGTTTGAAATGGAGAAATGACCACTGAATAGTTTGGCAAGTGTTATAAATAAATTAATAAATAACTTTGTGAAGCACGTGAGACGTCTGTGGCATCCCAACACGCCTAATCTTTTTTGTTTGTTAGGTTTTCAAAATCAGGCCTTTTATGCCTCTGAGCAGGAAAAAAAAATACAATTTAATTAGTCACAAACTCAAACTGTTTAGTCAGGCTGTTTAGGTCTCAGTAAAGCCCAACTACTTCCAGTATTGTTGTGCTAACTGGAGGAATTACTGTGTGATCAGGAAGTTCGGTCAAGTGTGCTCACTATTACAATGAACTTACAGGAATTTACGTAATAATGACAAATTCTTCAATTTAAGCAACATTCATCTTTGGATTGTAACGTGCAATTAACCCGGTCAGTATCTATCAAAAGTGGTCCAAGGAAGGAACAGTGGTGAACCAGCGACAGGGTTATGGGTGGCCAAAACTCCACTCTGTTGTTGTGTATGAGGCTGCACTGCTGCAAACCTGTCAGGGTGTTGACCCCTGTCCACCGCCGAAAGCACCAACAACGGGCACGTGAGCATCAGCACGGACTTTTTTTGTCCTTTGTAAAAAACTGATAATAACACAAACAAATATTAAAGTGAGCTGCAGGTTTAAACTATCCTCAAAAGACACATCAGTCCTGTGCTCCAGAAGAAGCTTTACTGTGTTTACTGTGATTTCATGTTTGAATTGAGCCCTTTATTGAGCCATACAAAGAAAAATATGAAGAAAACAAAAAGGAGTAAAAGAATGTTTATTCATACCCAAACTGCACTTTAAACCAAACTGTGTTTGCAGCAATAAGCAAAATCCAGCAAAAAATATATTCTTTCATCTCAGGGAGCGATAAAGCAAATGATGCAGCAGCAACCTTGAATTCCTCCTCGGCAGTCTTCCTGCCACACAACTCCACTTCAGCCTCCTGTGAAATGTTTAGTTGTGTCCTACTTCAGAAATGGTTTATTTCATTTAGTTCAAAAAGGGTCTGTCCTATTTGAAAGGAAGATGGCAAGATTTTTAAAATGGCAGCAGTCTGCTAGGCCTGCTCGCCTTGCCTGTTTAGCAATTATATTGATAGCTGCTAACTTACCACACTCTGGTCTAAATATGGCCACTTCTGTCTCCAAAATATCAACATAGCAGCAGCCACAATGCCAATATTTAAAATGGAGAAATCAGAGTGTTATATGACCGTGGCTATATTTATCTTTCATATACAGTTTAATGATGGTGTGCACCTCACCATGTGGTGCAATGTAACGTTCCTTATAAAAGGTATTACTGTAAGTCAATAGCTTGTGATGTTCTGTAAAAACCAGAAACTGCTCCAAGATTCTCTGAGAATGTTTCAGAGATGATCCCAGACTGGCACACATAACTAAACATCCCATAACAGTCTACAAATATCATACTTACCTAAACATCTTGCCTAAACACATATCAACAAATAATCTGGTGTTTATACTGGAACAACTAAGCTTCAGTAATGCTGCTGTGCAATGCGGTCTTGAGAAAACCTGCATCTGCAAGTTTGTGAACTCAACTGGCGATTAAAAAAAGCAAAGCAGTAAACGTAGCTTGTTATGACACAGTAACAACTTCCAGAATCACTTCAACAATCTTGGACAAATCAATCCCTCCTTTAAAATGTGGACAGAACGAGAACCTCACATGACCACATGTCACCCACCAGCCGTGTGATAAGAGTGAGCTCGCTATTACGTGCTGTTGACACACCTGTAAATATTCCCAGCTGGCAGCAGAGGGACACCTGAATGAGATTAGCAACAGTTGTATAAAGTATAAAGGGGAAAAGGTGAACCAAATAAACCTTTAAACCTAAGTTGCCTGTGGAGATATTGAAAGCCTATTATGCAAAACATGTTTACCTCACACACAGGTAAAAAAAACATACCATTGCTCAGTGAAAAGTGAGGTGTGGCTTATTATACATCCTTTGATGACAAAACTGACAAAGAAATAAAGAAACTAATGACACCAAACTCAAATCCTCTCTGAAATGAAAACTAAGCTGGGACAAGCTAAAACAAATATCGACTATATATTAGCTACATGGAAAAATGACATATTTCAATACAAAAATAATACTGCAACTTAAATGTCTCCGTACCAGGAAATCGGATGTGTTCTGATAATTGTTGATTGACCAGGTGTGACTGTTTCAAAACAGCACTTGGATATTACTACTAAACAGGCATTTACACTGCATACCACAGCCACACAGTGGATTTTAGGATTTTATGCTCAGAAAGGCCCAGTGTGGATCACCGAGTGGAAAAAAGCAGCACAGGTTCAACCGCAATCTGAAGTCCGCAGTCTATTTTTAATTCTTTCTTTTTTTTTTTTTTTTAAATCCTTCGACTCTTTCAAGGTTGGCAACATTTTAAATATTTATTGTAACCAAAGACTGCAAGCCTATATGAATATTACAGCTTTTTAGAGTACATATCATATACTAGCTGCTACTAGGGTATTTATCCAGCCACTTCTCCACCCATTAAACAAACAGGTCTCCACTGACTTCAAACCTATTGAACACCTGAGATAATAAAAGTGCAACTCGGGAATACTGTAAAAGTGACTGTGCTATCTAATGTTATTCAAGTCATAAATAGAATAGTTTCCACAAGTTCTTAATTTTGATTTGGCATGTGGTAGGAACAATTTACCATTAATCACCATGATCAATACATTGTGTTTAATCGGCTACATTTCTATTCCCCTTCTGCATTTCCCACAAAATGGTATGCTGTTAAATAACCAGAGTTATGATGGGTTCAGTCTGCAAATTTTTAACTTTATGAACTTCATTCTGCATAAGGAAAGGAAAGATGGCGAACATAACCAGCTTCATGACTCCTGCAGAAAACTAGGCTACTATAGCTCATATCATTGAGCGAAAACAAACAAATGAGAAAAAAAAACATATGAAGTGTGACATAACCAGACTCCAAAGGTTTCCTTGAAAGAGAAAGAGAAAGTTTGATATAAAAGGACTGTTTCTTTACATGTGTGTATACACGTACAAATAAGAAATAACCAACAAAAGACAATGGTTAACTTTTTTTTAAATTAGTGCTCTACCAGTTCTTGGGTTTGACACTTGTTTGTGTGTTAAAAACTGAAGGATTTGTTGTAAAACTGTAAAGATGAAGGAATTTACAAGGTAAGGAGGTTTGAGACACAATGACGTAGGGAAAACTAGGTTTTTGGAGCTTAACTTACATTTGGGATTAAACAGTGTCAGAATTTCCGTACCTGCCACCGCTTCTCTGCCAACTATTCTTCTTTCACTCTTTTTCTCGCCAAGCGTAAGACTAAGTCATAGACTGGTGCTTTCATAGTGGTTTTCTACTCTTACTGAGCACTCAAAGCACTTCAAAACTACAAGCCACATCCCCACTTTCTCTCTCTCTTCTCTCACACACACACTGCTTTATTCTATGACTTTGGGGGTCAGTATCTTGCCCAAGGACACTTTGACAGGTGCACTGAAGGAGCCAGGGATCAAACCACTGACCTGATGACTATTCCATCTCCTGAGCGTACATTAACCTGTTCAGAGTTTCAGTTTTAAATCCGCTCTAAGAATCGGCTGCCCTTCTGTAAAGTTTCAGCAGTGCAGTGTCACTGAAATGTGCATAAATTCAGTTGGTAATGCAGAAAATGTTCTTATACTTGATTCTATACTTGATCTGCTGCTAAGTCTCTTTTACACTGCTGGAAGTGCAGCTACTAGAATATACATTAAAAACCTGTTTGATCAGTAACATTAATTTCACTTTCAACAAACTAAAGCAATTTCCACATAATTTATTAGGCTATGGGACTAGTGTGCACCTCCTGCAGCATTAATCTCTTATTTGGAACACTGCTGCACTTTACTGTTCTACTTTTTCTGCTCTTTATAAATTTTTTATCATTTTACTTTATCATCATCACCACATAATGTCTCTGGAGTAGACATCCCTCACAGGGATCATTTTGTGCATATGATCCATAGAATGCCCTGAAACATAAAGCCCGGCTTAAGAGAGAAAGTTGATAATCAACGCTGTGATACCCTTTATCTCTGACTGGGGTTTTAAGTTTTCTCAAGCCCCTTAACTGAAAGAAAGCCTGGCCGTGTTGAACTTCCTTCATAGTTTAGCCCTCAAAGCTCCAAGGCCTGTTTTTTTTAAGAGCCAAAGTAAATGTTAATGAAAATTATAGTTTGACCAACACCTATGCTGTTTTGTTTGTTTCTGTTATTAACCCCCTTTTGGGAACAAAAAACTCTATAAAAACCTAACCACTAAACATGCTTACTCTCACCATCATTGAACATTTATCCACGTGCACATAAGGATCATTTCAATCGCGTTTTATCACAGTAAATTTTTATAAAATTGACTTTATATTGTTCCAGTGCACATAAAGAAACACCTTATTTTGTTAGTCACCCATTATAATATGTTAAAGTGGAGGAAGGCCCTCTATACCCACACACAGCTGGCCTGCTAACCCAACAGGCCAGCTGTGTGCAGATACGTTATCCGGATTCAACAACTAACTATAACAAGTCGCGTGTAAGACTTTAGAAATACACATAATAATACAAATTATTTTCAAACGGAAGAATAAAAGTGGTAATACCCCTTAAAAATGTTTGACACACATTTGTAGTTGGCTACAGTTTAACTTCCTGCAACTTAACTCGCAGGATACCCCGCCTTCCCCCCTCCCCCAAAAAAGCCAGCTGATTGGTTAAAAACCTGTCTATCACACATTTTCTGCCAAATGGCCGCCATCATCAGAGCTGTAGATCCCGCCCCGACATCCACCCGACAAGTTTCCTGGCGTGCTGGCTACTTCTTAACCACGACCGCCTGATATGTGCATTAAAATGCTAATTCATATACTTACATTGAAAGGGTTTTCGCTGACAGGGTCTGCGAACGGGTTGATATCAAATTCCGACATTTTGAAAAGGCTGCGAAGTGTGTTTTTAAATCTTGTCTAAAGGTGGAGTTACCCACAAACTCTTCCCTGTCGCTTCTGTTGTCAGTCCTACCCACTTCCGTGAATGAAGCTTCATGCGCAGGCGCACTGAGCCAGCCGAACGATGATGTGGTAGTCCAAGCGCGCCAGCTGTAAAAACTTGAGACGGTTTGAAATTGTAATTACTTTTTATTTACCCAACAAACTATTTCTAATAAAATAATAATAAATTAATAATAAGTAGGTTAAAATGTCCAATTTCCATTCTAGTCACAGATATATTTGCCACTTGTTTTAGTATTGTTTTCAAAAGAACATATACTAGGCTACAGTAAGAAGCTTTGAAGAGTTCGAGATTGAAGAGTTGATCTGTATTCTGAACTTTTATAAAATTAACCTCAGTTAAACCATGTTTACTGTAGGTTTAAGTTAAAGCACAGAAACAATAACAATAACCCCTGCATGAGTAAAAATGATTTTTGGAAGACACAATGAATCAATTACTTGACTCATGCAAGGAACATCAATTTCCAGACCTCGTGGCACAAATGTTTGACAGCTTCTAGCGAACTTGATCTTAGTTGTCAGGTTTTTTCTTCAATAATTACACATACAGGACACACAGTCCATATTTAAAGGATAATTTTAAAATAAGTTTGGAGGGCGCTACATCTCACTGGAAAATAAAATAGTATAGTCACTAAAAGCCTTAAAGTATGTGATAATAAATCAAATCAAGCAGCCGGAGCTTCTTCATAAGTATAAATCTATTGCAATTGTGAGTTGCTGCTACGGGTAGTCTCTGGATTAGCATGCATGTCACCTTGTGCAACATTTTTACAACAACTTTAATGTCAGCTGCAATGTTTTCATCCTTATTTTGTTGAATAAATCAACTGTCAGCCAGTAATTTCTATAAAAGTGGCACCTCAGGGTCACCGCCCTCTCCTCCTGTTATCCTCCTTGCTAAACCAACTTATGCTTGTTTTATTCATTTTGGAAGTACTGTCACAGCCGGCTCAGTTTGAGAGAGTTTTGGCAGTGTAGGGGGAAAAGGAGTGGGTGTACCATGGATTAATGTATCATATTCTCCCAATTAAATTATTTATATGATAATAAAATATATGTAGCCTACTTATGTTTTAGTAATATATAGCTTCAAAACCAAAACTTTTAGAACATAAAATTCTGGCTTCCACATGAAGTACCCCACAAATGTAACACTGATAAACCTTGCTCTAAACTGATAACGAAAAAAAAAAGATCATAAATGCTAAGATTTATGTTTAAAGTTCAACATAAACAGAAATAATAAATAAAAATAAATCAATATTCTGCACCGCTTTAAGACTTTTTAACCTTAAGAAATGCTGTCTGTGGGTAAAAGCAGAATTTATTGAGATAATTTATTCACATGAAAAAAATAAAACGCGCCGTGACGTCACTAGTGGCTGTCAGTCGACGTTGCAGTCATGGAGGAAGTGAGAGGTGAGAGATTTTGTCCTTTAAAACTGTCTGAAATAATCTCTTTCACCATATATATTTATCCAGCTAATGCCGCAGTTGATTGTTTACCCCCCATGAAACGCACTGCTGGTTATTAATGTGACGGGGAGCTGGTCGTTATCCAGAGGCTCGCCTCATTGTTTCAGCCGGCGTTTTTGTTTTACGTGGAGCTAAATGATTGTTTCAGTGTGCTATTAGCACATCAGCGGCAAAGATGGAGTTTGTTATTTTTTTCCCACCATATGAAAACGTATACTTTTAGCTACATTTGGCTGTAACCCGCCAAACGTAAAGCTGCTTACTGCGTGTTTCTGTCCAGTGAAGGCTGCACCGTCAGCTGCGTTCCGATCAAAAATGTACCCCTAGCAATCTGTTCCGCCTGTTCTCCTGATTTAACGAAGCAAACAGTTAGAAAACTAGTGAAACATGTTAATTATAGTCCAAACTGCAATAAGACAAAAAGAGATCAATATTACTCTCAACGGCCAACGCTACCTTTATGATAGCAGAATTTACGTTTGCAGGACTGTTGGATTATTACTGGACCGTGAGCTAAAAATCAGGTTAGAGGCTGGAGGATCATACTGGGCACAGTTTTGTACTCACTTTCTGTTTTACATTAAATGTGTCCTCCTCAGTGTTCCCCCTGACCTGTGCTGTGCAAAATTATGCATGGGGGAAGGTTGGACTGGACAGCGAGGTGGCCAAACTGGTGGTTGGCGGAGACCCACTTGCTGTTGTAGAGGCTGATAAACCTTATGCAGAGGTAAGGTGTTTGGTTTATCTGTTGGAGGGGACTGACCAACATTTGTCCCTCAGTATTGAAACTGTACAACCATCTTTAACCATTGAATTTAGCTCTAGTAGTGTTAAATTACCGATAATGATGCACAACTCCTCAAATATGTAAAACTGGGGTAATAATTTTGGTTTTGAACGCGGACGTGTACTGGGCTGCCTTGGCAGAGGGGCTTGCTCAGTACTCCACATACCTTTCATAAGTCCTTCTTTATTTAGCCATTACAGCTTTGCAGTGTTTGTCATGAAGGTCATTAGTTCAGGTTATGGCAGTGTTGATATTTTCAAACATACTGCAGACTTCATACTCTGGTTATACATATTCAGCAGGGTGGTATGGATCGGCACATATTGTGTAGCATGTCTATGACATGTTCATTTAGATTTTAATACTATAAATGTGAATTGTGATCTTTGTCTCTTTGATCATTTACCACTGTTTTTTTTTTTTTTTTTAAACTTACACGTCCAAGTCTGCCACCACATTACTGAACCCTGCCCACAGCTGAGGTTTATTTTTCCATATCCTTCCTTAATCCATAGGGTTTAATATGATGTTGTTGCAGCTATAGCAGCTTCAACTCTTCTGGGAAGGCTTTCCACAAGGTTTAAGAGTGTTTATGGGAATTTTTGACCATCCTTTCAGAAGCACATTTGTAAGGTCAGACACTGGTTTTGGATGAGAAGGCCTGGCTCACAGTCTCTGCTCTAATTCATCCCAAATATGTTCTATTGGGTTGAGTTCAGGACTCTGTGCAGGCCAGTTGGGTTCTTCCACACCAAACTGCTCTCGAGTCCAGCGGTGGTGTGTTTCACACCACAGCATGTGCCACTTTGCATTGTGGTTGGTGATGTAAGGCTTGGATGCAGCTGCTCGGCCATGGAAACCCATTCCATGAAGCTCTCTATGCACTGTTCCTGAGCTAATCTGAAGGCCACATGAAGTTTGGAGGTCTGTAGTGATTGACTCTGCAGGAAGTTGGTAACCTCTGTGCACTATGCACCTCACCATCCACTGAGCCCACTCGGATTTTACGTGGCCTACACCTATGGCCCTGGAAGTGATTGGAACACCTGAATTAAAGGATTTGGATGGGCGAGTGAATACTTTTGGCAATATAGTGCACATCCATCTTGTATACCCAAAACAAGTTTAACTTGACAGTCACTGTTTGCTCACTGACAAATGTACCTTTGACAGAGAGTGTCCTTTATTTACAAGAAATCTCTCATCTCTTTCCTTCTCACTGACTATAAATTACCATGGTTTACAGTATTAGATTATTTGAGTTAATGTATGATCGCAGGTTTTTGTCTCAGTCAGTGTGAGAACAACTTGTGGCCTCTTATAGGAGTTTTGGAAAGTTTCAAGGCAGATGAAAATAAAAATAAGGTGAGCTAGAAAATTGAAGTTTTTAATATCTTACAATATCTTACAGTTTCAAACCCACTTCTGCAACCTCTTGTTGCAGCACCAACGTGAATATATTTTAATAAAAGGATTGAGCTGTGATTCAACTGAAAGCTGCTTTTTTCCCCCCCTCCAGCTGTGGATGGGTGCACACCCAAAAGGTGATGCCCAGATTAAGGACAACAGGATCGCACAGACCACCTTGGGCCAGTGGATCGCCCACTTCCCTGCATGCCTGGGCTCTAAGGTGAAAGACACCTTCCAGGGTCAGCTGCCTTTCCTCTTCAAAGTCCTCTCGGTCAACACGGCTCTGTCAATACAGGCCCACCCTAACAAGGTAAGTACACAAACTCACACACCTACACAGAGTTCAAATCCTGCAGAAGCTGACTCATTATTCTGAACTGGATAAAAGTGTACGGGTGGAGGTAGCTGACCCTCTTTGTTTTTTTTGTCATAATGTTTTGGTCAGGAATTAGCCGCTCGTCTACACGCTCAGTTTCCGGAGCACTATCCAGACACCAACCACAAACCAGAGATGGCCATCGCTCTCACCCGCTTCGAAGGCCTCTGTGGCTTCAGGCCATTGGAGGAGATCCTGGAATTTCTTGAAAGTGAGTTTTGGGCCAGGACATGTCATATTTGGTGTCAAAGCCAAACATATACTCTGCTTCAACAGCTGTGTATTTCACTAAACATAATCACTCACTGTGCGTGTGAATTTGTCAGCGGTCCCAGAGTTCCACACTCTGGTGGGTTACGGGGCAGCACAGGAGCTGCGGGCCAGCGTGGGAGATGCTGACCGGACAAACCAGGCGCTGAAAAGGTGCTTCACCAGGATGATGGACTGGGAGAAGAAGGTGGTGGTAGAGAACCTCAATGAGCTGGTGAAAAGGGTCACGGATGACGGTGAGAAGTAATTGGTTGCTTAAGAGCAGAACACTGCATGATGTGTGTAGACGTGTTCCATTTAACTTGGGCTTATTTTTTATTATTACACGTGTTGCGGGATGTTTGTGACCCCTGCAGCTGCAGCAGGAAAGGAAACATCAAGAATCAATGGTGACCTGTTGCTCCGCCTCCACTCTCAGTACCCTGGAGACATCGGCTGCTTCTCAATCTACTTCCTCAATCATGTGGTCCTGAATCCAGGCCAGGCCATGTTCCTGGGAGCCAATGAGCCTCATGCTTACCTTTACGGAGGTCAGTAGATTCTGTTTACATTGATAAGATTTAGTACAATAGAGCTCCAGATTTGAATGAGTTAGTATGCGTGCCTGGAATTGACTTTCCAGTGTCACTCTGTATAACTGAAGCAGCAGTTGAAACATTTAAGAGTTAATATGGGATTATTTAGCATTTTTAGCTCATCTGGCTGGAGGAATGATTAGCTGATGCAAACTGCTGGCCTCTGTAGTTTTTAGACAACTACTCAAATAGGTTGTTACTCACATACAGTAGTGCACTATTTTCAGTTGTAGATTAATGCACAGTGAGTTTTTAGAGGAGGAATATGTTTTGTTTTGGGGTTTTTTCTTCCCCTTTATTTCATAGTGCACGATTTGCAGCAAAGGGCTGCAGGTCAGACTTGAAATCAGGCCACTGCATTTCAGCTGCATGCTCCCCTGCTTAACTAATGAGCTAAACTGGCGTGGGAATATGCATTTTTATTACTTTATAGCAAAACCTTGCCATACACAGAGGATATAGACATAGTGGTAACAGTTCATTGTGTGATCTTTTCAGGGTTTTCTGACAATAAGAACAATATAGACCATCACCAGTGATATTAATGCATAATTATGTCTATCAAGAAATGTAACTGCAGTGACTGGCAGTAAAGAGCTATTAATACCATTTAAAAGTTTCTCCTCTGCTAAAGTAAGCAAGCTTATTCTGCTTTGCGCCCGTCGTGTACTTTGTTATAGCAGCACACGAAGCAGTCCTCCACCCACTGCAGGTTCTGGTTAGATTGGTGCTGCAGCTCCAACAGATCTCCGGAGCAGAATACGTCCTATTTTTATAGTCAAAGATGGTGGAATTGGAATCTGTCTAACTGCTGGACAAGACACTGGAGAGGAAGCTAAATCATATCACGGTCCACCACGACAGCAAACTGTTGAACCTGCCTGTAGGGAAACCGTGATGGGACGTGGCCCATTAGCAGCAAATGAACATTCAAAAGAACATATTGTCTGATAGTAAGCAGTAAATGGTGTCTGTCTCTTGGGTGGAGGTAGAATTGAAAATAAGAGACAGTAAATGCATTGATTAAGTCATTTTCAGCAAATGATATGGAAACTAGAAACCTTCACTGCCTCATTTACTTTAAGCAAACCACAAAATGCTGAGACAACATTTTTAGAAACCTAAAATACCAGAAATGCCAAGCTTTGGTGTCAACATGGTGTCAACATGAAGCATACTCGAGAGCTTCTCTGTGGAATCGTCAGTCTGTGAAGCACAGATTTACAGCAGTGTGTTTGTTAGCAGCTGTCTCAGCAGAATAAAATGCAGTCCAGCGATGAGGTGCTGATGATGTGTTCACTTCATCTTTATTGTTAGGAAATTGGCACTCTTGCCCCTGTTCTTCTGTTCCCCCACACATAAGCACCCAAACACACTAACAGTAGAAGTAGATAAGGTAAATGCAGGAGGAGGAGTGTCTCCTGGGTTGCACGTAACATCGCAGACTGAATCCATCGACCATTGTAGGACTATCTTAGAACTGATTGTTTAGGTTTAATGTTTTCTTTTCTGTTTATCCACCCATCTAGACTGTATCGAGTGTATGGCCTGCTCAGACAACACTGTGAGGGCCGGACTGACACCCAAGTACATCGACGTCAACACGCTCTGTGAGATGCTGAACTATAGCCCCGCCCCTGCCTCCGCCAAAATCTTCCCGTGTGTTCAGGACCCGTCTGACCCCTGCGTGTCCCTGTACAACCCACCAGTGCCAGACTTCACTGTCATGAGGATACAGGTCAGAGGATTGTGTATTTGATGTCATCTTTAAAATAAAAACTCAGCATTTGAGGTGTGGGGAAAAAACTAACCTTACATTATATGTTAACATTATATATAATATAGTAACCAGTTTCTAAAAAGTTACAGTCTCAATCCATGTTCACTGAGAGTTGATTCATAGATTTAGACGAGAGGCTTTTCTTCCATCATGCCTAAATACACTGCGTTGCGAACATGTGACTGGCTGATTAGATGTTTACATTAACAAGCAGTTAAACAAGTGTACCTAAAGAAGTGTCCGGTGAGTGTATACATTCGTATTGTGAGTGTACAGTGTCATTTTCATTTTATTACAATTTAATCAAATGTTTTTTCATACCTAGTTTTAGTTTAATAGTTTTAATGATGAAAAAACTTTATAGCATTAACAAGGATTTCAAATTTACAAATTACTATCAACATCTGCTTTTATTACTGTTAATAAAACAGATCTGTATTTAGACCTGTATAGTAAATGTACGCATTATCAAACTTTGTCCCTAATTTAAGAATTTGCACATAAGGCCACAGGCGGAGTTGTTGGTAAAATTGAATTTATATCCTATTAATCAGGCAGCAGGTGGTGCTCATGAGAGGGTCTTCAGTGAATAGGAGTCAGCTGAGTTTAATGGCTAAAGCTATTTTTAAAATTCTGGACAAATGCTTAGATTTTTAATGCATCCTCTCTTTGTAAATACATTATCAATAATATGTCTAAATTGAATAAAACAAGACGTATCTCTTTAGTTTTTCATACACTGGAATTCTGCTAATGCACGCTGGTCAATGAAGGATTTATGACACACTCTTTGATGGCACCCGTATAATTCAATTCAATTTTATTTATATAGCGCCAAATCACAACAGTCGCCTCAAGGTGCTTTATATTGTAAGGTAAAGACCCTACAGTAACACAGAACCCCCAACAATCAGACAACCCCCCTATGAGCAAGTACTTGGTGAGAGTGGAAAGGAAGAACTCCCTTTTAACAGGAAGAAACATCAGGGGGACCCAGGCTCAGGGAGGGGCAGTCATCTGCCACGACTGGTTGGAGGTGAGGTGAGGGGAGGGAGACGGGGCAAAAGACACATGGAAGAGAACCAGAGATTAATAATAACTAATGATTAAATGCAGAGTGGTGTATAAACACAGAGAGTAAAAAGATGTGAATGAATACTCAGTGCTACAGAAACAATCAATATATATTGATTATCTCAACCACTTCTATCAAAAACATGATGAAAACTTCCAAATTAAGGATATTTACCACACACACATTACATTTTTCAGCTAGTCTCATTGGACTATTGTGAGCACCACCTTTTTTTTGAGTATTTATATCTTTGATGATATCTTCCAGAGTTTCATTCTGTAAATACCGGCTCATTCTCGCCCTTCCTGTCCTCCTGCAGATCCCAGCCTCGGTGAAGCAGTACAATATTGCTCCGGTTGACAGTGCCAGCATCCTCCTCGTCATTGAAGGCGAAGCCACGGGAAGCTCTGCTGCCGCCCTCTCTGACCTCACACTGAGGCGGGGCACCGTTCTGTTTGTCTCGGCCAATGAGAGTGTCTCCCTGCACATCACCTCGCAGCCAGGGATGACCCTTTTTCGAGCCTGCTGCCTTCTGTAGTTGTGGGTCTGTAGTTGTTAAAGATCATACTACCTGTTTGTCATTGTGATTTCAAGTGTCAAGATCTATGCTGTGTTATGACTGAACTTGATGACTGATGTGCACTTTTTACTAGGTAGTATAAAAGCTAAAGGAGCTTTCAGACCCAGTTTGATGCCCATTGGTACCTGCTGCGCGCCTTTAACCCCAAACTTAACCTGCGGCCCACTGTGCCGCCTCCAGCACTCTTCTCTAGCTTTAAACTCCAGTTTTAATCCAATGCTGATGAATTTAATTGGTTCTTACCTTTTTTATGTGTGCAATTACAACTTGTATAAAAAAAAAAATGCGCACATCCCAAATTCTTTATAGGTGCTGGATAGAGGACAGAATAAAAAGAAAATATGTCTGACACTTAAATACATTAATGCTCAGTTTAGCTGTTGTTATGATGCTTAAGGTCCTCAGTTTGTTAAAAAATTTAAATCTGAATATCTGCTATCCCAGGACAAGTGAAGAACATCCAATATGATTAAACGTTCCCAATCAGCTAAACAATAAAATCTAAAAATGATTGATGAGATCTTGGAAAAAGTACCGTTTATTTAGCAGTTTTTAGTACAGCTACAGCTGTGTGTTATTTTACAGCCTGGATGATGAAGGTGACACACACTAGCTGTAATTAACTAAATGGCAATGAATCATTGTGGGGGTAATGGTTTCTCTGGTGCAGTTCACCACCACCACCACCACCCAGTGCTTTGAACAGACAACCAACTCGCTGAGGACGAAGCACAAATGTTTTATATGCCAGCTGCTGTCCTCCCCCAGGATCACTGGTGCAATCATCAGTGTTGTCGTTTTAACTTAAACCAGTAAAAATCCACCTTTTTAAAACTCAGCTTTAGTTGAGAAAAAAAAAAGTACATAGTGTAATACTGCGATGCCTGTGCATGTTTTAGAGCAGTAGCACTGCAGAGATCCTTCTGCCATGACTATGTTAATGCTACAAGCCAATCACGGTAAAGTTAAGCCTGCTGAGTATTACTCCTTCTGTTACCAGCGCATGTTTACAGTATGGAAGCTTCCCATTAAAGTGGTGAAAACTCATGAACATTAAAAACAAATGAATAAAAATAAGTAAGAAGCAGGCATGATGACCCATGTCCATCTCTATCCCATGAAGCATGACTATGTGGCAATCATGTAGCGGTATAACAATTCTGAGACGGAGGCTAAAACCACGATCCAAACATCCACCATATCACAGTTCCATCTAACTGTACTGCGGGATGCACAGTTAATGCACACTAATCTTGTGAAAGACTTAATATTTATGCATCGCGTATGGACAACTGTCCATACGCGAAGTGAAGTGTTTGTACATCTGCAATCTATGTAACTGAGACGAATGGAGTCAAATCTGCATTTGTGAGTTGAAGTAGTTCAACCTAAAAAAGTCGATTCGCTCATGATGCCACTGTAGTCAGAATGACGTCAGGTTTGACACTGAGGGCATCGAGAGCTGTACGGTTCAACTCGCTTTGGGGGAAAAAGGGAAAGGGCGTGCAGAAAAGTGAGAGAAATCATACGAGCTGATGGGAAGTTGTAAAAAATATGTTACTGTGACATGTTTCCAGCTATTTGTTGTACTCCTCGTTGTCCTGCTGGCCGTTGGTGGGATCTTGTGTAAAAACTGCCAAATCAAATATGCAGGTCCGTCTGCTGTGGCAACCTCTTGGGGAAATAAGGGAGCTGCCGAAAGTATCTTATTCAGGGGTTTCCAGTGTGACTGAATTCACACTGCACGGCAGAACTTCACTTTGCGTTTGGTGTGAACACACCATAAAGAAAAACCAAGGTGCATACTGTAGTTTGGGAGAATTGTTATACCTCAAGAATCATGAATTCACATCGAGTCACTCATCTTATTCGTAGACTGAAAATGAACTAGGACTGCTTAAAGGTATTTATTGTAATTTCCTCTGTTTAAAAATGTTTTCTTTAAACCTCCCAGAGTTTAACTGAAGCTATCAACAGAATGTAAAGAAACGCTCACCATGACTTTGTGTCCAAAGCATTTGTGTATTGTGTTAAAGAGATGCTGTATAAACTGAACCTAATGCGGGGCTGGACTGCACGTTTGTGTAGTACAAATGTGTACCACAAGATGGTGCATCAGTGTAACCTTTATTTATCCAGGCAGGTCATTAAGAAGATATTATTTAGTGACATTTACTGGAAAAATGCTGCCCTCTGGTGGTCAATGTTTGAGTTTCAATTTGTTGAGGGTTAATTACAAAAAGTACCTTTTAAACAATTTTTCTTTTTGTACAGTTAAACAACAAAATGCTGCATTAAATTTTGTATCTTATTGTATTGGAGGCAAATTTTTGACTTTGTTATGCTGTTTGTACTGATTAATCAATACGTGACATTAAAGAAAAATTATACCTGAAGTAACTGTAAGATAAGGTTTTACATGTTTACTATAATATCAGAGGTGAGTGGGTTTTTTTCTGAAAATATAATCTATTTTGGTGACCACTTCACATGTTGGTGCAGTAGTATTTGTAGATTATTTCAGTAATGGTGCAAACTTCTGTATAACGTTCCAGTTCATACCAGGGTCGATCTGAGTCCACTAAATAATGTGCATTTTTTTTTCCTTGTAGTGGTTTTTATAGGCTATCTTGACTCAAATATTCAATAAATATCAGCCTATCATGCTACCAGTGACTACAATCTTCAGAGTGAATGAAGCCCTGCTAATGCTTTATGTATGATGTAGCTTGATCTCTAAGCTTGTCCCTAGTTTAGATGCAGTAAACCTTTACTAGTGTGTTGTCTTTAAAAAAAATAAAATAAGAACTGTGTACTAAGAAGGATGTGAAGTTATTTTTTAGATCACTTTTTTCATTACCTCAAATCATCCTTCTGTATCTCGAAACACTTATTTGTCAGCAAACCATCTGTTTGTCATGTTTTCATTGTGATTTTGTTTTGTGGAGTACTGTGTTTAATTTAACATCCGATTTGATGATCACACACTTTGTTACTGATCTTGCTCTAAGTCACATTCTCATTTGGCTATAAGAGGTTGTGGTTATTTTTTCCTTATTTTAAACTAATGACTTTCACCACTGCAGTTTTCTCTTTAACCTTTGTGGGAATATTTACTAGAATATTTCTCTTGTTAGGGCATGGTTGAGTATTTTTGAATATGGTGATGCTGTAGCATGAGACTGCAGAGAACACATATGTAAAAATAGTTTAATAAAGCCTTGTTCTGTTAACTATATTGTCTGATTCTGTTTTATATTTCCTGCCTGTGGCAGATGAACATGCCAACACCTACACATTTTTTTTTACAGCTCCTCCTATTTCACATCTATAGTTAATGTTGGCATTAAAATATTTTTAAAGTTTCAAGCAAAATCTGTTTTTCACAACACTGAACACTGGTATTATTCTCCAGAGGGAAATTCACTGAGAAATTATTTCCTTTTTGATCAAGTTTATATTAGGGGCTGGATCAGGTGATGTTTGTTATTGTGCTGATATTGATTGGGTCTCATCTGAATTCCATAACTCATCAAAAGTTTGTACTTTTGTCAGCTAGTACTCTAGATTGCTCACGTTCCTGAATACTGTCCAGCACTGCATTAGAGTTTTCAACCAAAGTACTTCAAACTTTTTAAAAATATTTATGAAAGGCGGGAGTGGTACCCGGTGTGGTCTTCTGCTGCTGTAGTCCATCTGCATCAAAGTCCATTTGTGATGTGCATACAGAGATGTTCTTTTGCATACTTCGTTTGTATCGAGTGGCTGAGTTACTGTTGCCTTCCTATCAACTCGAGTCTGTCCATTCTCCTCTGACCTCTGACCTCAACAAGGTATTTTCACTCACTGGATATTTTCTTTTCCAGACCATTCTCTGTAAACACTAGAGAAGGTTGTGTGGGGAAATCCCTGTATATCAGCAGTTTCTGAGATACTCAGACCAGCCCGTCTGGCATCAACAACCATTCCACTTTAGATTTGCATTAATGAGCAGCTGAACAGGTGGCTGCTTTATAAGGTATGTAGCATGACTTTGCTGGATTTTACAGTAGTTGGTGCTTATGTTTTCTGATGCATATCATTTCAACAGTATCATTTTGCTTTTTTTGATTTCAGCAGTTTTGCAAAGTGTCAAATAAATCCTTCACATTTCATTTTTGTGTCTTTTTACATTTAGAAAAACTGTAAGAGCTGGTGAGCAAAATAAGAGTGTGTCAGAGTTTATAATCTGGGTTGTAACACATTTATTAACATGTTTATTTAGCTCAAATATAACTTACTGTGGAACTCATCAAAACATTAAGGACATAAAATTTATTTTGTCTTAAAACTGTTAGCAAATGTCTAAATATAATAATGATAGTTCAGCTGCTGGATCAACAGAAGACATTTTAATACATCTACCCATCACTGCCTATAGATTGCTCAAATGGTCGGACATTTCTATATTGTTAAAAAACAATGAACATACAGTCCGCCTGTTTGTTGGCAGCAACAAACTAAAAGTAGAAATCAACAGCTGCAGCAGACGACATGTTGATTCACGCTCAATAAATTAAGGTATTTACTTGCCGCCTAACCCCAAAACAACTCCTGAACAAGAACAAGACCCGTTTAAGTTCTCCACACCTTTCAAACCTCTGTTTCTTCACTCAGCCGTTCATTTGATCGGCCAGCAGTTTGTATGTGCTGTACAAAAGTGCCATAAAGGTCTACGTCCTTAAATCCGGTGTACAGGCTGGTGGAAAGTCCACTTTTTTTCTGTTTGCTCTGTTTGATTTTTTTAAGTCACACTTGGACAATAATGGTTGATTTAAAAGTGTATCAGGTTCTCCGTTATGATCCTCTGTAACTGTCACGGTCTGTTTGAAGTGCTCCCACAGGGGTCGCTGTCCTGGTAGTCTGCCGGTTACTTTGGCAGCTGTGACAGCTGGTTTGCTGCACATGGTGTCCAGAGTAAATCTATGCCTGCAGATCACCTCTGGCTTGGGCCGGAGAACATTATACAGTGCCTGTAATGCCCGCACGTCTTCCAGAGCATCATGGGCTTTGTAGCTCATGCCCAGCAACTCCCTGACCAAGTTCTCCTGTCGAAAACTCTGGAGGCAGTAGTCCTTCAGCACCTCACGTGCCAACGGTAGAGTGTCAACGTAACCTGAGACTGAAGCCTCAAACTCTGTTCTGAGGTCAAATTCATTTAGCGTGCGAGCCAGAAGCGGACAGTCAAAGTGGCGAATGTTGTGGCCAATGACAAGAGGGTGTCCGAGCATTTGAAGAAAAGCTATGAAGGAGATGAGGACCTCTCTGAGGGAGTTGGTCAGAACAGGCTGGCGATGCAGGTACAGCCTCTGCCTGCGAACCTTGAAGCCGGTCACTTTGGCCGCTCCTCGTTGCATTCGACCGCGAGGGACGACGTAGAGGTTCAGCGAGTGGCCTCCGCTCACCGCAGCCAGCTGGACGATCTCACAATTTGGACCTAGAGAAAAAAAAAACATGCAAACAAAGAATTGCTTTCATGTGCTTTGGATTTCAGTCATAAGCTGTGGAAGTATATGTTTTTAGCTGAAATAAAAACTATGTTAACATGACAGCATCACACAGTTACTGCAGCTTTGTCAGCTGCACATCCATGATGCAAATATTCCGTTCCACCACATCCCAAAGGTGCTCTATTGGATTGAGATCCAATGACTGGAGGCCATTTGAGTGCAGTGAATTCATCATACTGTTCAAGACGCCAGTTTAAGATGACTTGAGCTTTGTGACATTGTGCATTATCCTGATGGATAACAGGTTAATAAAGGGATGGATGTGGTCAGCAGCAATACTCAGGTAGTTTGTGATGTTTAAATAACACTCAGTTGGTATTAAAGGGCCCAAACTGTGCCCAGAAAATCCACCACCATCAGCCTGAACCATTGATACAAGGCAGGATGGCTCCATATTTAGAAGATTAAAATGGGCTTTTCATCTAAAACAACCACAAAGTCCCAAGTATATCCCAATGTTTCAAACCTTAAACCAAAGTAAAAAAAAAAAAATCTCAGAATTTCCAGAATAGTTAGCTTGCTGAATAAAAGAGTAAAAAAAAAAATTCAATGAGAAGATTCATCAGCAGGGCAGTATCTTTTGAACGGATATAATTTAGTACGGTTTCTTTTTAATTTAATATCACCCATTAAGTATTTTGCCTCCATTTACCTTACATATACATGCACGATGAAATGCGCGGGTCAGCTGTGTGTCAAGCTATCTTTAACAACTACAATTTACAGCGTTATTATCATCACACAGTTTTATCGGTCATAATTAGTCACGTAAAATCGTGTGATCGTACCCAGTCCAGTCGTCTCGAGGTCAAAGAAAACCAGCGCCTGATGAGCTCCTTCAGCTTCCTCAGTGTTTTGCATGACGACTAAATAACATCCGTTTCTGACAGCTGTAGGAAGGTTTGCTAAAATAATCGAGTGGCAGACTGACTGTGGTCATTGAAACTAAGTATTTAGCGATAAAAATTTCATATTTGGTCAATAAAAGGTTCTGTTAACCCAGTCCTGGTGAAATTTTCCCTCCATGTTTTAAAACACCTGCGCAGTCACCGACCGGAAGCTTGAAAGTTTCAAAACAAAAGCTTCGACGAAAAGGACATACAGTGAAGATACACAAACGACCTACAAATAACAAAAACTCACATGCTAAAGTATTGCATATTTTTTTACATATTTATTTTTATATATCAGTGAAATTTCAAAGTCAAATAAAGCTGTTTGTGGTATAATGCAGGAGACTAAAGGACAGAAAGGCAGAGATACAAGAATCGAAGCTCATGGTGACATCCAGTGGCTGTAAAAACAATAGAAGAGACATTCCCATAGTCAAGAAAATCCCACGCGGCCCACCCAATCTTACATTTTTACAAGTAATGTATTTCCTTGAAAATACATTACTTGGCAATGGCCGTACCTGTCAAGTTTTGTATTTAAAAATACGGGAAATTTTCCGCCGCTTAAAATATAAGTCGCTATATGACGCCATCACCTAATTTGCATAACTGGTTTTTTGCATGTAGTTGCAATCGAGGCTGTAGGAGAGAGGAAAAACATCTTTGGAGAGACAAAAAGTGAAGAAAAAACACCCTAAATATGTTTAGAACTACAAATGAACTTTATGAAATA
>JAVDPK010000096.1:431035-475349 GCA_034780415.1 Cichlasoma orientale
AGGGAGACAGGACCACAGGGGCTATAAAACAGAACACAAACATAAAACACTGGGCCACCGGCCCAGGACCATGACACTCTCCATGTCCTCCTTCACTACATCCACGAATCAGTCTCTCCCTTTACCAGCCATAGTTGTTGCATTGGCTTGCATAGTTACCATTGATCCAGGCTTGGGACTAGAAATACACTGGTTTGTGGCCTAACTTACTTGCCCCCACTGTGGAAAAAACACTGAGTTTACTGGCTTAACAGCAACATGTTTTTTTTCACCGTCTTTGCAGTTTTTGGGGCAGTGGTAAGAAAAACATATTTAGCTATTTAACTGAGCTTGATGAAGTAGTTGAGGGAGTAGGCATGAGTCAAGAATGACTAGTTCTACTTTGTTTTCATCTAACAAATGAGGGGTGTTGTTCAGAAAGTAAATGCCATCAAAACTGATGAAAAATGAGATTTCATTACTTAATATTGCTGCCTCTTGAGGGCCACTCTGGTTAGACAGACAAATGGCCTGCCTTGGGTTGCACGTGTCAATTTTAGAAGCTTAAGGAGGAAGAGAAACCGCCGACGGGAAAAGGATGAGGAAATGGGGGAGAAGACGGGGGCTGCATGACGGGCAGGAATAACAAAAAGAGGCTAGATCACATTAGCCAGAGAGCAAATAAATACAAAGGACTCGAGAAGGAAGGCCTCCTATGATAGCTAGTGACAGAGTGACTCAGCACCCTCCTAAGTAGGAGTTGTCACCTTGACCCATTCTCTGTCCTCCTGTATCTCCATCCTTCTCATGTTACCCCATTCCCCCAATCTCTCATTCCTTCGCTTCATTTCTGTCATCCTCCCCTCCTCCTCCTCTTTTACGGATTGCACTGTGTAAATCGGGCGACACAGATTGCAACGCATTGATACATTGTAGTTTCCATCCCTGTCATCGCTTCATCCATCAGGACTGGCATGCAGACGCTGGGCCCGCGTTTTAGGTTGACTTCACAGGAACCTGTGACAAGCATGTACTTGAGCTAAAACGATCTCTGGCACTCACACAGTCATCAAATTCAGGTAATAATATGTTCCTGTTGATGATATCCGCCAAGAGAATAATTGCATTTCCAACTGTTGGCGTGCGCACTTCCATATTAGTGTGGAAACTACCCATTGTTGCTTCTCAGCAGGGCAGGAAGCACCTTTCACAACAAGCCTGCCCATCTTACACTGATTCAATCCAGGGCAGCTGCTCTAGCATGTGATTGCTTGATTGTGTTTGTCAATGACAAGAAGACAACTGAGCGGTTTACTTGTTGGTTTTATATTATTTCATCAAAAGACAGAAATAACTAATATAATAAAACATATATGTTTATTTAAAGATTGGATGTTTCATAATCAGTGTAGTAGGCCACTCCACAGGCTTTCGTTTGGCTACTGTTTAATGCTACTATTTATCACGTGTACCTCAGTATAAAGTGGAAACCTTACATGTGAGTGTGTGAACCAAACACACTCGAGGAAAATCACAGCCCCCAAAAACAATATCAAAAACAATGGCCCTTCTGGTATTTCCCACAAGTGTCTGGCACACAATAAATTTTGGCACTTCTAAAGAATTTCAGACAACCTGCGAGGAAATGCCTTAAGCTCTGCGGAAAATAATCTCTTTGACTCTCTAGGAATAGAAAAAAAAAAAAAAAAAAAAAACAGCTCCTCAGGGCAGGATGAGGTACACATGTAGACTCTGTGGAGCTCTTTCTCAGGCCCTACAAGGAAAATTCATAAGAAGTGGAGTGGAGATGACTGATGATGGGCCACCATCCTGGCCATTATTTCCTGGCCGGTGTCCACGAGGCCACCGAGAAACAGAACGCAGTGAACTCCCTTCTCTCTCTCTCGGCATTCTGGCTCTTCGGCCGGCGATCAGGCCCGGGAATAGCAGCTATGTGAGCATGACTGCACGGCACTATTTCTGTGCGCTCTGCTACTTGACATTGAGAGGCCGGGATTAGGTGGCCCCACTACTGTAAATGAATAGCTCCCGTCTCACACACACACACAAACACGCAAACACATGTGTGTGCTTTGTAAATACACACATGACCCTCTGAACACAGAGAATGTGAAATCCTGCGACAAAGACTGAGAAACAGTAGTTTTCTGCACAGTTTTCACCTTTCTGTAGACGCCATGTGTGGATGTTGAAAGCTGAATTGCTCTTTTTCAGTTTCTCAACAAATGGTATGAAGAAAGTTATGTCCTGAATCAGGTACCACACCCTCTGTGGCTCAGCTGAACATCTGTCAGCTACCAATACACCCCCCCCCACCCCCACCCCACCCTGTGCGAACATGAACTCCCCACAGTATGTTGCTTATTCAGGAACGTATGGGAACCCACAAACAGTGCTGAAAAAGATCACATAACAAACATGCGTGTTTTGCTGTGGATTTTTCTTGGTAATGGTTCGGTTAACCCCCGTAAACCCACTCAGAGTCAGCTCTGAGGCATGACTCTACCACATTCCCACTCACACAAACACACACACTGCCGGTGTAACAACATCCGTGTAGGAGGTGACTTCAAGGGGTGACTAACGTTTGGCTGGGACTCAACCTGCCTTTGAGTCCAGCTGGGTCTTTTGACCGTCCTTACCTCCATTAAACCTGCATGCGGCATACATGACAGCATTGCTGCATCCTGCTATTTGCTGTATGTGGTTTCTCTGAATCCTGTGGCATTCAGGGCTGGTCGAGGCCTCGATCGCGTGTCTTTGAACACGACATCTGTTTGGCTGTGTGAGTAATGGTGTGTGGGGCTGCGGGGTGATGTGCTGCGGCTGAATATCAGGTGTTTGCTGGCTTATACACCTCACATCTGCCCCCCGCCCCCCCACCCCCTGAGAAGTGAGTCCTGACTGAGCTTGGCATGCAGCGTGATTGATCTGTCAGTGAGTCTGACAATGCTGCTGTCATCACGCGAAACGACTGATGTCTTCACTTTCCTCATTGCTCACCGAGACAGGCTATTCATTTGGCATCAGTAAACGGTGGCATCCACAGATAACCATAATTACGTCTAATGATTCAGGAAGGATTCCGATTCCATATGTACAAGCACTGGATAAAAATATTAACCTAACTAATGCGCAGGATACAGGTGCTTCGGTTAAAAGCGGCCGCTCACACGCCAGAGACAGGAAACGCAAACACTATGTTTGCTTTAATTACAGGTCCTGAGCGAGCCAAAAAAGCAACAATAGTGTTATCATTATTAAGACAGGCATTAATGTGCGGTCCAACTCAGGAAGCCAATGAAAGAAAATAAGCTTTAAATAATAAAGATTTATCCCTGAGATAGACTGACCACCTGTCCAGGGTGTAACCCGCCTCTCGTCTGTGACAGCTGTGATTGGCTCCAGCCCAACCATGATCCTGATTTGGATATGTGGAAGAAAGTGGATGGATGGATGAATGGATGGATGGATGGATGGATGGAGATATAACAGAGACTATGGAACTCACATACTGAGATGTTTGATTTTTTTTTATTCTGCTCCAAAAAGAAAATCACAAATAAAAATCACTTCAAAACTGCAGGATCTGAATGGATAAAATACTTGAATTCACATTGTTTTTTTTTTTCTTGACAGCTTAACAGTTTCTAATAAGACATAACACAACGCTTATACCAAATTCTTTCTACAGTGCATTTCATATGTGACTCCCTTCTAACAAAAAAAAAAAAAATCTTAGCAATACAGATGCTGATCCAGTTTTCCTGGTGCCTTTAATCAGTACATAGGAGTGCGCCTAATCATCAGTATTACTTCTGAAATCGAGGCAGTACACAAAGACTAAAGATCCCCGAACCTGCAGGATAAAGCCGGGTGGGGGAATGGAAGAGAGCGGGGCTTGGCCCTCCCTCGTTACGATACTGATGTGCCTTTGAGCAATACACTGAACGCACAGCGGAGCCACTTAGTGGCTGACAGATCTGACTGGTTGCCCCCCGGGCAGCTTCCAGGTGTGACTATGAGTAATCGTGTGAGCGTGGGCAGAGTGTTGGAAATCATCTAAGGACCCTGAATCATCAAAAATAAAAAATAAAAAAATAGAAATTTGAGCCGATTCAATGATCAATTTATTAATCACAGTGCTATTGATCATCTAGTGAGTTGCCAAATTTTTATACGTTTTTTTTTTTCATGAAATACTGAGCTTCTGCTTTCTTTGCTTCCGTTTCATAAATAAATAGCCTCCAATAAGAAATATAAAAACAATTGTAACATTTTTATTTTAAAAACTGCTAAAAGGTGGTTAAAAATCTCCATAAATACACTTAGCTTAAATAAATAAATTAAAATTATAAATATACTGTTTACTGTACACACAAGGAAAAAAAAACAAAAACAAAACAAAAAAAAAAAAAACACATGACGGCCTCGAGCGGGAAAATACAAAATGCTGAGAAAAAAAGAATCCAGACTGAGCTCCGATTGTTGTTGAAAATCTCAGTTCAGTTTGAATTTTTTTTCTAAAAGTCAAGAAGCAGCACAGAGTCTAGACGTGTTCCTCCTTCCTCTTCTCGTTCCCTCGTCCTCATCGCCTGATGCTCGTCACACCTCCAGTCCATCCTCTCGGTATTCCAATTCCAGACCGGGTGTTCTTCCTCTTCTTCTTCTTCTGAAGCCATCAGGAATACATTCAGCTGTCCACTCTTTATCCGAACGTCCAGCAGAACATCGGAGCAGGTGCCTTTCTGTTCCCTTCTTTGCGTACGTTCATATATTTTTTTTTCCTCTTTTCCTCCGGGACCTCCTGTTGCTGTTCACTTTTCACTTTGAGTTGAGGTAGAATTTCTGCATCTTTGTCTAAGATGAAAGAAAAAGGGAGAGTGAGTGAAATCTAGTTGCACTCCGGCGACAAAGAGCACAGCTGATGCAGGGTCAGTGTTTGTGTTTGTAGCCCTGTCCCTAACCACTCACCTCTCTTTGCCTCTTCAGTGGCTGGACGCTAACCCTAACTTGACCTTCTCCTCATTCTCTACATCATACGCTCCCCGCTTGTGAAACCTGGAATGAACGAAAGAGAAAAGGGCGCTTGTTCAGTTTTCTTGCCTCATTATTAGCTAAGCTCCTAACCTGTGAGTGGTTGCAAGTGTGTGTCTGGTGTGTGTGTTTTGCTCACCTGAGCATTAATAAAAGTCCAATGATGGTGAGGCAGAGAGACGACAGCACCACTGCCACCACGGCCAGAGCCGTGGTGCGGTTGTAGCCCTCGCGGGACTGCACCGGCAGCAGGATGAACTGACACCTATCACCGGAGTAATTCTGGTGGCACCTGTGAAGAGGACGGTGAGGAGGACAGTTAATAATTGATTTGACTTGAGGTGTAGATGGTGTGCAGGTAAAGGCGGAGCTAAATACTCACACACACGATGGCTCACGGAGGTCCCTCAGGTAATGGCAGGTCCCGTGAATGCAGTAATCTTTATACTTCTTCAGGCAAGGATTCCTCTTCCTTCCCTTTCCTTTCCCCGCCTTCCTTCCCTTTGCTCTCCTTCTCTTTCCTTCAGTGTTTTCAGCCTCCAGGATGGTGGAAGGATCTTTGGGTTTGCTTGACATGGCAACTAAACCGGGAGGGGGGGAAGACCATCAATTACATGTGCCATCTTTGATAAGGAGCACCTAAACGCAGCAATGAAACATTGAAGCTTTTTTTTTTTTTAATAGCTTCCTTACCTCGTGGCAGTTCCACTTCATGGTCTCCAGACATGCCATCTTCATACTCTTCATCATAGTAGTATTCATCATCATGCTCCTCCGCCTCGCCTTCCTTGCTATAATCCCCTGTGGTGGCGCTCACACTCCGGCTCTCCTCCTCCTCCTCTTCTCTCCTGTCTCTGGTTGTGTCCAGGAGGTTGATAACGGAGGTGTGCTGCTGCCTGTTGCTCTCATAACGGTCTACTGCGGCACCGCTGGCCAGTCTGGACATCACTGAAGGAGCAAAAATGAAATGTTAACACTTGCTTTGCAAAGCAGAACATATATGACACAATCAAAAAAATCTTCCTCTAGGGGACAACCAGTGCACAGGTTAGTGTGCCAAGGTGGGTGGACCTTTATGGGCAAGTTGAAACATGTTTTGCAGAAAGAAGCTTCGGGCAGGAGTTTTATTGAGGGCTGATGTTCTTTCTTAGGAAATACACAGGATCAGGTAGAGAGCATGGTCCTTACGGAATGGTTGATTCAATGCCTTGGCTCAGAAGCACTAAAAAGTAGCCAAAACCATGTCCTTAGATTGGTGGCCATTGAGCCAGAAGCTGGCAATTAGCCTACCCCCCTCTGTCTCATAACACACGCACAAAATGCATGGGCAGACAGTTAGCTAATGTCAGGCAAGAATATGAGTTAAAAATAAATGTATCCAGTTACATAAAGCATGCTCTAAAATAAGAGAGATGACCCCATTAGCTCCCGAATAGCCCGGCATCATGAAAACTGTTGCCTAAAAGATTAAGTTTACAGGACACATTATAGCTCGGTTATTATAGAGGGGATTACATTGACAGCCAAGAAAAAGACAGTACACACACACACACACACACACACACAGACACACACACCCATACACTCAAAAGCAACTGCCAAGCGCAGTGATCCATTAATGAACAGAAAGAAAACACGCTCGTTTTAAGGCACAGGCGCACATGAAACATACCCAAGGCGTGAGCCAGCAGGAGCGCAACAGCGAAAATCCTCATGACGGCAAAAATCCTCCAGTAGAAAAGAGTTCTTAAAAAAATCTAAAAGTTATATTCCGTCCACCTATCCCGGTTCTCCGTATTCCTTCTTTTTCGCTTTTTTCTTTTTTTTTTTTGTGCGTTTGTATTTTTCTTTGAACTTTAACTCCACCTGTCTGCTGCAACTTCTTCTTGCTCTTACTTGTTGCGGCTCTTGTGCCGCTGACTGAGAGTGGAATAGCGCGGGGGGACAGAAGAACAGCGGTATTTAGGCGGGGGCTGAGGATAACCACGCCCTCTGGGTGGCGATCCACCACGCCAGCACGCCGGCAGAGGCTGCTGATCACCCCGCAAATTAATTACTCCATTCGTTCTAAGCCATTAATAACTCATTATGGTATTAATTTGGAGCTGCAGCGTACAGGGCGTGTTACGGTCACAGCGTTAGTCCTCAGTGAAATGCTGATAATGACTGGATTCTGTCTCCTATTCATCACTGTGGTACCGTTCACATTAACGCTAAAAGATGGGGAATTTAAGTACTGACATAACATGTGACTCTGCTTATTCAGACCAGGCTGCAGTATTGGCGCCTGCTTGTAGGATTGAATTGCTCTGCTGCCTTAATGCTGGGATGATTTTTTTTTTCCTTTTAAAATAGAAACTAAAATGTAAAAGCAGCCACAAGATCAAAGGAAACAGTCAGGAAGCTGAAAGGGGGAAAAAAAGGACTCTTGTTTCCTTTTGTACATATTGACGCATGCTTTCCGTCTGAGTGTTGCGATAAGGGTTTGTGTTTAATCCAGGTAAGTCTGGTGGTTCAGCACTCACAATTTTAAAGCAGTCTACAGTATATATATATATATATATAAACTGTGCAATAAAAACTAGAGATGATGTATTTCCATTGGCCTTTAAGTATTAAAAGTGCCTTTGACTGCTACGAAGCGCCACCATGTGGTAGAATTGCACGACGTTAGTTTTCAGAACAGTTTTGCTTGCTTCCGTTTATTTGAAAGATGTTTAATTTTCGTTTACATTTGATCAGTTTTAGTGTTTTTTCTTATTATTATAACATGGAGGGTATTTGTCAGGGCACATTTTTCAGAACTTCACGTTATTAATTATTACAATACAAATGCAGCGCTTTTTGAAAGGCAGCTGGTTCACAGTAATGTAGACATCCCCAGTCTAAAGAAAGAAAGGCAACAAAGCACCATCAGGCTGACAGCGATACCAAATGTGACCGAACCGACAAAAGACTGACACTAAAGACATGTCCTCTATGTCCTGTATCCAGACAGCAAAAAGCTCAGAGCATTTGCCATGGCACACATTAAACAAGGAATCACACACATACAGACAAAGACCAGGACACAGACAATAGCAGAAATAAGACAAGGATAAACACACAGAGAAGAAAAAGAGAAGAAAAGGAAAGGAAAGAGAGAAACAAAGAGACAGGGACATATGCAGAGACAGGAAGAGAAGCAAGAAGAAGAGCAAGACAAAGAGCAGGCACCTCATTATATAAACTGAGGATGCTAACTCTGCCCACTTGCCCTTTGACCCCTCTCAATTTGCATAGCCTTGTCCTCTGAAACCTGATCACAGACCGATAACTTTGGAGCGAACTGCCAAACTATGTTCTCGCGTGTGCTAAAAATACATGTCACCGGAGTACCCCATGCTTTGTGACAAATCTGACAGGCATAGTAAATAATGGATCCTCCTCCAATTAAATTAGTTTGCTATTCCACCACTTTTAGACAGACGCCACTTAATTAAAATTTATTCCCAAAATAATTCATATTATCCAAACACAAGTTATTCTGCTGAGTCATGCTTCGGGGACACGCAGTCATAAAGTAAAATAAAACATGAAATGAGGTGATACAATGTCATGTGAACCAAAATGTGTCCCTAGGTGAGAGTAAAAATAACAGGCCTCAATGTCTGTAGGTTCTCAGTCATCTAGGTCATAGTAGTCTCTGGAGCTTGGTGCATGTGATTATGCACATGAACAATAGCGGGTCACAACCATCTCCAGGGGACTACGCCCACTGGGGTTTAAATACCTGGGTTTCTCCAGCTTTTGGTTTGAGAACTGAAGAAGCCTTTCAGATGAGAGGTGAACCGTTTTCAATAAACAAAAAACAAGTCCAGTCACTCTGCAGAGACTACTATGACCTGGATGACTGAGAACCTACACAGACAACTTGAAAATTTTATTCAAAAAACATAAACAACACAGGCTGTTGGCTATAAACTGCTAAAGCTACCCAGTCATACCCAGCTATGTAAAGTGCTAATGCCAGTCACTTGCCACTGGGACACAAACGTCAATGTAAGAGCAGTAAATTTAGGTCAGCGTAATGAGTAATATCACAAACTAGTCTCCACCTGTCAGCAGCTTCAATTCACTTTTTATATAAATAAATACAGTCATATAAATATGCAACTGTACATACCGCGGCCCACCTGCAGTACCTTCGCAGCCCACCAGGGGGCCCAGCCAACACTTTAGGAATCACTGCAATAAACAATCACTGGCTAATTGCCTGTCAAGGACCAGAACCATACCCCAAAGGGTCTCGTCCAGCCGTTGTTATGGTTCCAGCTTTTGTTTTGTTTTTTTGTCTTGTTTTACATTTTGTCTATGAACATTTTAAAGATGTTTACACTTAAAGGGAAAAACTTGGAGGTGAGTTTTTCTATTCTTGAGATGAAATTGGGAACAGTATGTGGCATGAACTAAAAAGACTGCGATGCCCCTTTCTTTCTTACACACCTGTCGTGAAGCTTTACAGATGTGCAGCTGACATCACAATGAAGATGAAGTCATTGGTTTCACAGCTGGAGTGGTCCTGTCCCAAGATGGCACCAGGGTAAATTTAATAATGTTGCATTTTTCAAAGAAAAATAATTGGTTTGGCTGAGACAGGATGCAGCGCAGTTTAGCAATAAAGGTGTCATTTCATGTTTTTATCCAACCCTATAGCAACATAGAGCTGATAAATAACAATCAGTGTTTTAAAAGTGTCCTTCGGTTCATGAGAAATCTGAAAATCAAAAGAGACAGACTTTGTAATATAAGATCTTTTATTAAGGCTGAGAAAAATGTGAGTAATGCTCATCAAACAAAACACAAAATGCCTTGTAGACACTGCATTCTGGTCCACCGAGGCTACAAGGAGAGGTAATATTTCCCAAAACACTACAAAAGTAGTCTAGTAGGATCAAATGGAAATGTAATAGTTCATTTACAGAAAAGAGAGATTGCACTACATGTGGCACGTTACATTATATTAAACAGTAAATAAGTTAAATCACTATAACTTATAACCACATGTTGTTAAGTTTGGGGTGATACATTTACCCATCACCTTTTTTTTTTCTTTTGGTCAATTTATTCAGCCACCCAAAGCTGCATGATGAGAACATAACTGGAAATAAAAGGTTAACTTTTCAATAGAAATTTTTTGCTTTGTCAGTTTATTTTCCATGTATTGGTTCCAACATTTTTTTTAATACACCCGGGTTGCCCTGAAGGTACATTTCGAGATGTTAAATGTGGTAGGACGCCATGCCTTGTACAGCTCCTGCAGCATCCTGGCATCCTCCACAGCATTGTGAGCGTTGTAGCTTTTATTCAGGAAACAACGGACCATATACTCCTGAGAGTAACTGCTCAGACGAAACAGTGTCTTGCTCAGCAAGAAGGTGTCTAGAAACCCAGACACCACCTGCTGGAACTGCCGCAGGAGGGAACATTGCTGCAGCACTCTGGTGAGCACAGGTGCATCATAGCGCTTTGCATTGTGAGCCGCCAGCAGCACGGGCTGGCGGAAGGAGCGCAGGAAGGCAATGAATTTGGTGAGAGCATCAGCGAGAGGGATGGTGTCCACGGGAACCCCACGGAGAAACAGGCTGCCATTGCTGAGGGTGAAGCCTGTGATCCGTTGGGCGCTGTCTGTGAGGGCACGACTGGGGAGGGTGTAGACGTTAAAAACCTTGTCTTCGCAGATGGCGCCCAGCTGAATGATGTCACACACCGCGGTGTCTGAAAAGGCAAAAGGTGAGAGCAAAAGGAAATATGAAAAACTACAAGTTAAACTACTCAGAACTACAACAGCATTGTCTTTGTCAGCATCTCTGGTGAAAACTGCTCACTGTGGAGTTTCTGCTGACAGTGTGATGTGGATGTGATGTAGAATATTGTTTATTATGAGGTAGCTTTCCAATTTAAAAGCAATAGTTTGACAGTTTGGTTATAACAATTATTCCCATTCCTGCCAAGGCTTAGAAGAAAAACCTCACTAGCCACTCTTAACATGTGTCCATCGACAGAAAGGCTGAAAACAGAGGGTAACAAAGAGCTCCTGACACTCTGGCGGGTGCTCTGAGCATGCTCTATGGCAGGGGTGGGCAAATGTTTTGGCTCTGGGGCCACATTGACTTTTGAAATTTGGCAGACGGGCCGGGCCAGCACCAGATGCATACATATCAAACATAAACATAAAAAAGGCATTACAGTGTTAATACTTAAATTTACTTTTAGTGAGAACAGTCTTGTTTTTGACAGCGCATCGAAGTCTCGTGTTTGTTTTAGTATTTCTCAGAATCAGTCATAATTATGATTTGACCGGATTAAAAAGACCAACGGGCCGGGTGTGGCCCCCGGGCCATTGTTTGCCCACCCCTGCTCTATGGCAAAGTTTTTGTGGGAGTGACCAGCTGTCATTCAAATGTGCCTAAATGTACTTTTGTGCAGAGCAGAGAAAGACGACAGGGCTTGAACTTTCTCTTTTTTTGTGTGCTGCACAACAGTTTCTGTCACCTTTCAGGACGCTGTCTATCAGGACCCAGTAACGTCGGGGTAACTAGTGACATATAGCCAAGTTATGTAATTAAACAGGAAAATAACGCTAATTGCAATCCAAAAAGTGCCCCACTCATTCTGCAGTGTAGCCAGAGACATTATGAGATAGAGAGAGGCATGAAACTCAAGGAAACCTGTAGTGAAAGCTATAGGAGAATTATGCAATACCAAAAATGGCGTTAGAAGTATTAAAAAGAAAAAAAAAGCTTATTTTGGGGCAACATGACCATTTTTAACACATTTTACTGGTGATTGCAATTTTAGCTAGGTGCTATATTTACTTCTAGGTGGGCGGGGCTGTCTGTTGATACTTCCTGCTTATACTGACGTCAGTAAAACAGTTTTCTTCTTTAATGAAGGTGTGACAGCACCATGCTCTGCTCTCACACCCACACAGAGTTAAAATCACAGAAATGAAATCAGCATCAGTGTTTCTTAAGACCAACTGTGACAGGAAATGTAATTTTGACTGACTTCCTTACTGAACAGGGATGTGGTTAGCAGCATGAGTAATCTGCTAACCTCTCTCTCAGTTAACTGCCGAGTCATCCACTGTTTGAAATGTAAGAAAATGCTTTAAAAGACTGGAAAAGAAAAGCAAAAAACGCAAACGACGACCAGCTCTTCCACACAGTCATCTCGCCCAGCTCGCACGAGCCTGCGTTTAATGTTAAATGCAATGTTTGTATATGTATGATACTCTGTGGTTTCTGTACTGCTTTTTTATTTGGTTTAACGCTGAAGGTTGAGGAAACCGAGGTCTGACCATCTGAAATTAGAAACCAATAAAAATATAAACCATTATCCTCCTTATCAGATAAAGGCTGCTGCCAGGTGAAGCCTTCACGCTGGATTGTAAAGACATGATGGATAATATCAGCAGCATTTTTATGTGGATTTACTGGCTGTTTACAGTGAAGAAATGAAGAAAGAAGTAACAGTTTGCTTCCCAGAAAATAACTAAGTGCAGCAGCACGAGCCGTGTATGAAGTAAATAAAACTATGTACATAGAGTTGTAATTCTGTGTAATTATTGCTTTCATTTAATTGATATAAGGCAAAAGTTCAAAACTTAAAAAAAAAATAGTAATCAAAAATCTAGTCCCAAAAAAGCTCTAATTAAGGGAGGAATATATGGGAGAAAGCTCTGTTTTAAATTCCAGCAAGTAAATCCTGTTAAACGGTGCATAAAGCAGCACTGGCACTGAAACAAGAAAGTTAGATTAATATTACCTAATCCAGTGGCTTCCAGGTCAAAGAAAACAACGACTTTGTTTTCAGCCATCTGCAGATTCAGAAAAGAAAAGAAAATCATCAAGTCAGAGTTTAATTGATCTGTTTTAAAATTACAAGTCTGTCATTCAGAAACAGCTGCACTAAGTCAGTGAGCGCGCGTATTGGACTCACCTTGATGTGTTCTGCTGAGCCTCGGGACAAATGTGAAGTCACCTTGAGCGAAAAAGTCTGACTTATCTGGACTCATCGGGGACACAGCAGCAGGCGAATCACTGCCACGGCATTTCAGTACTTAAAACTGCGTCCTGCTTTCATTTTAGTGGAAGAGAAACTCTCTTTTTTTCTCCTCTTATTTTTCTTCTAACCAATCTCCTTCCTGCTCGGCGGGCGTCCGTGAACGCGCCGCTGGTAAAACCAAAGAGTTTCTCCGTGAAGGTGGAAACTTCTCTGCTGTTCGTTCGCTTTCATTTTGCAGCCCGTGGACCGCGGAAAGGAAAGGCTTTTGTTCTGGTAGCGCGGCTGGCGCGCCGCAAATTTGCATATGTTCAGAAACGAAAATAAACCGATTGCATAACACAAAATGCAAATTTAAACGACTTAAAATACATAAAAACATTGCAATTAATAAACGAAACCTTAAAACGTTGAGTTGTGATCATAAATATTTTTATCTAATTAAAATAAAATTGAATAAAAAGTAAGTAGTGAAAAATAATGGAAAACTTTAAAAATAAACTTGTTCTATGTAAAATACTAAAGACTATAAAGATTTGTAGCTTATTAAATTATCATCAGTTTGAACAATCTTTCTCTCTGGACAGTGGACATCAGATTGTGTGGAAATGGCCTTTGCAGCAGCAGCTGCTTCTCTAAGATCACTGCTGATGTCTTTCCTCATTGGGACTGGATTAACACACCTGAATGCTCTTCTTACCTGGTACCAACAAAGGTTGGATGGGGGGTTGGAATGAGATCACTGTCTCTTCACTCTAACCCTTCCATATATTTGAGAAACACATTCAACATTAGTCACAAGCAGGCTACATATTACATCTTAATACTATGCAAGGTTTCACTTAAGTAACCCAACAGATACAGAGTCACCATTGGCAGTGACGAGCAAACAAGTGACCCCTCCGAAAGCCGGGCAAAGAGATAACAAAATGCACTTTATGTCTCAACACTGATCGTTTTAGCAATAGGTTGAGCCCACTATTATCCTGCTGTAAGAGATTTACAGTTTCGACATTTATCATTGTCGAAGAAAAAAACTGACTCTAGACCCTGGTTTCTTTTAGTTTGCTCTGGTGGTGAATTTATTAAAATATAACGGTATATGGTGGGTTTACAGACACAGAGGGTGGGTCTGAGTAGGTAAACCAACCCAGAGCCATGATCTTTATACAGGAGACTACAAAGGAGAGTGGGGTGGTGACAGAAATTGGTGGAAGTGTTGCTATTCACACTCCAGATCGTGGGAAGCTTCCTGGTGGCCGACAGGGACTATTTACATTAACACCTTCGTATATTACTGCAGCCCTGTCTTTGTTAGCAGCGTTTAACAATTCAAGGTCACTCAGAATCAGAATTTGTTAACATTTCCACAGGATAAGGAGACTCATTGAATTTCAAATGCATGTCACAGTCTTGGACACCGTGTCAGGTGGAATTTTTATTATTATTTTTTGATAGCTGCTTTTTACATTTTCATTTATTTCACCGCATCAGCCCCAAATTATCATTCTTTAAGATGATATTCTTGTATATACAGTTTTCTGCAGAGGTTGCATGGAGTGCTCTGCTCTGCGCTTTGAAACACGGTCTTTATTTTTCTCAGGAAATCTTGTTTCATGCATTAAAGTCTTCCTCCCTTCTTCAGTTTTCTTTAAAGTCACTGCTTTGACGGGGTTACTGAGAGATTTTGTTTAAAAGCACATAATATTACTACTAATAATATGAGAAATTCAGAAAAACATGTTTTTTGTCAAGTGAATGCATTCCTCTATTTTTATATAATTAATAAAAAAAAATTCCTTCACTAGTATCCTATCATTGTTTACACTGCAGTGCAGTCTGGGTAATGATGTTAGATGGCTCCAGCAGCTGTGGTTCCAATCTCTGGGCCCTACAGAGAGGTAAAAATTCACGTAATCTATTAAACCTTTTCTATCTGAAGCTGAGCAAAAGAAAAAGATACCAGACATTACTCAAAATACATCAACGTGAAGATGATCGCAGAGTGGAGCAAAATCACTGGTGTAGATGATTCAAGGTTCTTTATTGTCACTTCTGCAGTTGCAAGGTACAAAGAGAAACCAAAAGGTGCAAATAAGTTAAAAACAGTCTTACTAAAATATAAATACACTAAGAAATAAAACGGCAGTAAGACCAGCAGCATTCAGAATAGGCTGTGAGGTGGGTGGTGGGGGTCTTTTACAATGTTTGACACCCTGGAAGGCCATCGTGCTTCACAGAACATAAATGAGAACTGCATAAATATTGTATTGCTGGATGTTGGTGGTCACCTTCCATCCATCCATCCATCCATCCTCTTCTGCGTATCCAATTCAGGGTTGTGCAGCACCCATGACTCAAGCAGCTGATGCCCATCAGAGAATGAAAGCCCTCTAACTAATAATAATAACATGCTTCATTAACTGAAAACATTTTAGAGAAATGTGCATTTCTCTAAGGTGGTGGTTCTCAAGCCGTGGAGCAGTTCCCACTTTTAGTGCGTGGAGGCACTGCAGACGGGCCCTGCACAAGAGAACGTGTCATTTGTGATTTGCTGACTTTTATTTAAGTAAAATTCAAGTTGGATCCTTTTTTTGTTGTTGTTGTAAATGATTAAGTGAATGATTGTGGGGAGTTAGGTGTGAGCTGCTTTCGACTTGTGAGGTTAGGGTCAAAAGTCACTGCGCTAAGGACGTGTTAAGCAAAAGATGACGCAACTCTTTGTGTTTGGCTGCAGTTTTTCTTTTTTAATAAGCAGATGGATTTCCCCCCATAAAGTCTTTTTTTTTCTTACAACCATAGACATGTTCATATCATTAAAAAAAGGAAATGTAACACAAATTGCACCTTATACACACATAACTGTGTCCAGAGTGGCGCAGACAGACACAAGGCTTTTTTTTTTCTTTTCATTTTGCTTTATAGCACAAAAATGACTGACCGACTTAAAATGTTGCCATGATTAATAGTAGATAATGAACCGTACACAGGATAATATATCCTTTTATAACACCTTTTATAACAGATTTTTTTTTAAACCAATGTACATCCCAAACGCATGATCATAAATAGTACATACACTGTGTATAAAAGAGGAACAAAAACAACCAGAGAAAGCAGAGCATGCCTTCCAGTGACAGGTACATTCACTTTTTCCTTTTTTTTCTTCTTTTTTCCGTATGGACAGCTTGGACATACACAACAAACACCATCCCATCAAATATCAGCTAAAAGACATTTGACCAGACTCAGTTTTGCCCTTTCAGCTCAACTCTGAAAACAATTTTATTTCCTGTACAAACAGTTCGAAATGATTAAAAAAAAAACTGCACTAAATCATCACTGAGACTTCCAGCTTTTAAGGACAAGTCGATTAACACTGATTGTGTTTGTGAGACAGAAGTCGCTCAAGAGTATCTGATCAAAGACGCGGCAAGCAAAGAGAGATTGTAGCTTTAGTACGGAGGCATCGTTGCTGTTAAGCTACTGAGCAGAATCTCAATATTACACCGACTGCTTGGATACTGTATGGACAGAGACGGAACGAGAATAAGAATATGCAGAAACACGTGGACGGTTCGAGTTAGTTGCTACTTGTTTTTGTCAGGTTAACAGGCAGATTAAATGCTACTTATCACAGCCAGAGCCGGGAAAGAAGAGGAGCTACTGTAATGGTTAAGAAGAAGAAAGTGAAGAAGAAGAAGAAGAAGAAGGAGAAGAAGAGGAGGAGGTGGAGTGTAATTTGCATGGCTCAGAGGACATCGTGGACGGTTCGAGTGTGGATGAGTGCAAGCGTTTCCCCGCAGGTGCAATAAAACTTGGGCAAAATAACCCTTTGGCCCTTTGTTTACATCAGTTAGTTTTAGTGTCACTCGATTTTCAGTCCTTCCATGAAGAATATTTACGGGGAAACCCTAGTTTACGTGTATGTATATGCGTATGTATATGTGTACATGTACGTGTGCGTACGGAAGGCTACACATGCACAAAGTAGGAGCTGATACAATGGAAGGGATTTTTCACTCGTTCACTCAATCACACAAATAAAGATAGGAAATTTAAAAAAAAAGGCTTTCATCGGAACAAAAATTATTGACAGCAATACCAACATGTACACTATAATACATCAATAATATATATTAAAAAAAAATTCAAGTTCTGACGCAGTAACACTGATGTTTCTGAATAAAACAGAAGGGAAAAACAAAAGGTCGCATGAAAAGGAAGACAGAAAACACCTACGGCCGACTGACAGTTGATGCTGCAGGTAAAGTTTGCGTGACGCCCGACGCTTAGCGCTATAACCGCAGGGTTTTTTTTTTAAACTTTTATTATCTCTCAGGAGTACACCTGAAGTGGTCTCTGCTCATTGTGGAATAGAAAAAAGAGAGAGAAGCAAACAGAGTAAAATCAACACAGAAACAAAAGTGGAACCTGAATTTCAGATACTTCTCTTTGCAAAACAGGTCATAGAGACGAATCAACAATGAACATCCCAGCAACCCAGCAGCAGCACTGGGCTGTGTTTTTATGTACACTTTTTTCCTCTTTAACATAATAATAATAATAATAATAATAATAATAATAATAATAATAATAAGTAACATACAGCTGTAACAGACACAGTTTCTGATGTAGAAAAAAGGTGATGGAGAAGCATGCAGCCTCTTGGCTGGTGTGTCCTGTGTAAACGAGAAAAGCACACTTACCTTGGCGCTGGTTATAGACAAATGTCCGCCAGTTCGGTCAGTATGGCTACATTTCTTTTGGGTGGCTTTAACCACCTGCCCGCATGCTTAAAAATAAAGACGAGGCTCTGAAAGATTTGGCTTTGCAGGTGTGGGTGTTGTTTTCTGTGTCTCACCACCCGTCTCCTCTGACTGACCCCTGGAGCTCCAGCAGGGGGTCAAACAGTTCAGCTCAGAGGGTCAGCAAACACAGTTCAACTTGTCTCTTCGCTTCTCTCCAGTTTTCACATTAGCCGTCAGCCGTCTTTCTTTGATCAGCTGCTGTTTCGTCGCTCTCTGTCAGAATCCCCGTTCTGCTCGGACTGAACCAAGGGAGGAGGGGGCTGGGCACCAAGGAGGGGCAGCAGGCAACTCTTGGCATAAACCTCGCCCCGTGAACAGCCTCATTCAGCCCTAAACTCGCCGTCCTCCCCTTCTCACACAGCCTCCTGCGCTTGAGCGGCTTCAGCGTCACACCATAAACTCGTTATTGCCGTACAGAACCAGCTGCTGCGGCCCTGAGCCGAAGTCCGACTCCCTCCGATGGCTTCCTGAAGGCTCGCGTGGCGAGCTGCGGCTCAGCCTGAGCCTGTGGCGCGTCTTCCCAGTACTTTGCCCCCCCTCTGCCTCGGCCAACGGGGCCCCCAAGCTGCAGGAGGTGAGTAAGGGCCCGGAAGAGGAGGAGCGGAACCTGTAGTGAGGGGAAGGAGAACCAGAGGCATTGGAGGAGAGAGAGGAAGAGGGGTGGTAAGAGGAGACGGTGGAGGTGGAGTCCGCTGAGTCCTGGGAGTCGGGCTGGCGTCGCAGAGCTCGTCTGCTCTTCGCCTCCGACTTTCTGGATCGGTATGTGCCGCGATCTGTGAGGAGAGAGAGAGTGAGAGTAATAAAAACACATAACACAAGCATGGCGTGTGTAGTGATGCAGTGTCGTGGTGTAGTGATGCATAGGAAGATTACCTTGAAGGAGAGGTCAGCCAAATTAACTTCATGGCATGTTTTTTTTTTATTTTTGTAGCTGGAGTCACGTTTTTGGGTTTAATTCACTAGATTATTGCACACAAAGCAACTAATTTAATTACTACAAAATAGTGAAAATTAACTGTCACGTAGGCACTTTGACTTTGATTGGCCTTTACATAGAAAAAAATATGATCAGCAGACTTTACCTGCAGTAATTAAGCCATTACCTTAATGAATATAAAGGATGGGAATTGAGTTTTAGTGTGGATGTGAGATCAAACCTATAGCATCTTACATCAAAGATAGTACGGCTTCCTCTTTAATTTCCCTGACGGAACCCTCCCAAAGGGATTAATAAAGTTTAATGTAATCTTCCTCACTGTAATCGGAGTAAGGAAGGAACCGAGGAGCTGTAAGACATAAGCCCTCACGCGTACCAGAGGGGTCAGAGGTGGCTCCCTCCATGTCCATGGTGATATTCTCTGAACTGTCCGCTGTGCCGATGGAAGCTTCGGATTCAGGAGTTTCATCATCGGATGCCCGCGGCTCCAGGATCAACATTTCATAGGTCAGCTCCTCCCTGTTGACGGACACATTAAAGGTCATATTTGAAGTTTTGGGGCATTTATTATTGCATGCAAGTGCCCCAAAGCGATCCATGTAACACATGGAGGCAACAAAATGGAACAAAAACTTTATGTTTGCTCTGAGTTTCCAGGTGATATTCCAAAAGTTTGACTTATACAATTAGTTATGCTGAAAATAAAATGGGTCCTTTCCATGTTTGCATTAGTGCTATGCCATGAAAGTCCTTTATAGTTCTGAGCAGAGAAAATATGAAATTGCAAAACCTGCACTGATGCATGAATCTAAACATGGAACGTGTATAAAAGGAATGCACAACTTGAATGGAGCCGGTACGACCACAGAAATGACGTACTTCTCTTTCTGCAGACTCTCGATCTGCTCTGTGAGGATTCGCTCCTCCTGCTGCATCGCCAGCTGCTGCTGCTCACTGAGCAGGGTCTCTGCTGCATCCTCTCCGCCTCCTCCAACCGCAGTTTCTCCATCAACCCCAGAGGGCGCTCTGGGGCTGAGAGGAGGCGAGGTCGTGTGGGTGCTGCTTTGCCAAACACGACTTTTGCTCTGCAAGATTACACACACACACACAGGCAAGAGTGAGAAAGTGTGTTAGCGGAGGAAGTGTTCAGTGAGAGACAGTGATGAAGCACACACAGCTAAGTCCCTACAGGCACAGGTGGATGCTCTGACCACATACTGACTAGATACACTGACCACACTTCACAACATTACTAAAGAAAAAGACTATGAGGTCTGCTGATTATCACTACGCACAACTACACACAATCACTTCATCTACACACACACACACACACGGGTTGGCATTACCTTAAGTTTAGCTGCGTTAGGCTGTACATTGTAAAGCAGAAACAGAAAGCAAAGAGCGATCAGTGGAGCTACAGTTAGAGTGCTGCCTTCTCTGAGAGAAACACACATTCAGCAACGATAAAAACAGTTACAGCTGCTGTGAAGTGCACACTGCTGCCTACGATTGCGCACCTGAAATAGCTGATGTCATTAAGGTCATTAGTGACCTTAGAAAACCTTTATTTTCTATTTTCAGTATTCATTTGCAGTTCGGTTTTGGAAATGTTAACCATTAAGTGTGTATATATACACTAACTATACACTAGCTCCACTACTGGCCTGCTCTGCTTTCCACCTGACTCGACAGACCAAACAACACCACTATGAACATTTTTACCAATAATTAAATTTACACAAACAACAAAGCTACAGCACATTGTCTGAGAAACATCTATGCAGCTTAGCTTCAAAATTTACTGTTGTTTTTAAAACATTGTGGCTTCATTGACATAAAGGTCAGCTGTTTGACTTTTGCTTGACTGCGACCAAGTCAGCTTTAGCCTTGTGTATAAAAGATGGATGTGGCCCCCATAGTGTAGCCACCACTGATTTACAGTTATGTTTTAAAGCCTCGATTTGAGTATTTTCTCTGCTGTTATCTGTTTCTGAGAAAACCAACGGCACCATCCGCTCATGCAGTTGTGAACTGCCAAACACAACGCAGCTGCTACCTGAAGCACATCCTGCTTAATCATTATTTACACGATGAACCCCGGGCTGCGTAAAAGCGTTTCTTATTGCAACCTGACCAGCTGCCCCCTGCTGGCCGAGAGAAAGAATGCAGGTTTAAGGTAGTTCTGCCCTGGCTCCACTCTTATACAGTTTTATGAAGTCAAAGTAGTTGCAGTTACAGACTCATTCTCCACCTTCCTTCACTTCTGAGTATAATCAATTTGCTGAAAAAAAAGACACAGCACACTATAAACTGTGTAAAAGAATCATTTGCCCAAAACCTCTTTTTGTTTTTGCTAAAATTTCATAGACAGCGTTATAATTGCTGTAAATTCTTTTTGATCATCATAATTTTGACTGTCGAAGCATTATTTAGAATCACTGTGATACAATGATTACCAGCAAGTTTAATCATGTGGTACAAACACCGGACCAGGCTGCTAGAATACACTATAATATATATCTATATAGGCTAAAGACTGTCGGTCAGTATAAATGTCTGTTTTGGGACGCAATCTGAAAGACTTCTGGCGTTGTATGAGTCACTGCGCTGCATAACAGCCAACCCACTGATAACAAAACACAAGCAAAGAGTCTGACAGAGAAGTGGCTTACAGGCAGACGTGATGAGCGGTGTTACAGACAGTATGAGTGGACGGAATTAATAGACTGACGGACAGGACAGGACTGGTGGTGGGCGGGCACATGGTGTGGGAGGGGCATACATACCGGGGTGGTAGTGCGGGTAATGCTCATAAACCTAACGGCAATTAGTACTGGTTTCTGGAAGGAGGGGTGCAGGGGAGGAAAGGAGGAAGGACAGGTTAGGGTTAAGGAGCGGTGAAGGTCATCATTCAAGTATGGATTTGGTTATTTACAGGTCAAAAGATTTTTTGAGATTAAACTGGGCTAATGTTGGTCAGAAAATGAAACATTTGAAGATATTTTCCCATCTAAAATATACCGACTGTAAAGATGCCGAGGAAGATCTTGACAACTGAACAACGGTGAGATTTGTTTAAAAAGTAAAAGGTGAAAAGAGAGGGGGGGTTTCTCCTCATCATCTCTGCAAACACCTCAACCAGCAGTGCCAGTCACAGCCCCCAACATGCTGCTTTTTTGGCTGCTTTAAAAACTGCCATCTAGTAACATTCATTTGTTTACTTGGAGTGCCAAATATTGTGTTAAAACAATCCCCATCACCAATGGGGATGACCTCCTGCCACTGATGAACATATTGTTCGGTGACCTATATTCAAAGGGTACTAAACATCCAGGAATATGAATATTATGTTGCACATCTTTGAGGAGTAAAGAACACATATGCCAGATTTCATGGCTCTCCTCCTTGTGGGTTTGGAATCTGTAAACCGCAAAGGTAAAACCTCAACCTAACCCTAACCCTAACCGCCCCGGACGGAGGATAATAAAAAGTATACGCATTTACATTTCAGAAACAATAGTTAGGTGTGATCTAGATGTCTGCTAAACCTTCACTCGTGAACTTGAACTCAGTTCCAGCCTTGCAGCTATTTCTTTTAGAGCTCTAATCAACAGGAAACTCCTCAGTGGCTGAACATGAATTCATGATTTAAATTAGGGTTGATTCGGGTTTTTCTAACAGCCTGAAAAGACGACTTTTCACCTTTCGCTTTTCAACAAAGTCGTAACATAGGCATTTCATTTTAGTTCTCTTTCTCTCACCAGTTAGTGTTGTTTTTTTTATCCTTGTGTATTCTAATTTTATGAGAATGAAAACTGTACATTTGTATTATTTGCATATAAAAGCCCAACTGCAGAGCAGTGGGGAGCAAGTCAGTTTCATGCTCTGTATTGGAACTATCTGAAATCTCTAATTTAAAGAGAATTAGGGATTTTCTTTCTAAAGGCCATGACTGGTTGACCAGATGTAGCCCATAAAAAAACAATCATGGACTTCTGGTACTTGACACATGCTGTAGAGGGAAGAATAAATATCATTTTATAACCTTATCTCGCCAATTTTTATCCAGTCGAGATATCTCTAGACCTGCAAATCATTAAAAACCATTCTTACTTGGAAAATGCGGACATATTTGGTTGCTAGAGGAATCCTGTGAACCTGAAGTAGCTCATCTTTCTCATTAATGCTTCCCAGAAAGACATTTTACACACCATGACGCTCCTCAGGGAGTACAATGATTTCCTTCCTTGGTGAAATCATGTAATAGAAGATATACTGTATAATGTTACATACTGTATTAAGTATGAGGCACTAGCTGCTTTTTTCTGCTAGAACATATTGTGTTTTTTTTAACCTTGTTCTTCTGATCTTCTGATCAGGTTATTTCCCCTGGTATAAACGATCCTATGTGTCCCAAAGAGTCCCTCAACATCTTCTATGACTTTAAGTCAGAAAAAAATTGCAGCCCAGATGCAAATAATTAAAAAACCTGGAAGATATTATTTCGTTACTATTACAGCGGGATCATTCACATGCAGCGTTACGGTGTCCCGGTGTCCATCCCCGCCAGCTTTTTGCACGTGTTAGAAAAACACAGCAAAAACTGTTGATGACAGATGTAGAGAAACACACAGGAATGAACTCCTGCCATGGCCGCGTGAAAACCATGCCAGCCGCTCGTGGAGCTGAAAACTGATCGACTTTGATGAGGAGTGAGAGGAAGAAGTAGAAAAAAAATGGCCACCTCAGCCGCCATGCTAACATCTTCAGCACTTTGACCTTACCATGGACTTCCTGATGTGGGTCAGCCTGCTCTTGGCTTTGTTCTCTGCAAACTCCAGACTGCTGATGTCCTTCAGACGAGCTTTGTACTTGCTCATCTGCTCGTTGATGATCAGCTCCACACACCTGCAGACCAGAGAGCCATTTAGATTAGAAGCAAACAGAGCAGAGACGTTCTGGTATCCCTCAATGATTAAGTGTTTCTGGCCAGTTTGTGGACATACGCTGTGGTTTTGCTGATGTCTTGGACACTCTGCAGAGGGTCGATGGTGTCGGGGCAGCGAAGGATGCAGGGAGCAAACACGATGGCGAGGGCGTTGGCAGACATCCTGTTCGTCTCCTCCTGCAGGGCAATCCTGTAACAACAACACCCTTTTAATCCTGATGCCGATCCTTACAGAGTACAACACCCATTCCTGAACTTAAAACCTTTTTTTTTTTCAGATTCAGGCTGTTTGCCATATTGATTCTTATATCATCACTCACCTGACCAGATGGAAGATAAGGCGCTCCAGTGTGCTGAGGTGTGTCCTGCTGAGCTGGTCGATCACCGAATACACTCCATGGATCACATCCCGCTTCTCTGGCTGACCTGAAAAAGCAAAAACACACCACGGAGTTCAGGCAAATGCATTTCCTGAAACGAAATAACTGAAAAACAGCAAATACAGAGAGAGCAAAGAGCATAAGTGTGAGTTTACCCATGGCTCTCAGGAACTCCTCGTAGAGTTCAAAGGTCATGAGAGGGCTTGGCAGGTCACGGAGCCACTGTTTGAGCACACTGGCAATGACGTGAATATTGTAATCATCCAGGTTTACGCTGCTCACATCTGAAAGATAAGTTCAGACCAATGAACAAGACTTTCCTTCTCTTTTTGTCTTCTTTCGTGGATGAGCTGTCAGACAATCAAAATGACGCAGTGGTTATTCGCCTACTAAGTAAAAGATTCAATTCAATAAAAAAAAATTTTTTTACAGCGCCAAATCACAACACACAAAGGTGCTTTATATTTTAAGGTAAAGACCTACAATAATAGAGAGAAAACCCAACAATCAGACGACCCTCTGTGAGCAAGCACTTGGTGACAGTGGCAAGGAAAAACTCCCTTTTAACAGGAAGAAACTTCCAGCAGAAGCAGGCTCAGGGGGCAGTTATCTGCCACAACCGGCAAAGAAAAGTCAGCCAAAAGTGGCTCTTATATATATATATATAATTTGTTTGAACAGTCGTAACTACCAGCTGGGTGTACAGCCTTTTAATCCCTGCAGTCTTAGATGCTTTTCTCTTCACACAGTAAAGTGAAGCTCGTAGTGTCTCCTGTTAGCTAAAAAAAACATTTTAAAATTGTTGTGGAAAGTGGAAGTTCTCAGACTCCTTTACTGTCACAGACATGGGGAGGATGAGGAACTAAAAGTACACAATCACTGGTGATAACAAAGAGACATGGAACACGCAACTGCAACATTTTTAAAAATGTGATACAATTCTAGGGTCTTTTTCTTCTAGATTTTATATTCAGACTTCTTTCAGACGTTTAAACGCGCCGCAGGAATCCTGAAATACACATTTGTATTTTTCACTGATTTCTGAGTCTGCCTCACCTGTGTCCAGCCCCTGTCTGAGTTCTTTGATCTTATTGGTGGAGCCCGACTTCCTGTAGATCCCCTCCGTGTAGAGGCCGTGCATCTCGATGTAGTTGATGAGCTTCTCCACCAGCTGGGGTACAGTGCGCTCCTCGCTGGTCAGGCGGGACAACTCCACACCGAACTGCCGCGATGACAGCTCCGGGTCGTACTTGCACACAAACACACAAGCAAACTGAGTCTACCGCATGGAGCTTACACCGACAGGCTGCACAGCACGACGATGAAGGATGAAGTCACTGAACTCACTCGGTGATGTGCATTACACAGCAAAATCTACTAAAGCTGGTAAACATCTGAGTGTAATGAGGCACATGCATTCATGTCTTTTTAATAAGGCTGAACATCAAAGGTGACTGTTTCAGCTAATGACTGTACTGCCCTATGATATCAATTTTCTCTCACTGACTTCATTCATTTTAAAAACAGCGAGAATCTGCGTCAACTTAAAATGAGAAACATCGAGACAAAAAAAAAGCTCCGCCTACCTTTTTGCTGCACTTTGTAGTCATTTTGGAGCAGCACTTCCTGTGGCAGGCGTAGCGACACACTGTAGGCAAAACAAACAAAAATCAGACAGGAGGCATCTCCGCAACCTCCTCACAGTCACGACAGCAGCAGGCAATGCCGCAGCCATTCACGACCTCAAAGACGCAGGAAAGCGTGGAGGCGGCAGAGCGTTCTAGTCTGCACTCAGAAAGTGCAGACGGAGCCCTGTAACTAGATAGAAGACAGATTTATGAAAGGAGCAGGAGGTTTAATCGAATTTTACCAACACTCAGGCATGCAGGGAAAGTGTTTGTTTTGTGTGTGTGTGTGTGTAAGGAGTACCATGCGAGTGGAAAGAAAAACTACACACATGGATGTGAGTGCTTGTGGTAAGTGAGTTAGGAGAGCATTAGGATCTGCTGCTGGAGTGTGTGTGTGAGAGAGAGAGAGATCCTGGGCAGACCTACACCCTTTGCAGCCTGATTTTAGCCTGACTAGCAGACAACCTTAGAGATAATGTGAGGAGGCCGGTCATTTGGGAGGGGCTCAGAATAGAGGTGCTACTCCTTCACATTGAAACAAGCCGGTTGAGGTGTTTACAGGTACAACATGAAGAATGATGTAAATGGGAATATCTAATAAACATTGCCACTAACACATGGCACCACTTCTTTCACTGTTTCTTTCCATGTTATGTGTGATCTTCTTTAAAAAAATCACCAGGCTGATATAGGCTGCCTGAGATGTTGCCATGCAAAAAAAAAAAAAAAAATTCGCTGCATTTAATCACTGAATGTGTGTTCCTTGGGTCGTCCTTACGTTTGCAGACGCAGGCTCGGTCCATCATCCAGATGAGGGAGGAGCAATACTCGCAGTAGGTGGGGATGCTGTACTGAGTGGACTTGAAGATGTGGCCGTTGTGTTCCTCCACCTGCAGGGGGCAGCAGAGCCACCAGTCAGCTCAGTTCAGATATGAAACAGAGACTGCCTATGAAAGACGGAGGCATCCAGCACACAGGTCTGTGAAGCCCTGTTTTAAAGCCCATTTTACTCTAAGTGGGACCATAATTTGCTCAACAATCATCATGCTCACTTAAATAACAGGTGAAACAAGGATTCAGACCATAATCTCACTCAGAAAGTGTTAATTAAGGTCACAAATTAGGATCATTTTCTGATAGACTTCTATAAAATATATACTTTGCTTCATTTTGCTAGTAGAGAAATCGCCCCCTGCAGGTCATTAGAACGAAAGCTTTATTGAGTATCTCTTCAGCAGTGGTGTCTATATGTTTTTATGATTATTATTATTTCATTTTTTCTAACTCACAATGTCAGTTTCCTTCTTTCTTGACTTCTTGCGTTCACGTTTGGGGGCCTGAAAACAGCAGAAAGACAAAAATGGGTATTTTCTGTGTTTCAGTGCCTGCAATGCTTTAAGATTAGTCATTATCTTCACAGCAATTCACATATAAAATAATTTCTCTGTTATCTTTTAATGAATCCATCCAGTTATTAGCCCTCTTACCCTGCCGATGGTTCCCTCCATGGGCTTATACTCTGTCATGAATTCATCCAGGAACACCTTGAATGTGTTGACCCACACCTTCACCGGTGACTCGCTCCAGTCTCTCTGCTCCAGACGCATCGTCTTCTCCAGGATGTGCTCGAACAATGCGTACAGATCCTTGTAACGGATACTTTTACCATCATCCATCTGGTGGTGAGGACAAAAAAAAAAGAAAGAAAGGACAGAGAATAGTTTGAGTGGCTGCTTCTCCCTGATCATGTGATCCATCAAGCAGCCGACAACGACCAAAAGGACAAAGAAGGTTGCGGACTCACAGCGAGGGCAGTGGAGTACGAGTTGAAGATGTTGATCCTGAACTCCTTGAGGGCTTTCTTAAAGACAAGATCCACCATGGTGTCCTTTTTACCATCTTCAGAATCGAGGTCAGCGATCTGGAGGAGCGAATGTATTTCAGGTTAACAGTAAATGATAAATGCAGCTTTAAAGAAAAAAACAACTCACACTAAAATGATCCAGATGCATAAATTTGTACATTTTTATTTTGGGGTCGACTGTCCCTTTAATGTTGTTTAGTGTAACTAACTACACACAGTGTGCTGTGTGAGTTTTTCATGAATTGGGCTCTTAAAAACACATTTTACTACATCATTATTTACTACTATAACTGGACTGTTATGTACCATGAGGTAACATTTATAACTGTACGAACAGCGGCATCACAAACACTACTCTTTCTGTGAGGCAGTGACGTGTGCGCAGGCTCTGCCCTCTGACCTTCTTCATGAGGAAGTCGTTCATGCTGCGATAGTCGTGGGCCGAGGTGAGGATGTGCAGCGCGTCGTTCTGCCACTGGGCGGGTTCCAGAGCGATGCTGCTGATCTTCACGCTGCGACGCCTCCTCATTTTAGGAGACAGCTCCTTGTTCTCCTTGCTGTCCCTGACCCCCCCAGACGAAGCCGCCTCCAAATCTGGACTGTGAGGAGGAGATGGGCCTTCTGCAAGACAAACATAGAGAAAGTTTAGGTTTAGTTCATCTAGGAGTAAACTACCTTATGCTATACTATGCCGTTCATGAATTCTGAACACCACGTCTAAAATCTACTGCCAGGTCTAATTTGGAACTATTTTCATTGATTTGCATTTGTGTTTATTGCACACTGGTGTGATCAGAACATTCTGGAAGCAGAGCTACTCTTGGATCTCCTTATCAAGATTTAATGCAGCTGCTATTTATAGACTGCTCCATGGAAGTCCTGTTCTGCCTCCTTGCCCTTGTGCCTCGTGATGTGTGTGTCTGGGTTTGAGTCCTCTGCGCTGTCGGTCAAATAACGGCCAAAATCCCCAAAATAAATCTGAACAAAAAGAAAAAACTGCTGTGTTTTCAGGGACCGCAGCTCAGGTCATTTTAAGTTAACGCTCTCCCTCAGAGGCCCCAGGATGCTACAGTGCAGCTCCATGTTGACAGTCTCACCCCCCGCGGGATAATTCACAGTGCACACCCCTGTGAACATTGATAAACGTGCTCACATCTCGCACAAGGAGATGATCTTGAAGAAGAGATGCGCCAAATTGAAATCAGGTAATGTATTTGATTTTTCATCAACACCTGGCCTGTGTGTGCTTAAAAATCTACCCAGTGGCTCGGATGGCATGTTTAACAGTATTTTACCATGTGTTGCTCCACCTTCACTCATGCTGGCCTGCTTCTCCCTTGACAGTTTTTTCTCACTGTGTTTCGTCTTACTCCAGAATCGCATCTTCCCTCTCATCCTGCTGAACAAACAACAACAACAACCCCCCTTTAAATATCCAGCATAAAAAGTGAGATGTAAAAAGACAGACTTGAGCCATCTACCTTCCATCCTGACTGGAGGTTTTCCTGAGGACCTCCATCTTGCCCAGGTCCCCTGATGACATGGTCTTATGGATTTTCTTCTGGTCTTTGTGAGACGACTGGAGAGAAGACAACGACGCAGAGTGAGAAAGCTGATAAGACTGTGACAGGATTCTGCAGATTTTATGGGTCTAACAGAAGTTGTTTCCAAAACTACTACTAAAACATTATTACTACTAACATTAGCTAATTGTGAGGAAACTGAAATAAAAGAAAAAGTCAGCACCATAAACATGCACAGGTCTGATACTGAGAGTGTGTGACAGATAAACGTGTTAGATTCTGCAGGAAATCGTCACCGTTAGTGAGAAGCTACTCAAAGTTTTATTGATTCCAGCATGCAGGAGCAGTGGCGTGCAATGTAACGCGTGATGTTTCGTTTCAACGACAGGTCGGATTCTGGAGGTCAAAATATGAGAGGACAATGTCTGTGACCACATCCCATGAGCCAAACAGGAGTTTGAACTGGAACAGCCTATGCTCAGTGCTGTGAAAGAAGAAGTAGGTGCACGAACATAAACTATCATTCTGAATTTTACATTTTATTTTTCCTTCAGGACAGCTGCAACACTGTGAGCAGTGTGGACTGAGAGGATTTCTTTTGTTATTTTGCATAATGCATCCTCTAGCCTCCATTTTTTAGTCCTACTCTCTATTAGACTAGCTTTGCATGCTTCACAGTTCATAATAGTGTTTATTTATCTTATACTGGGCCTTGGTGGAGGTCAGCCTTTGTCTGTTTGAGCTCCTCTCCCTTTAACACCACAATCCCTTTCTTCTGATTAGCTGACCCTCACAAACAGAAGGGTTAAACAGCAGGTGGGTGGAGCTTCTGTGCTCCCAGACAGAGCTGTGCAGCTGAGATGACCATATTAGAAATATCCCCTCTCACTGATGTCATATAGAGCTAAGAGTAGAAAAATCTGTGCGACCGTGTGAGGTTTACGACCTGTCGTGATTTTTTTTTTCCTCATTTTACTGTCGGAATAAATAATTGGATGAGTGAAAGAACATATTAAATGATGATGACATTTTTGCACAGCACGTGTTAATTGAATGAAACTAGCTGAAAATCACAGATGCTGATGTTTCCCCTAAAAGAGTGAGTTTATGTGAAGTGAAAAAGATGGCGTCGTCTAGAAGCTTGGACCTTTTTTTCAAACTAGTAGCCACCAAAGCAACGTGCAAGGCCATTCACTGCACCAAGTGACCTTCATCAGTGCTGGAAAAAAAAAAAGTCCTGCCATATCAGCAGAGAAACATCTGTTTGGCCCGACAGCATTGAAAAACGATAGTGGTGTTAGAAGTGTTAGAAGGATCCTCCCCCCGTCGTGTGGCCAGATGCACATGAGAAGAAAGTAGAAAGGGGACATCGAAGTGGACAGGAAACTCGTGTGGAGGTCAGGTGACCTCTGCGGATCCGGTATTTTACCATCTCGTAGTCACTGTGACAGTCAGCGTCAGGGTGGGATTGTGAGGGAGACAGGGAGGGGGGCAGCGTGCAGGAGTGGGCAGGGATGTAGTATTCGTCGTCGTCGTCCGACTGGGTCGCACCCTCTGAGTTACACCGTGTGAGGAAGTCGGAGCGCGTCCGGGACATTCGGGCTTTCTTTTTGGGGCCGGGGCGGCCCACCTGCTTCCAGGCAACCATAAGAATATATCAGCTGTGTGTGCGCTTGTTTGTGTGTTCGTATTTACTTGTTTAGTGTCCTGGAATTGACTCAAAGTACATAAAAATGTAGATCAGGAATCTCAGCTGAATGAGTAAAAATAACGGCAATTATGATGTGAAAAAAATGCGTGAAGGAGCCTGCGGCTCTGGGGTCCTACCTCTCTGTTTCTGGATCCAGCAGATTTGGAATCGTCTCTGAACATGGCGAGAGATCTTTCCTGGTTCACCAAATCCTTATCGGACCTGCACCACACCACCACAGTTTAAAAGGTTATACTTTAATCATCTGCTGACTCTAAACAGCACTAATGAAGTCTTTGGTAGTGAAAGACTTGATCAGTGCTGCTTTGACATTGATAGGTTACACAATCCTTTTTTAAGAAAGGAAAACTGGTGACAAAACTGTGCACTTATTTGATCCAGGTTATCCTATCGACACCATGTGAACATGAACACAGCTGTGTAAAGCTTAACTGCATCAGTAAAGCTCATAAAGACTAAAAGGCGGATCAGTCACCCTCCGCAGAGCAGACCACAAGGTAGGGCGTTTGCCTCGAGGAGTTTTCTTTCGGTAAATTGAAACAGAAGAGGCACCGCAGGTGCAGAAAGGTGTTAAATTTAAATTGCTTCAGCAAAACATGCGCCTTTGCCCTGCTACGCAAACATGAAAGTACAATTAGCTTACTTGGAGAACGGCAGCTTGCGTCTAGGTGGGGAGAACACACTACTGGAAGGTTTCTCCACCATGTTCACAATCACAGTCTGGGCGGAGCTCTTCTTCTGGGCTTTTGGGGGTTTGGTGTCCAGGACCGGGCTGGGGGCCTCCTTTGCCGGCCTGATCGCCTTCTTCTCCTGCTGAGTGGGGAGTACAGCAGGAACACTGGATGCTGGCTTCAAGACGATCTTGATGTCCATCTCTGCGGAACAAATCCCTGGAACTTCATGACTCTCTCCATGAGTGAAGGGGACCTTCGAAGACTTGTCAACCCCAAATATGTCTCTCTTTGCTTGGGTAGAAATCCCATGAGGTTGTTCCTTGTCTGATCCGAGCTCAAGGCCTGCAATAGGGGCCATCTGGGAACTGGGTGCTCCTGGTTGAGAAGAGCTTTCTAGAGTTTGGGCTGCCAGCAGCTCTCCCTCTTCCAAAGGACTCTCTTTCTGCATACTGATCAACACCACTACAGGCCTTCGAGAGGTGGACTCCCTTCTGTCTTTGTGTGATCTGCTAGGGCTTTCAAATTTTGGTTCATGAGCTGGACTTTGGTCAGAAGCAATATAAAACGTTGCCCTCGGGCCCTCCACTCTGTTTGGCAGCTCGGTCACAGCTTTTTCATTGTAGTTGGAATCTCTCAGCCCCTCCTGAAGCTGAATATCCAGAGTTTGGGGTTGTTCTTGAAGTGCAGCTGACTGAGAACTATATCCTCCAGAGCCTTCGGTCTCCATGTCTTCCACACCGAGCACTTCAAAACTTCCATGACTAGTTGGGGACCCTTGGGGTGAATGTTTGTGATGCTCTTCCTGTTGAGAGGTGCTGCTGCTTGTTGGGACCGGGTCTTCTGGCACCGAACCCCCCACACTGGTACTTCGGACTTTGAGAAGCTCCAAGCTGAACTGTGCCTGCTCCAGCTCTCTCATTCGTCTGCTCTCTCGTTTCGACCGGTTCTTATGGCTACTCTCGTCCAGGCTCTTGCTCCGCTCCGAGTCATCTTCTTTTTCCATCTCTGCTGCGTAAAACGAAACAGGCTTAGTGTCTTCAGAAAGCTCCACGGAGACATCCTGGCCATAACTCTCCAGTCTGGATGAGGTGGTTTCTGCATCCATCGCTGCTGACGGACTTGTTTGCTTGCTTAGTCTCTCGTGCTGCTCCTTGGAGTCTCTAAACCTGAAAACAGTAACAGTGAGAAATACAAGACGAATGTAGCCTCTGGGAACATATGAGTGTGTCCAAACTTTTGACTGGTACTGTAGATAAATACTAAAATATTTAAACACTGAAAACAGTGAGAGGAGTCGACCCCTGCTGACCATTAGGGGGGAAAATGCAGGTTTAAGTTCTCAGTGGCAAGCTGCTCTTTCACATCACTTCTGTCAGACTGATCCTCTGGGCTTCATCAGACTTGGTCCAATGACTGCAGATCCCTGACTGAGCTTGGCAGACCTGCTTTTAGCTTCTTTGCTCCAACCACCTTTTAAAATGTACCCAAAAACTAATTGTTTGGTGACTCACAGTTAGTTTAATTTCTCAATCACAACCATTTAGTTCCTGTCTGCACCTGTTTTAGTTGATTCACCTCTTCTTTTTGGATATTGTGTCCTTAATTCTAGTTTCTTTTATTGTTTGCATCCTTTAATATCACATTAAATACTCAGTAAACAAGGCCTAACTCCATAAATTAGATTAGAAGCAAAAACAACTACATGATCTGTTTCTGTTTGTGCAGAAATAGATCAATGCATTTCAGGCATGGATGAAGATCCAAAGTGTTTCTTTCACATAATTAAGTTTTTCTATGACCCTGTTTACCAGGTGCGCAGTAAATAGCTCAGTTTAATCTCCGAAAATATGATAATAATTCAGTATGCATACATAAATCCCACATAAATTATTTTAATTTCATTTAAAATTTAATAATAAAAAATAAATCAATCAAAAAAAAACTGACTCATGATCTTCCCCACAGACTCAACTCGTTTACCCACCTGAGTCGAGCCAGGTATCCCCTGCCCACTGCCTGTAACTGTATCACCGCTCTGCATGTTCTGCGGTAGCGCTTCCTCTCCTTGGATCCTCTCCAGGCCATTTGAATTGTTGTAGCTGCCAGAGCCCTACGATGGCAGCAGTTTCTCCAGGTCCTCTGTATTACGATCGCTGAATCCCGCCAGTGCAGGAACTTGCTTCGCTCCCTGTAACCCCTCCAAGCAGCCTGCAGACACACCGCCGCCCCCTCCTCAACACTCAGATCAATGGCGGACTGCCTGAAGAGGCAGAAACGCCACCATCGCTGCAGAAACAGAGAAAGAGAAAGAAAAGCATGCTGAGGTTTAACAGATGCGGAAAAGAGTCGGGCTGGAGGTCCCTGAATATGTTGAGCTAAATTTTGAATATGTTTTAAAAGAAAAAGATGGTCCCTCTAAAAATATCCCCATTTCAGCTGAACCGACACAGACTTCAGGTAAAAGATTCACAAAATCTGAAGCTTGTTATTCATTCGGTACGTCCACGCAATGTGATACAGCACGACTGACGGCACTGGAATGCTTGACAAATTCGGAAAGGCAGAGGACACCTTGCATTATTTTGCTTAAACTGGGAAAACTCGAATTCAGAACTCGAACTGTAATCTTGGAAGAGCAACACAGAAATAAAACCAACAAGCACCTAATAAACGTTGCAAATTAAAAGCACACTGGCTTTGGGTAAAAATATCAGATCAATATTCACAGATGGATGAAAAGGTAACAGTAAACCTGAACATATTTACATGTCTGACAGTTTATATTTAGACGCTCTGACTGACATTCATCTCCTAAATGTTATCTGCTCTCGAATGAACGGGTTTGTTTCCTTTCAGCCTCTGAGGACTCTTCCAGAAAAAACTGAGAATGAATTTGTTGTCTTTCCTTCTCTCTCTCTCTCTCCCACTCAGTTTCCCCCACAGTATTTACTCCACAGCATGTGTGGTTTTCTTTCTTATAATAACTCATTAAAATTTGCTGCATGTCATGAAAAGTGAACACATCGAGAGACCATCAATCTACTTTTGCTTCCTTCCTTAATCAGCTCATGCTTAAACAGTCTGAGACTGAGAAGCTTTAATGGAAACTCCTCCTAAAGTGCTCTGAGGGAGAAACTCAGGATTAATAATGCCCTTACAGCAGCGAGGAGACCACAGGAACATTGGGCCAATGCCATCACAGCATCTCACCTGGATGGTGCATGCGGCTCGTCTCATGTTGACAAAGTGCTTCCTCTCCAGAACGGCCCTGAAGCGGCGCTGCAGCATGACGATTCTCCGCAGGACCTCCTGGTGCAGGAGGGTCTGAAGACGCTGACGCTCGGCCTCCCGCAGGAACACCTGCATCGTAGAGAAACATTAAGTTAGCGCGCTGCTGCAGTCCACCATATGGTACATAAAAAAGAGTGAACAACAGGTAAACTGATTTCCAGAATTCGTACCATTGTGCTGCCCACTTGATACCCAGCAGGAGGCAGGTGGATCCGTCTGAAGAACTCCCTGATACCTGACTTTGTGGGGCTGGTGCCCCGAGGCAGCAGCACATGGAAGTGACGCACGAAGTCCTAAAAAAAAGGATGTATGTGTGTGTAACCATTTTTAGATATGAAGCAAAAGCTGGTGAATCATTTTATGAAAATATAAGAAACAGAACATTAAAATGCATGTTTTGTTCTATCAAAAACTTAATGTTTAAGCTTAAACACAATATTTTAGTTAGTAAATCTAAATATCATGCAATATATTTTATTATAGCTCTAAAATACAACATTAATTTATGCATCCTTTAAGGCAGACTGCTGAATTCTTTTCTGACAGCATTCTGTATCAATGTACAATGTAATAAATAAATAACATTATAATAATAACATGGCTGTAGCTCTGCTGTGGGAGGGGATTACCTGAAAGGTGTACTTGACGCTGTATCCTGATTGTCGGATCCGGACGGTTTCCAGCATACCTGTGTACCTCAGCTGTCTGAGCACCAGACTGTCACTGAAGCGCAGCGGCAGCTTTAAGAGGGACAGGAAACAAAGGAGTGATTAAACAGAATCCAGCAGTCAGTCATTAAGAGGGGTGAAGGCTTTTCTGCAGGAGTGATCACCTTCTCAGCATTGGAGCGAATGCACTTGACAAAGTACGGCTCTGACTGATCGAGAGTCTCCATCAGCTTATTGAGTGATGCCTGCACACACAAACAGGAACGATTTCAGTTTTACTCTTTTTGTTATGAAGCCTCTCGCACGCGCTCGCGTTGCAGTCTGCTGTATCACTGATGTTGTTGTAGTTCTCCAGCAGAGGGAGAAAGCGGCACTGACCTGGAACTGAGCACTGATGCTGGGAGGCTTCTTCTTCTTGTGCAGGTGAAGCAGAGACTTGGTGATGCGGTCGTGGAGCGTAACACTGCTCAGGTAGCGCAGAGACTTGATGTCCAGCAAGTGCTGCACACGCAAAACCACATCATTTGTAAACGTCTGTATTACTGAATTTAATGAACACCGTCTAAGCTGTGAGATAGAAATGCTTTGTGTTGTGTCAGGATGGCGTCTTACCTTGGGAAGGGTTGGTTTACTTTTGCAGTTTTTGTTTCTCCTAAAGATGAGAAATTATGATTAACAGATATTATCAGCAGAAGTAATGAAAGAATTCAATTCAATTTTATTTATGTAGCGCCAAATCACAGCAAACAGTCGCCTCAAGGTGTTTTATATTGTACAATAAACCCAACAACCCAAACGAACCCCTATGAGCACGCACTTGGCGACAGTGGGAAGGAAAAACTCCCTTTTAACAGGAAGAAACCTCTGGCAGAACCAGGCTCAGAGAGGGGCCGCCATCTGCCACGACAGGTTGGGGCTGAGGGGAATAAGCAGTTATTGCAATAGACAGCAGTTAAAACAACACTCTTATTTTGGTTTGATTTCCTCTGTTTTAGTGCTGATACATTCTAAAAAGCTATAAAAAAGCTAATTAAAAAAAATATATATATAAAAATATACAGTATGCTGGGGGAAAACTCCTTAAAAATCCATATTTTTAAAGGGGACCTATTATACTTATCTTTATATATTGTATACTGTTACAATGACGGCTGCTCATATTAAACATGGCCAAAGTTTGGAATCATGAAGTCAGTGTATGTGCACATAATCCCTGTGAGCCATAGTCTGCTCAAAACGCCCAGTTCCAGACAGCTGTTTCTTACACTCGGCTCTGTATGATGTTAACGAGAGCAGATAGCCCGAAAATGATCACAGAATCCTCACGCATCTGCTGTTCAAACCCCATGTGTACGAGGGGCAGCCAATCAGAAGAATAAAAAACATGGAGCAGGAAATGAGCAGGATAGGTCTCCTTTAAAGTATATCACTACTAATATTAGACCAACTGGGGCAGCTGAGGCTCAGGAGGTAGAGTGGATTACCTACTAATTGGAAGGTTAGTGGTTTCAAGTTGCCCCTGATGCACTGTGTGAGTGCGTGGGTGATAGATAAAAGTGCCTGCAGTGCATAGAACAAAGCGCTGTATGGATGCGCGTGCATGGATGAGTGCAGCTTGCAGGGTAAAAGCGCTTTGAGTGCTCGGTATGATATACTGTATTCGGCACTGGCAAAAGAGGACTGCTGTGACTTGATATGCATGTATGTGATGCCACTCACAGTAGGATTCCCTGAGCTCTCTCTAGGAGCTTGCTGTTGTTTGAATTGAGGAAGATCCCGTCTTCTTCCAGGGCGGGGCTTCCCATCGAGGAGAGGCGACCCGACCTGGAGGTGCGACCATTGCATCCAACACTGTAGCCATCCCTACAGCGGGAGGGAGGAAGAGTACAGATGCAGAGTTTATTTTTTGGTTAACGGAGTCATTAATAATAGCCTGTGAGTGAATAGGAGATACTATAATAATATTAATACAACAATACCCCCCCCCCCACACACAAAGATCTTGTGTCCTTGGACACTCGTCGTACTCGCCTGCTGGCCTTCTCATTGAGAGCATTGGTGCCTTGAAGATCTGACAAGGGGGTGCGGGGATTCTTCCTGGTGATACCTGGATGGAAAGTGGTGAAGAGAGGAAAAGGAAAGAAAATGCAAATAAGAGTCAAAGGTCACTGGATTTATCAATACCCATATCTCACTCAGTCCCTGTATGAAACCATAACCTTAAGATCCAGCACTTCAGGGTCTCCACTAATCTAACTCCAACTCTACAGCTTCCCTTGCTGCTCACCTCTCTGACGCGCGTCTTCTTTAGACACGACAAGCCGCCATCTTCAGGCATCTTCTATCTCGCTTTTGTACTTTTATCAACCACTAAAGCTTTTACTGGACTTATGATTCTAAGGTGTTAGAGTTTTGCACCCTGATACCTTAGAATGAAATTTTTTCTTCACCTCGGCACGGCCGGGACTCCCTCGTAAAAGAGATTTTAAATCTCGATGGGATTTTCCTGGTAAAATAAAAGTTAAATAAAATAAAATAAAAATGGGGCTGACTCTCTAATTTATTTTTTTTTAACAGCAAAGACATTTCTGAGTAAAGACCATCCCTTAAACTGTTAAATAACTGAATTGAATCTGTTTAAAGGGGACCTACTCTGCTCATTTCAGCACCATCTCTGGACTCTGTTAGACTGACTTTGCTATCTGAAACAAGCACTTTTAGCTACTCTCCGATTAAGCTGGGCTTCTTCTGATTGGCAGCCTCTCGCAAACAGTTTTGAATAGCAGATAGCAGCAGCGGAACAAAATAGCCCACATTACTCATAATGAAAGCATTTTTTTCATTACAGTTATTATATTAAAACTCTTTCAAAGCAAAAAAAAAAAAGATATATGACTGTTTTCACAGGCTAACTTGTACTAACTGTGACTAGTAAACTATACTGATATCAAAGTGTAAAATCAGTGGTTTCGTTTTAACAGGGAAAAAAAAACACTTGAGAAATTCACTTGGGAATTTCCTTTGAAATCAGTTTCAGTGCTGGAAGCTGTTAGATCCCACTGCAGCAAAGTGCTGCTTTACAACGTGAAGAAACATGACGTGAATAAACACACTCTGCCACACAAATGTGGTTATCAGTGGTGAAAGGAAGGCGTGGGTGTCTTTAAACCCTTCTGGTCTACGAGGACCTGATTCCTTTGTCTGATCACTCATGCGTGGGAAAATTCCTGGTTATGAGCTTTGCTCCTAGGCTGAGTCAGTCAGCCCAGAGCTCGGAGTGACCCACATACCTGATTTCTTATTAACGGCTGCAACAGAACCAGCTTTCTGGGGCTCAAAACCACAAACCATCCATTATGATCAATACAGCACAGGATTCATTTCTTTCATTAGGTTGTGATGCATTTCAATTTAAAAAAAAAAAAAAAAGAAGAGAGAAATGTGAACATTTTCCTTCACATTTCAAGAGTAATCTGTCCATTTAAAAACCTCTTTAACAGGGATAAAACTCTAGATATGAATAATAACAATCCTAAATAGTACCATTTAATATATAACACATTAAACCTTAAATGATGACGCATCCAGCATTTAAGCTTGTGCATGGCGTGCCTCTGTCTGCAATTTAGCCACCGAAACACTCGCTGGCAGCAGAGATTCTTTCTTTCAGTGATTAAAAAATGGCAGCAGAAAAAGTAGCTGGAAATACAAAGGAGGAAACAACGGTACTGAACGGGCCAATCACATTCAATGTGGACGGTGTCGATACAAGTTGTAGTTACACTTCTAGAGAGGTGAACGGAGTAAGTTTCGGCGTAGGGTTTTAGAAAGGTATGTGTACATTTAATACAGAAGCAGACAGCTGTGCTGTGCTGGCATGGTGGTTAGTGCTGTCGCCTCACAGCGAGAAGGTTCCTGGTTCAAACCAGGAGGTCACTCTTTGTGGAATTTGCACCTTCTTCTTGTGCCTGTGCAGATTTCCCGGCTTCCTCCCACAGCTCAAAGTAGGGATGTGCGCGACTAGTTAAGTAGGCATTTAAACGTTGCTGCCCTGGCTGGATGGTGCTAGTTGGTTAAATGTATTATTCTTATTTTATTAATTTAGAACGGGGATGCTAGCGTGGAAGAAACTGCTACTAGCACTGTGTGTGTTTGCAACGTTATGCACGCTGTAAAGTGTTGCACATTTCAGTGAAACGTTAGATTAGTCGATTCGAAATTGGTCGAAGGTGTGAGGGAGATAAAATGCATGAAGTGCATAGAATAAAGCGCTGTATGATAAAAATGTGATTTGAGTGTTCAGTAAGACTAGAGAAACGCTGTATTAATGCGAGCCGGTTACGCTTTTAGCATCTCTTGCACCCGCAGCAAGTCTCGATGTTCTCTGAAGTCAATCATGCACGTTGGTTGTAGACTGACGCTATAGCAACATCTGGCAATGACAGACAGATGCTACCAGGTCCAAAGTCACGCTAAGAAACAAAGCAGCACTGCTATTGAGAAACGAAAGCCACGCCTTCTAGGCTAACATATTTCACATACTCCACCTTTATGGAAGAAAAACCCTAATTAAGGTGAAGAACAGAAAAAAAAACACATAACTAATATATATTATTATTTTAGAATAACAATATAAAAATATTGTTATTTTATTTTGGAGTAAAACCAATTATAATTCGAATGCTGTTCTGTGAGACAGTTTTCTTCTAAAAGAGAAGCACCTTGAATAAAACAAATTCAGAGTCACTTTCTCTGCTGCCTCCGTCCCTTTTCTTTGTTTTAGCTTGTTTGCTAGTTTTTAAGGGAAACATGAAAAATGCATGAATAAAATACTGTAAAAATCCATGACAATCATCTGTGTTTAAATCCCCGTGTGTGTGTGTGTGACTGAACTGAAGCTACACAGAGGCACTTTTGCTTTCCTCTCCAGTTTTCTTCCCACCTTCTATTAGTGTGGATGTGTGTGAGAAGCTTAGGTTACTTACTGTATTTCTCATCTTTGCATCTTTGAAGGATCTCGAGGCTCCGCTGGTGAACCGGGTGGTGAAGGAAACTGAAGCTGTCAACAGTTTTAACAACAGCACAGGGAACTGCGGCGTCATTCCCTAAAACAGAGAGAAGAGAAAATATGACAGTATTTTCCAGTGCAGCATCTATATTTAGATCATGAAGGGAAAATGAATTTTAAATACAATAATCATTATATTGTGAACAGATTAAGTCATAAGCCCTTTTGTAAGGGGATCTGGAGGTAGCCTCCTGTCACTCAGATCCTGTCAAATGTTGAAAATTTGAAGAGTGCCAAAAACTGTAGTTCCTCTGGGGGCCACTTGAAGCTGCCTCCGAAACCGAGTCTGACCTTATAAAATGTATAAAAGACGAACAACCTGGCTACACTTCCTCCCAGTAAACAAAAGGGAAGCCAAAATTTCCATTATGGGAGCTACCGTCGTCCTGTACTTCTGAAGTCAGTGTGCACGAGTGATTTGGGGCAGAATTGTTGCATCACACACATGCTCAGCTTTACCGTGAGCATACTCCCCCTGGACTTTTTATGTAGCCTGGCTGCTCGAGTCCCAGTGATCTCTGCTTCTGGTTGTAATAAGACGGAAGTTTTATTATAATAAAATAAATATAGCAACTAAGACAGGCGTCTGTGGTCAGCAGGAGACTGCTAAGCATCACCTCTGCTAATTCAGGTCACTGTAGTGGACCGCTCAACTGTGTTTGTGGTGTTGGGGTCATTTAAAGCTTTTTTAATGGAATTATTTGACAAATAAGCAGTTATTTGTGCACACAATCCATGTTTTGGAGAATGAAACAGTAAATTATTTGCATGTTATTTGGCAGGTATCCATATCTGTACATCGCACCCGTAAGTTCACAGATGCAGCTTGCTAACCAAGCTTGCCAGTGTCAGCAGTTCACCCTCAATCCACATGTGGTCACTTCAAAACAGTGCTATGTTGTGGTGGCTACATCTATCTTTCATATACAGGCTACGCAAGCAGAACTTAACAGCTCAGCTGTTCCTAAAAAAAATAAAATAAAATAAAGCTGATGTCTTTCCTTTCTGAATCTTTAACTTCCAAGCTGCTCCCATTTACTGCATATACTGGACCTATAGGCTGTTCCTCACCTGTTTTTTTGTGTGTGTGTCTGCGTCCAGCCTCCCTGAAAGCCACATTAGCTCTGAAGTAAGCGCGCAGCACGGCCCAGCGGAAGGTCGCTACGGGGTCGATTCCCATCAGGCCGCAGATGAAGGCGTTCTTGCTGCTCTTCAGCAAGGCCACCACGTCGGGACGCATGTGGTCAGTGTTCTTCTCCCTGAAGTCCTGATTGAAGGAAAGACACGTTTATAAACATGTAACAAGCTATTTCTTTAACTTCAAGAAGAAATTTAAGGCGGCCTTTTGTAGGACTTCTTGGTAATTAAAGCATGAGCTCATACAACTCAAGTATTACAACAAACAAGGGCGTACGTTATTGCTGGGGCTGTGATATATATATTTTTTTCCTTTCTTGTTAAGCTGTGGAAAGCCAGCTGGCAGCAGAGTTTACAACTATTTTTGAGCAAATGTTTCACCTCCGTTCCTTCCGCAGTTGTGTGGTTAGAGTTAACTGGTTTACATGATCACACCGTCAACTTTCATCCAACTCTTGGCACGAATGCAAATAGATATTATTACACAAAATGTCAAAATACCGCTTTAATCTTCGTACCCATAATTAAAACAAAACAGCCTTACAGACTGTAAATATGTAATTAATTCATATTTGTTTTCATACACCTCTCGCTTCACATTAAATATGAGGTGAAGAAAATCCTCTCACACATCCACACGAGTGCAGAAACACATGCCCCCTGACCTCCGGCTCATCTGTCTGCAAGGAATGAAATATTTAAAGTTGAAGTGGCGCTATCATAACAAAGCCATGAACTATAAACCCTTCAACGTTTTCTCTGTCCATATGAAACAAATCAGCTGCGCGCTCACTGCCGAGCCAACGTCAGACACATTTCACGACTGCGGCTCTCGCTGCACAGTTCACAGCAAACGACTCCTTGGCTCTGAGCACATATAAGATACTTTTCCACAGCCACGATAACCAGCTGTTATGGATTTATATTGCACAGTCAAACAGCAATACGCTCCATCCAGTCCAGCACATGTGCTTCTTATCAAAATGCAGCTGGGAAATGAGCAGAGAATTAGATCGAACTGCGAAAATAGGTCGACAGAACAAGCGGGTCTGCAGCAGGCTTTCAGAATCCACAAAGACTCGAGCGGATTGATTCGAGACATTGCATCGAATCAATCCGGATTCGATGCAATGAAAAGTAGATGTCAGATTCTGGGGAGACGTATGCATTAGCACACCTACAGGTCAGTAAGGACCTCCTGGGCTAAATGCAAAGCTGCAAAAAACAAATTGTCTGCATTTAACGAAAAGTCAGCAACAAAACTAACAGATAACAGTGGATACATTTTGCTTTTCAGTTTAACGCCTAATTTTGGGTTCATTTGCAGCTACTAAAAGCAACTCGGGTTCTTTTTCATGAGAGCGGAGACACTCACGCACGCATCTCACCTTGACTCCATACTTGACTTTCCCAGCGTAGTGTCTGATGATGAAGGCGGGCTCCATGACAGCGGGGAACTCGATGTAGCTGTTCCCTTCATGCTGACGCTTGAACTTGTCCAGCAAGGTCTGATTGGAAGCTTGGGGGAAACTATGAAGACATTGATTTCATCAGTTTGTGTTCAACCTGAGCCTCTAACCTGAGTCTGAAGTCTAAAGTGGATACACTTAAAGCACTTAAAAACTCTCGTTGCTATTTATTTCCTGAATATTAAATAAAAGCACGTTCCAAACATCAGCACAACCTGCCACGTATTTTTCACATCTGCTTTCCCGCAGCTCTCAAGTGCGCATCCCATTCCTGTAACCCCCAGTGATTAAAACTCACTGGCATATACTTAATCCACTGATTTAAACTTAACCAGAGCCATGGGGCCTCTACTTGCACATTCTTCTTTTGTGTTTTCACCTCTGCTTTTTTGGACGTTTAAAGCCATTAACTACTAACCTCTGCTGATTGGATCAACATTCCTGGAGATGTTTCATATCATCTAAACTTCTCCTCCCTGCACCTCCAAACCACACTGCCTGCTCAAGTATATCCGTGGGGGTCCTAAAGCTTGATGCCGTCTGTCGAGACGAACCCCCATACTCACCCCCTGATTCCGCAGTAACATAATCCATCTCTCTAGAGGCCCCGAAGGCCAGCGAGCTGCACTAGCTGTGAGTGATGAGCTCTCAAAGTGTCTTTCCTTCTTTCTCTATAATCATTTAGCATGAAGCTCCTTCCTGTGGCAGCACAGACCCTGGGAGAGATGCTGTCCCCCCTCATTTTTACTTTAAAAATCCCTAATTCCCTAATTCAACAGAAGTGCCTCCCTCCAACCCGCCCCCACCCCAACACACACACGCTGCATGAACAAATATATACACAGCATTTAGTCCACTCCTGATTAAATCCAGATGAACCAGCTACGCTAAGTGGCAGGTAAGATGACAGCTAACATAGATAAATATGGCTGCAAAGGTGCACTGCCTGGTGTGTTTTTTCTTAATGTGAGGGGGTTGGGGGAGCATTAGATTTGATTTATGGAGAAGAAAGATGCTGAGACAGAGAGCTGACCTGCAGTACAATGTTTCACCACAGAAGAGGCGGAGAAAAACCACAACCTGCCGCAGTAATGGTGGGGGGGGGGGGGGGGAGTCGGT
>JAVDPK010000096.1:503175-541123 GCA_034780415.1 Cichlasoma orientale
GTGTGTGTGTGTGTGTGTGTGTGTGTGTGTGTGTGTGTGTGTGTGTGTGTGTGTGTGTGTGTGTGTGTGTGTGTCAACAGTGACATCATCTACTTGGGCGGTGGGGGCACAGACTCATGAGGTCATTCAATGAGCTTTGGGTGTGACAGTGTGTCAGCAAACATTGAGTTGGGACAATAATAAATGAAGGGGGCCATCCAAGCGGTCAGCGACGTTACAGGAAAAGTTCAAAATTATGGAATATAATAAAAAATACAGTCAGGCTCTCTAAGCAATTGGACAAAGACACATTTTTTGTAATGTTTCCTCTGTATACCACCACATTCTTGTCTTGGTTTCTTTACAATGGAAAGTATTCGGCGATCGTGAACTTTAGGCTTCTGTGGTCTTCCGGGCCTTTTGGTGTTCTTGAGCTGCCCGGTGCATTCACTCAAGTTTTTGCTTTCTCTCTGATATGTTTATTTTGTTGTTTTCTGACTAATGATGGTCTCCATCACTTGCACTGACCTCTCTTTGGACCTTATATTGAACGTTCCAGTGAACAGCTACCAAATGCAAGCACTTGGATTTAACTACAGACTGTTTATCTGCTTAAGTTCTCATGAAATAATGAGGGAACTGACCTCACCTGGCCATGAAACTGCTTGTCAGTTAGTTGTTCAATGACCTTTGAATTCAAAGACCTTTAAATCTCTGAAAATGGGGGACTATACATAAATGTGGCTTTGATTCCTAAACTGTTAATGCAAAATTTTGGTTAAACCCACTGAGTTAAAACTAAAGGTCTACACTTCAATCATATGTATTGATTATTTATTTTTCACTCCCCACTCACCCCCAACTAGTAGCGGCAGATGGCTGCCCCTCCCTGAGCCTGGTGCTGCTGGAGGTTTCTTCCTGTTAAAAAGGAGTTTTTCCTTCCCACTCTCGCCAAATGCTTGCTCATAGGAGGTCATTTGGTTGTTGGATCTTCTCTGTATTATTTTAGGGTCTTTAACGTACAATATAAAGTTCCTTGCTGTGATTTGTTGCTATATAAATAAAACTGAATTGAACTGAATTGAAGTTAAATGCTGATTATTTCAGGCCTCATAGCAAAGCACAGTAGTCAATGTGGTTTCATAAAAATTACATTTACTATATAGTTCAAATGACCCAGAACATTAAAAATAAATCAACAAAAATGTCTCAAAAAAATACAAAAAAAGGTCCCCCGAAACAATTTCCTGGATAAAAGGAGAGTTTAAAAAGTCAGAGAGAGAAAGCCAAAGTCAAGAATCAAATACAGTAAGTCCACAAGTGGTATTTATACTGACCAACTCTCGTGTCAAGTGTTTGCTCCCCAGCAAAGTCAAAGTCACATAATCTCCCATTAGGAGATACAGAATCCTTTAAACAAGCACGACGAATCCCACTGACCAAACATTACTCACTTCAGGTGGAGGCTGGCAAGACAGCGGCAGGCTCAAAGACCAATGAAACAGCAAAAACACAAACACACACACACACACAAAACAGAGCACACAGCTAGAGGGAAGTTTCAGGATGTGAAGCTAATTGATCACTCCCGAAGCTGGCTAATAGATTTAGGAGTATTTTACCAGTTGTTCAAGTTCCTGCCGACCCTATCCTTAATGTTACTGCAAAGTGTGAAATTATGTTGAGATTTAAATCCTCGCCAAGATTTTAGAGGGTCCTCACCACAAATACTTGTTTAGCACTAACGTAAAGTTGCCTTCACAGTGATAGCATTTATGTAGTGGTGACATTAAGATCCTGAACCTTCCCTTTTAAAGACGGTAGCTTCAAGTTTGACATCATCACCTGTTTCCCAGCAGCAAAGCACCCAAAAGCCAAAGATAGGTTTGAAGGGATTCCTTATTGTTTGAATACTGTTTGGTTAATGAGTGTATGGCCACAGCCTGTTATTTTTTTTTTAAAAGAGAGCGATCGAGAGAGAAAGAGAGAAGAGCTCCATTTACTTTGAAGTTAGACTTATTGGAGGTGTAATACTTCATTTAGGAATAAAAACCTTTACTAGTACAGGGAGCAAATGTCTTGAGACAATACAGTACAAAGATTACACTAAGGAATCCCTTAAAACATTTTAGAGCACAACTAGCGGAGGTCAGTCCAGGTCACCTCCATCTTTTCACTGAAAGCAGGCGGGTGTGGAAAGCCAAGAAAGAACAAGACCAAGACTGGCACCAAAAGCCCAGAGTACCACGACACACCCATGAACACAGACGCACACAAACAGCTCGTCATCCACACGATACTGACCAGCTCACTCTCATAGTAATTGTCCCAGTGGAGTTTGTGCGATTTCTTTGTCATCTGGAAGTAAGGCAGAGCGGGTTAAGAAGGCTTGGATTACACATACGTACAGTAAGAAGAAATAAATGACACATGCTATTAAGGTGTGAGGGGGAAAAAAACCTCACGAAAACAGACACACACACATCCACAGAGTCACAAAAATGAAACCCCGGTGACCTCATCAGAGACGGCAGTGGAAACAATCTCCAGCAGTACGAAAGCGAATCTGTTACACTGTGGACGGTGTAGCGGTGGGAAAAGTATTTAGATATTTAATGTAAATAAAACTAGCAGCAAATATGATTTTAAATCTACCTAAATTGAAACTATTACACCAGTACTCTCAGCGATTCAATTTACATTACGAAACTTAATAAATACTGCTGATCCCTTAATGTTGGAGTTATTTTTTTTTTTGGTCAAGTTAGTGACCACTTTAAGCTAAATATTAACTTTATGCTTAAATCTGTAGCACACTGCCAAACCTGTTCGTTCGTCTGATCACAATCAGCAAAGGAATTAGTAACTAACGCTACTGGATGAGTGTTCCTCTAGTGGCCACCTGAGGCTGGCTCCAAAAGTCACCACCCTTCCTAACATCTGGACGATGCGTGAATTTTTTCTGTAACTCGACAGTTTGGATTTTGTAAAGGTTTAAAGTTCGAGGCGTGGCTGCTCGGACCGACACAGACTGATGCCTGCTGGGCCACAGCGCCGCTAATTTTAACCACTCACTGTGTTTATGGTGTTGGAGTCGTTTGGAGTGTTTTTTAATTGAATTATCTGACGAATGTTCATGACAAAGACTTTTTTTTCTCATACACTTATTAAAACGGGAGCCAGAGGTATTTTTGCAACCAGAGGAGGTGTTTTTTCTGGTCATTGAAATAACTCAGGTCAAATGTCAATAATAAAGAGAGGTTACAACTTTAAAATATTTGAGTAAATGTACTCTAGTCAAATACTGTGCTGTTCAGTCTCTGTTCCCACTGAGGACAGAATAACACGCACTACCTGTGGACACTCGGAGTGTGTGTAAGTGCGCACAACTGCACGACTGCCGGCACCCTCTGCGTGAGAGCAAGGCAGCGCCAGACTGACTCCTGAGTTTTAGCAGTTGCCATGGAAACAGAGCTGCATAGTAAGCTGGTATCTAACAAGAGGGGGTTGTTGTTGTTGTTGTTGTTGGGGAGATTAAAGGAGAAATTTTTTATTTTTTGGGGCAGATGAGGAAAGAGGAATTTTCTATTTATTTATTTATTTTGCTGCTTTTCCAGTGTGCTGCCTTCGTAGGAAGAGTGAACATGAATCCTCCCACATCAGTTGCCAACACATGCAGCTGTGTCGCAGAAGATACACGCATATGCGGGCTTTTGGCGTGTGATCAAGCATGTATACGCACTCAGCCACACACACACACATGTGAGACACAGGGTTGAATTTCTGGGCTGGCAATCAAAGATTTGAACGTGTCCCAGTTATGCTAAATGAGTAAATAAGACCCAGCAGAGGTTCTATACCCTTATTAATCAATAATAATGCAACCTGGTTTCCATTTCTGATGAATATTTGCTACTAATGAATCTAATCTATGTAAATTTAAAGCTTTAGCTTCCTTCACATCACAAGTGAGAGTTTTAGAAATGAATTCACAGTGCTGTTACTGCTGTTGCATTATTTTACCCTCCAGCTTTCAAACAAACAAACAAACAAACAAAAACACTTGTCATCCTCACTGGTTAACATGTTACCAATGACATGCAGCAACTGGCCAATACAAATGTATCTTTTTGGTTTTTATATTATTAGAGTGTTTTCGGTTTTAAAATATTCAAATTATCAGAGTGTTTATTCTTTCTATATGATAAATGGTTGCAGCTGTAACAACTGAAGTTGTCGACTCAACCTTTCCATCTCACCTGTAGTGTTTGTCTCACTCTTTATTTGCAACTCAGTTCTAGGGCTGGAAATTGTAAACCAGCTGTTTTTTTTTCTCCATAGAAACTGGATTTTAATCACTTGCTAATATAATTGATTAATGTGAAGTCTGTCCAGAAATCAGCGTTTACTTTGCTATCTGTATCCATGCTTGGGTGTGTGTGTTTTTATGTGCGGACCTGGTTGAGGTAGTGGTATTCCTCAGGTTTGAGCAGGTGGAAGGCCTTCCTCTCGTCGTCACTGGCTCCAGCCAGCAGGTAGTAAAACACATGGTAGTTCCTACAGAAACACATATTAGCATTAATTCTCTCAGAGGTGAACTGAGGACAGCGGCTTTCATATTTCCTCGCTCTGCTGAAACAGCCCCCGAGGAGGAGACTCCTTTCATTTTATCTGCAGCACATTTCTTAAAACAAACCTGCAACATGTAACAGATAAGTCACCCCTCCGACCCAACCGTCTCACATTTCAAGGCAAACAAAGCGGCAGTGTGGTGTGTGGGCTCAAGGTAATGAGTTGTGATTAACCGTGACAAAGGCTGGGGCTTCGGCCAGTGCGCTGAGATGTAATTCTATTACAGCTGGAAACGAGCTTCACTTCTCTGCAGAGGGACACTTACTGTTTGATGGAGTGGTGGAAAGTTATAAAACCCAAGGAGGATATTAAAGAATCTCAAACTGTGAGCCAACATTTTCTATCATCGCAGCTCTCAAATAAAAGCTGCTGTTACATAATCTCTACGTAAGATTTTAAAATACTGCAGTGTTTTATTCTGAGCTCCATGTACTGCAAATACACAGTTTGGGTAAAGAATAGATGGACTCTGCAGTAATGAGCCATCCAGATGAATGCAGATCAGGCTGCTTAATGAATACAGCCGTTTCAGGGCAAAGGTTACTTGTTATTCCCCCTGAGCACGACCATTATTACGAGCGTGAAAACGGAAGTGAAACAAATGCACTCGACCCCCAAATCATTCTTGCTGACCTGCCAGAAAGAAAGTTTTACATTCTTTCTTTGCCAGAGAGTTCTTCACATCTTCACATTTAACCGCTGACCTTTAGCAGAATATAGTATCATGCAGATTGTGCTGATGACCATATAACTGATGTAACTCTAATGTTACCCATTTTTAATGCCTGTAACTATTAGTGCTGTGGAGCAACATCTCTAAGACTTTGTATGTGCGCTTTCCTAAACTTGCTTTTAGGTAGCAGCAAGAAATGCATCAATGACAGTGAGGAAGAAGACTACAGGCAACTAAATCTGCATATAAACAAGGCAGAAATGACCATACATGCACATGCTCCAAGGATAGTCCCATTTACCGAGTTCAGAGGTCATTCTTCCTACTTTAGTGTTTTTATGTGGTTTAAAATTGGAATGCGGACACAAGATGAACCGTACAAAGATGTGCTGCTCTGAGAGTTTCACCAAGGCCAGATTAGATATATAATCTCACCAGTGAGTTCTAGGTCTACTCCTCGAAGGGAAGGCGACCAGAAGGCATCCTGATTAGAGGCTCAAACCACCTCAGTTGGCTCCTTCAGACATCAAAAGGCACGGCTCTATGAGCTTGATTAACGCCCAGTGCTGCAGATTCTAGCTTGTCCAGTAAGTAATAAATATAAATCCGTGCTTTACCTGACTTTTAACCAAGATAATGGCCACTAGATTACTTGTCTAACTAATCAAGGTCAGTAGAGAATTAATAATTAAATATTTATATGCATCAATTAAAAGTTTCTTACTATCAACCAAACATGAACTTTTGACCTCCATATTTCTGCCTATATGTTGACAACAACACCACAAATAGGCCACCAAAATTTGTGCCAACTTGAGGTGTTTATATGTTTCCCCTTCTAGAACTAGTTATTCTGGTTATTCTGACACCAAATGACTGTGTTGTTAAACTATTCTTAGAAATCTGCTTTGCAAGCCAAAATTTTTCAGTTCAATTCAGTTCTATTCATGTAGCGCCAATTCACAACCATAGTCGCCTCATGGCGCTTTATATTGTAAGGTAAATACAATACAATATTATAAAGAAACCCCAACAATCACACAACCCCCTATGAGCAAGCACTTGGTGACAGTGGGAAGGAAAAACTCCCTAATAACAGGAAGAAACCTCCGGCAGAACCAGGCTCAGGGAGGGGCAGCCAACTGCGGTTGGAGGTGAGGGGAGAGAGAAGAGAGCAAAGAGAGACAGGACCAAATACAAACTATGGGAGGGTTTAATAGTTGCTAATGAATAAATATATCAGTGTTGTATAAACACACAAGGTGAAAAGAGATGAATGATGAAGAAATGTTCAGTGCATCATGGGAAGCCCCCCAGCAGCCTAAGCCTATTGCAGCATACCTAAGAGATAGTTCAAGGTCACCTGATCCAACCCTAACTATAAGCTTTATCATAAAGGAAGGTACTATGAGGTCTTCAAGATATGATTATTCAAGATTTTATATGTGAGGAGAAGGATTTTAAATCATATTCTGAATTTAACACGGAGCCAATGAAGAGAATCTAATTTGGGAGAAATATGCTCTCTCATTCAAAGGTGTTTGTTAGACAACATGAAAACAGGGTCAACTTAAAGGATAATTAACACAAGACATGATAGCTAACAATGATAACTACACTTGTGATTTGTGTGACACAGTAATAATCCCTCCCTTGTACTTGGGGCATTTTCTGCCTTCACTTCCATCAGAGTACAGAGTCATTAAGCCCCAACAGCATCCCTGGAAAGTTCAACTAGTTCACTCCCTAGTGCTTTTTCCTCTCCACTGGGATCGTACAAAGGCAACCTGCCACTGAGCCGGCTTTAAGATTTAAGATAGTTTGCAGTTTATCATCGGCTTGCCTTCCCCCCATCTCTGCGCTTCAAGGATGAGCCGTCTGGGAGGTCCTGACTTTAGTTTCTACCCCTATCAATATGGCTGCCAGAGCCTGTCATCAGGATGAAACTGAAACTCAGGCCAGTCAGGGTTAGAGGGATTAGATGACTGGTGGACAGTTTTTTTTCCTTCCTAGCATGAAGCCATTGTGCTGGTGGGATCAGTGACTTTTTTTTTTTACTGTCACCTGGGAGTGATGAGCAATATGAGGGCCAGTTAGGGTGTGTCTGCATGTTCCCTGAGAGAAGAAAAGCTACTGTATTTATAGGATGTGGGTGCAGGTGGAGACAGTGTTACAGTTACACTGAATAGGAAATATGAATCTTTATGGAAAATCTCAAAATCTGTATATTTTCTTAAAGATAAATCTGGGCAAAGTATTAATCTCATTCTGTGTCCATAAATACCTAAACTTAGAGGGAAACCTGATAGTTCTACAAAGGGCAGAAGCTTCAGTCAGATCGACACCTGATATTTCCTTGCAGGGAAAATGAAGGCTCGGGTTTCTTAGACAAACAGCATGTGAGTGAAAAGATATGGATTTAACATCTTATCTCTCAGGCAATCGGAAGAACTTGTCTCAGTGTTTCAAGTATCATATTTAGGCTATTTATGGCTGCACCATTTCCACCTGCACTTATTAAGTTTCATTGTTTTCATCTTTTAGAATTTTTCTCAGGAAAAAAAACAGCCTTTTTTTTTTTATCGATTTTATGTCCATGCATAGCAAAGAGTCTGATCCTTCCTGCTGCAACAAGATGCTGTTTACATGCAAAAAGCATGAGTGCTGCTGCTGCTAATGTATCTGAGTCATTCTATTTAAGTTCAAATAACAGTTCATACTGATAAAACACTGTGGAAAGTGAGCCAACTATTGCAGATGACAAATGTTCTAATGATCAGTACCTAGTCTGATGTTTTCACAGTTTTATCCAGCAAAAGAAGAAGAAGAGGAACGAATACAGTGCATCAAAACCTGTGTGTGACTCATCCTGTGGTCTGCACTCACCTCTCATTGTGCTCCTGGTACACCAGACGTGATTTCTCCAGCAGGTACTTCTCTACATACGCTCTGGAAATAAACATAGATGCAGCCACATTAAGTCAAAAGAGTCATTTAAGAAAAAGATGCTGCACCTCTGATCAGAAATGAACAAACTTTCAAAAGCCACATGCTCACGTGGACACTGAAAGTGCTTTTGCCTGTCATACTCATAATAAAAAGGGTGTTTTAACTTATGAATTATCTGATCTGTGGTTTTCAATAATTCGTGAAATGAGACTTTACGTAATCTCACACCGATAAGGGCTGAATATAGTTTCCTGTCTCAGGCTGCAATTCAGTACTGCAAATACTTGTTTTAAATTCACAATAATAAGGGAATAAATAAAGGTATTGATGGCTCAGTGATCTGGTGGGAATGTGCAGAGTTAAAAGATCAGAGACGTAAGGAGACCTGAGATCATTTAAAGACTTGAAAACAAATAACATCTAAAAAAATCAATCCTAAAACAGCCAATAGAAGGAAGCCAATACAGGTGCTACTGTATGAAATCTCACTGAAATCTACATTTATTGGAGACTCTTTTCTCTGAGTGCAGCAGGTTATGTTGGTAGTGTCGGTGTATGTAGCTGAATATGTGCACTGTGTATATAGCAGAGCCCGACCGATATTGGATTTTTAAGGCCGATACCAATATTTGGTGATTTAAAAATCCTATACATCGGCCGATATTTTTCAATATTTTATTTACAATAAACATAAATAGATTACCCTAAAATTACGTGCAGTAATTTATGAGTCCTTGCTAAGATAATCTGACACTAACCTACTTTTGTCTGTTCACGAGGGGTCGCCACAGCAGGCAGCTCCGCACGTCTGATTTGGCAGACTTTTTAACTTTGGATGCTCTTCTTGTGTATATTTTGACAATACTGTTGAAAAATAATCTCGATCTGTTGTTAAAAGATGTGGTTTGTGCACTGCCCGTCTCTGCTCTGATCAGCTGGTTGTTTTGTTTGTAGCGTATAAAGCACATGTTGCCAACAGGGAAGTAGTGTGTACAAACGATGCAATATCAACACTGATAACCGGGTCAATGGGTGTTTCCATACGTTTGCACTTATTGGCCTTATAAAAGCTGATACATCAGCAAATACATCGGCTGATATTATTGACCCCAGTGACACATCGGTCAGGCTCTAGTATATAGTTTCTATGGATGTGTTTTATGTGTAAGCATGTGTCTCTCACCCCCTGACTGTGCCACTCTCCTGATAGTTGACCTGGATGAACTTCCCAAAGCGGCTGGAGTTGTTGTTGTGGGCAGTCTTGGCGTTCCCAAAGGCCTGAAGAGAAAAACGGAAAGGGTTGCACATCAACATGGACAGGTGATGATTGCCAGGTACAAGATGCAGGCCAACTATGATTAACAGTTTACATTTGTAAAGGTAAACCAAGCATCAACAGGTCAGGGTTAGTCTTCAGAATTCAGTCTACTTTATACCTACAAGCAACCTTTATGATGGGACCTAAACTCAGCAAAGTCAAAAAATGTGTTAGGAGTAGAAGGGAAAACTACCAATCACAGCACTGCAACAGAGGTCATGAGGCACAGGAAGAGGCCTGCAAGAGGGGCACACACACACACACACACAAATGCACAAACACGCAGTAGAAACTCACAGACACGTCAGACACACACACTAAACTGCCAAATTCCTCTGAAGGCAAACAGTAGAGCACTGAAAACAGACACAGTCACTACTTGTGGGAGTGTGTGGGCACTTCTGCTCACACACACACACACACACACAAACACACACATAGAGAGGGAGACTATCATTAGAGACCCCTGGAGGACACATCCAGGTTCTCATTAGCAGTCTGATGGGCCTCACTGGGGTTGGTTAGTTAGGCAGAGGAGAGGAGAAATAGGAGAGGCAACAAGGAAAGGGAACACAGCACACAGATAAGATGCAAAAGAAAGGGGGGACAAGAAAGGAGAAAGAGCTCTGAGATAAAAAGAGTGAGGAGAAGCGTTGGAGGAGAGGGAAGAAGGGATGATCTTCTGTGACACGAAAAGAAAAATATAGGTGAAGCAAAAAGAAGATTTGAAAGACGCAAATAGAGGAAATGACGATAGAAGAGCTAAAACAAAGAAACAAAAAGAAACAACGAAAGAAAAAAGAAACCAAAATATGCAGAAGAGGATTGGAAACAATGAAAGCCAGGATATAGATAAAAAATAAGGAGATTTTTAAGAAAGGGCAAACAAAAAAAGCACCAACGGTAAATTTTCAGGCTGATGCAATCAGTATTTATGATAAATTGCTTTATAAAAGCAAAGTAAAAAGGAGGGGCCGAGAGCGAAGTGGGCGTCAGATAATTGATTGTGGCTTCAGGAGTAACACGGCTAATAAAAAGTAAAATTCTGCTCCTGAATCCGGCTTTGATCTCTGCGATGATTCATTTAAAAACGCCCCCTAACACAACCCAACGTGACACACATACAACGTGCCAACTGGGACAAAACCAGCCAAAGAAAGAAGCAACAAAACACTGTTATATATAAGGTTGATGTTTTTCCACTCGTTTTCTAGGCCTTTCCTTTTCATGCAAAACAATTGCTTCTCCTGCACATGCACCCCCTTGATTCTCTCATCTTTTCTCTCCAGTAGACCCCCGTTGGTCTACAATGTGTGCCAGTCTCGGAGGGGTTGAGACACACTGGTAACCACAAAAAGAGTGAATGAAAAAAAAAAAAACCACAGAGGCAAAAGCAGAGAGGGGACTGGCAGCGAGATCTCCTTCGATTCCCTCAATCCAAAATGTAAATTGAAACTCCAATTCACACGATAATGACAGAGCTTTCATCCTCAATCATTCTGCTGTGGGAAATATTTCCACTTTAAAGTTTTAGGGGGGAAAATCCACTTCCTGAAATGACTGAATCGAGCAGCTCAAACCAGTGCTGGCAGAAGACACGGAGAATAAAAGCGATGCATGTACAGTAGGCCGCTCGTGCGGGCGCTTCTGTTTGCGCTAAACCCTGCGCATTTTGTTTGTGTGTGCTTTCTGTTTACGTTTGAAAGAGATTAATGAGCGGGGCGGCACAGTCTGGATGATTTAGTGGTGAACTCTGCTTCATGGTCAACGCCTGCTGTGTGACCACAGCACAGGAAAACGCACACTATGATTACGCTGTGTGTATCTGCGTGTGTCGGCATCAGTGTGTGCGCGAGATATGAATGTGTGGCTCAGGGGTGTGTGAGAGAGAGAGAGAGAGAAAGAGAAAAAAATTAAACTAAGCTAATCAAGAAGAGCCTTAATTTTATTTGGAGTATTTACTAATAAATAGTAGACAAAATAGAGACACTCTTTCTTGCATGCCATGTCTCGCTTTCTTTTCCTCTCATTTCCTGTCAGCATGTTTACGTCCAGTGGACAAAACTGTCTACGAGAAGCTGTTATTTCAAAGGAAAGGCAGAAGAAAGGTGATGCTGTTATAGAGCAAGGGCGCCTGGGCAGGGAGGAGGCTGAGGCGGATGCATGGACCTTAAACAGTGGCTGATGATTTTCTTAATCACGGAGGACAAAGATCTGATAACCTCAGTCATTTTTACACAAATGCAACATGATCAAAAAAATGAACTCTGCCCTAATTTTACTCAAAAATGGACGGAGGGCATCGGAGCAGAGGGAATGTAAAAACTGCCACCCGTGAGATGTCAAAACAAAAATGAATGAGCCAATTTTAATTAGAGAGATTTAAAAAAAAAAAAAAAGGTTTACTCTAAGGATGAATGCTGAACTGCTGCCTGGTGATGCTACGTATCGGTGACCCACTTTAGTTAAAAATCTGTGTGTTGTTGCTGGGCGGATGACAAAGACTGATGAGGAAAAATAGTGAACAGACAGACTATGAGGGGAGGGAATTAGTCTACTGCAACTAGTGGGACGGGAAAAGCCTAAAATAGCTTAAATCATACAAAATATTATTCAGATTTTGCTTAATCACATTGTTTTCTTCAGATGCTGCAGGGCTTCTGTCAAAATACAAAAAGCACTGTAATATATTTGACTTTTAAAGACCCAGAATATGAATGTGATGAAAAGTGATTAGGAAAGGAAAAGATAAACGATGACAGAAGTATATAAAGTAATTCTGCTTTTTAAAAAAATGTCCCTTTGAGGAACCATCCAAGATAAAGGAATACTGATAGGAAACAACTGCTGATCCCATACAAGACTGAGACTTAACGGACCAAATTGTCATTTTAATTTAAAATGCAATGTGACTCAACATAATCTGAACTAACCCCAGCCTTCAGTGCCACCATATGGAGTACAGAAATAAACAACGCAGCTTCCATTTACACAAATGAAAGATACAGCGCTTAGCTGGCCATATGTTACATTTTATGCCCAAGCAAATGTGCTGACCCCAAGGCTTAATCCAGCTGTAACGCTCTGTGTGTGTGTGCATGTGTGTGTGTTTGAGTGTGTATTTCTAGGTATAATCTAAGCATCATTCTAACAGTATGCTAATGTATGCATATGTGCTGCGGTGGCCCTGGCGGGCTCTTCCACGCTGTCACATCACGTTAGCAGTCAGTTGTTTCCTCCACTCCTGCTCTACAATCGAAGAAGAAGCAAGCAGTGGTGCTGCTATTGTGGGACAAGATTTAGCATGTTAAATGCCGAGGGGGGGGGGGGGGAGCGGGGCATGACAGGCGCTAGGATGGTAATTAGCATGTCAAGACCTTCCTCAAAGCAGGGGCTAAAATTGGTTTGGATGTTAATTCTAATAATATGCTTTCTCCCTCTCTGTTACCTTCTTTGTCTTTTTTTCCCCCCAGCTCAGCCACAGTGTTACCTCGCACACTTTCAGAAATCATTAGGTGACCTAGTTTATGAAAAACAAGTGGAGACGTGCCAAAACCACTGCTGGGCTAGCTTCCATTAGTTTTCTGTGTTTCAGGCAGTGCTGAGTGGTTCAAATCACACATAATGATTTCAATTCCCCAAGTTTTCAGTTTAAAGGGAGAAAAGTTTTTATGAATGAGTCAATTGATAATGAACAAATGAATAAAACCATTACTGACGGCTTTATTGGCGCTTCTTTAAGCACGTTACTGTCGTATACAGTTACAAAGGAAATATATTTACCCTAAGGAACATGTTACTATTAAATCAACTCAGTTTAACATGCGTGTACTAGCATTAGTTCATTCAATACTGAGGTTTCTGACATGATGTCGTACGCACACTGCTCAAGAGTTGTCCACCATATTGGAGGTGATACAACCACCGGCTGCTCGGGGAAAACCTATACTCCCTGACTGGTCTGTACTGGTTTCCTGGAGGCTGCTGACTGTTGCTGGGCAAAATCAGTTGCAAAGAAGGTGTTGTACCAAAAACCTCCTAGTAGTTGATTTGGTTGTTCGCAGACTGCCAGGGTTGACTGCATGACTGCATGATTGCTAAAGCATGACTGCTTTAGCAATCATTTTCCCATCTACTGCCAACAATCTCCAGCAACCACTCACAACCGGTCTCATAAAACTCCTTTCCCCCCTCACAACCAGAGATCGCAAGATGGTCAGATACCGGACTCTAGGCCTGTGCGACTAGTACCTTATTCACTTGATCTTATTCACATTGTCACCATTATTGTTGCACGTCCAAACTGACAGACAAGTTGATGCCACGGGATTTCTGCAAAATCTCAATAGTCTAAAACTTGCAATGAGATTAAAGGATCTCCATGAAGTTAACAAAAATTAGGATAGGCAGGGTTTGGATACTTTCTGATTAGGAATGGTGTTGCCACGGAAGGGGAAGTTCCATTCAATGCGATTTTATTTCTCTAGGCCTTTCAAATTGATCAGCTTGATTATATTTTTGATTATTACATGGCTAACAGATGATCTTGACATTTTGGCTTTAATTGCTTTGCCCACAATTTCCGTTAGCTGCAAAGACAGGACTGTCTGGTTAGGCTATTGCTGTTACATTTTGCTGCGTCTAATATTTGCTTTGAAAGCAGCAGGTAGGCAGAAATATCCGACCTTGTTCCTCCAGTTTATGTTGATAAAACTAAAACAGAAAAACCTTCTCTGGATTCAGCCTGCAGCCATGTAGGCTCCAAGCACATGACGTTTGGTAGCAGATACAGTGAACGCCATCTCTCATGTACACTCAGTATCACAGGCTCAGCAGTAGACATTAACCCCATTTGCTGCTTCATTAAACAACTGTAACATGACAGGAGTAGACTGCTAAGTTACAGCGCTGATGCCCGTCAGCCACATGCATCAAACCATTCTTCTGACAGCTTCCCTGGTAAAACGGAAACACTGTATAAAAAATTCTTAACACAAATCCCCCCCCCCCCCCCCTTTGATTCATTTCTGAGAGTAAAAAAGAAAAATGTTTTTGAGGGATTTTCTGCATTAACAGCCCCACCTTCGAATCAAAGGCTTCACCCAAAGTGGCTCATTTTGTCCATTATTAGCGTCGGCTCCTGCTGTTTGTCTGCCCTACAAACATATTTCAGTGCGATAATGATTACATGTTGTTTTATTGTTGTTTGAAACAGTTTGGATATGAGTGCTGAATCGTATCAGTACTAAAACCAAAACAACACTTTTAGTAGTCTTAAAAAAATATGAATCAGCTCGCATGCTAGTACATTTAACTGTGATGATTTTTGCTCATCTTCAGGTAGTGTACAATTAAAACAGAATTTGAGAAAGGAAAATAATACCTGATATTTCTATTTACAACCTGTGATGAAGACAAGCAAAATATTGTTTTGCCATTTCTTTATGTTCATTTAATAAAAACGGAGGCTTTTCTTTGCGGAGCCAAAAGGTTTCCTCTAAAGGTTAAATTACAAATAAAGTTCATCTGTCGTCTTTGTTTTGGTGGGTTGTTAGCTTCGTCGCGCTAAATCGAAACTATGAACACTGATGAATTAAGCATGAATCACAATCAGTCAAAATCACCGGGCAAATTAAATACAAACAAGAAGGTGCAAAAATAAACTGATGTCAGCGCTATCTAACATCAGCGCCATCCTTTCACTGCAGATCTTCTGTATGTCGTGCAGTTTAACAACATCTGGAGCAGCACAAATACCCCAGAAACAGTTTTTCAGGATGACTTCATGCTGTGGATTCCCCCGCAGGCCTGCTCACAGACCCAGGTGAGTTTTTTTTTTTTTTTAGGTTTTACTCCTTCTACAGAGGCACTCACAGCTCAGGAAGATGACATCACACTGCATTCCTCCGCTAGCAGGTGCAGCTCGACTTTACATGGTAGGCTGGGAAAAACAGCGAATCTGTGTGAGTGTGTGTATGTGGTTGATTCACTTCAATGCAGCCCTTATTCTAGGTGTGCAGACGAGCTACAACCACAGGCGAGCAGGTGGTTGTAGCAGCAAGCTGTAACATTTATGGGATGTGACAAATGACAGCATTGTGCAAGTGTGTGTGTGTGTATTTATTGAACTTTGCTATGTCCTTAATGCATTTGAGAACTATTCCACCCAGAGACGTTCCTGCCGACTAATTTTTTGAAACAAAAAAAGTCGACCAAAAGCAGAAAACACTTAAAAATTGGGCACGTAGCACAAAGCTATGCATATGAAACTGTTCATCACATTCCTGCATGATCACACTGGTTTTTAAATGTCACTGAAATATAAAAATATGATTACAAATCAGTGCATTTAGCATGTGAAGTTTGGTGTATGACAGTTTTGTCTTCATCCAGGAAAAAAAAAAGCGTGGTTTAAAAAAAACAAAAATTACAGAGTTCGTTGTTACACTCAGTGTGTGCGAGCGTGAAGACGGGCAGTTCTTAAAATCTCCTCAGCTCTATAACCACATCTACTATAAACTCACACGGGGAGACGCACTAAATCCACTTCAAGAAACAGATGGCGACACATGACCCAGGCCTCTGTGATGAAATCTAAATAAGGCCGCGCGGCTCTAAAATATCAAAGACTTTAAATAAAGTAGACAAAGCTAATAAAGTTGAGTCATCAGATCTTTCTTCATCTGCATCTAATCTTCCTTTTTTATCGTTCCCTGTCCTCTGAATGTGTCACTCCCCTGATTCTTGTGCACTCCTTAGCTCTTTTTCTTTCCTTTACTTCGGACACATGGGATGAGCCCTGCTTTTCTGGGAAAAGGGGATGGGAGTGAAAAAGAGGTGAGGATGGAGAAGGAGGAGGACTGCAGTTATGTAATCTTGACAGGTCACACAGGAAAGAAGGGGCCACCGCATTACAGCAAGCATGTGGAGAAAGGGTGTGAGGTACTTTAGGTAAAGGAGAAGCAAATCGTTCTATTATCATTGTAGCGTATGTGTGTGTATATATGTCTGTTCTTACTATATAAACTATGAACCTGCAGGATTATTCTTATCACACTGAAATGCTTACAAATATATATAATATGTGCAGTAGTTGATGTCAGAACAAATGTGAATTGCCCTCTTTAACATTACACATTACTTATTCACCACGCATCTTTCTAAGTAAATTAAAAGACAATTGCACACAGCGATTAGATGTGGCGCAGCTTTCACGTTTTGCAGGCGTGAGCTGTCTCACAAGTTATGATTCTAGATACGGGATTTACTTTGTTTTGTTTACACTGGGTTGTAATCGTGATAGCAAAAGTAATAAAATATTTAAATACATGTATTCATTATTAACTTGGTTGGTCTTTATGAAGTTGTTTCTGCCATCTGGCTATGTACAGTGATATAATGAATACCAACACACGCCTGTGGTTTAAAAACACGAGCGAAGCCCTGGAAGCCCGTAGGGCGCGTTTTAGCTAATTGAATATCATATGGGCTCAAAGTATGCATATAATCTAGCAAATATTTGGTCATACATACACACACAAACAATGGATTTATGTGTGTGCATGTGTGACTCCAATTCAGTGAACTGGAGTACACTACCTTATTATAAACAAGATAACCATTTTTACTGTCAACATGAACTAAAAAATAATGTTAGCAGGTGTATTAGTATTCTAGTATTTTAGCTAGCTTTTTTTTTTAAGCTAGCTAGGACAAACCATTGATAAATTGTGTGTGGATTAATTTACTCAAACACATTTGTGTATCAAATGGCCAGAAATAATCAAAGTCTATGCATTTCCTGTTAAATAAGGTAACACTGACTGTGCCAGCTGTGCTTAGTTACCCCCTGAGGCCCATTTAGAGCTCAGAAATAACCCCGTGTGAGTTGTTATATCAGTGAAGAAGGCAGTGAGTATGAAGTAGAATAACTAAGTTATCCGATATGATGCAATGAAATAATTTGTGTCGGTTTATAAGTACTGCACTCAAAAAAGAAATTTGAGCTTGGCATTTTAAGCTTGTGTGAGCTACAATAGCCAAGACCATGTAGCATTGTTCCCACAATTGTGCCATGCTCAGTGGTGTTGAATTTGTATTTGTTATATCGTGGATTTTTTTTTCTAGATATCGTTAAACAAAAAAGCCTTTCTTGTGTTGCATTGTGTGTTTTTCCCACCAACATCAACCTTCCAGTGTTTGTGAAAATCTAAGTGAGCCACAAATATGCCTGCACAGAATATGAACAGAGATGCAGCTGAAAGGTCCAAAAAATGACCTCCCACCTCTTCTAACCACTCTTAACGTTTTCCATCGAGGCCGAGGAAAGGCGTGAAGTAAAAGTTATAAAGAGGAAAAGAGAAGGGGCAGCACGACGGTGTGGTGGTTAGCACTGTTGCCTCACAGCAAAAAGGTCCTGGGTTTGAATCCTCCGTCTGGCCGGGGCCTTTCTGTGTGGAGTTTGCATGCTCTTCCCGTCTGTCTGTGTTAGCCCTGCGACCAGTCCAGGGTGTATCTTTCCTCTTGCCCCTGGCAGCTGGGATAGGCTCCAGCCCCCCAGATGTACAACTGTGCTGTACTACTTTTACCTTTCTGCAGATTTGGCTTCGTCATGGGGTCATAAATACACGTGGGTGTATTTATTGGCTAATAGTGCTCCGATATTAGGTGACACACTCTGAAATGGTTTCTTTCATGTGGTGAGCGTGAGCCGTTAACGTCACAGCTTAATGGCTGGTGCTTGACACGAAAAACCTTGCTGAATGTAAACAGCGTCACGCAGCTGAGAAAATGCCCAGAATCTACTGCCGACTTTGACCGCAAGAAGAATTAAAACCAGGCAACAAGTCGACATTGGGCCGCTGATTCACCAAAGTGCGCAACAGCCGTAAAATTTAAAAGGCTTCTTTTGAATACGTGTAGTTCCACTCGTGTGGATTCCCCTACAGCAGATTATTTAAGAGTATCACTAACTTGATAGAAATAATGTTGCTTTCTAACCAAATTCACAATCCGTACACTACAACTATGGTGTATACTGCATATTCAGATATGAATCCAAACGATGGTAAAGCGTGCTTGTTCTGTGTCTGAAGAGCAATATCTCTGCTCATATCTGCCACACTCTGTGCTTGCTTTAGTCACGCAGCTCCTTTTTTCTGCTGGGCCTGTGCCGAGATCATCTTCTTAAAAGCAGCCCATTATTTCATTCGCACATACATATATATATATATACACACTTGTGTATTCATGACTTCAAAGGCCTTCACACTGACTCATATTCATTTCCTGGAGGATTATGCTAACCATATCAATGCTACTACTAACTCAGCCCTTACCCCAACCGTGAAACAGGCGCTCATGTTTAATGATTTCACGTATGAGGACTTGGTGTTTCTACCTATAATGGGATTTTTTAAACAACAGCAACAACATGAGTAACACCTGCAGCAGCAACATATCCGGGCTTTCTTTACATTAGCTGCACTGACAAAAGCTAAAGCTCCAGTCAGAGATAACAGATATCATGGCGGTAGTTATCAACTTTCTTTGTTAACCCAGCCTCTCTGCTTCATAAAAACGAGGCATCTTTGAATATTATTCTGGCCAAAATTGATTAACTGAACACTGCCTACTCCAGTCATTCCATGTGAATGGGTGACAGAGCTTGACAAAGAACACACCAAATATAGCAGTAAAATGCAAGCCTGGTGCTGTAAGACAAGATAATCGTGCTACAGACAAATGTAAACTTGGTAAACTAATACTGAATTATTATTACAAGGCCGGAGTTAATATATTTATTTTACCAGTCGGTATGCGGTGGCTGCTGCTGTTTATTTCCACCGTAACAGCTGCACTTTGGAAACTTTAAGCTGGATCCATTCAAACATTAGAGGTTATTCAGTGTGTCAGCCAAATAAAGGAGACATGAGACTAAAGAATATTTATACCTATTCAGTTTGGTACCTTGCATCTTCTTCCTGAGGGCATTAACTTATAGTCTTTATGAAGGTTTATATCCTTTGTGATTTTCAAGCCCTGTTTTATCACTTTCTCTCCAATGCTTTTTATTGAAAAAAAAAAGATGTTATTACTGACTTCACTGCAGTTTTCACACTTTACAAAGCCATTCAGTGGGTCAGACTGGATCCTGTGGCATTCCAGTTCTGGCCCTTGGGCCGCATGTTGACACTCCTGGCCTAGACATTCCCTATCATCACAAATGGGCTCATGGAAGGGACAAAGCTAAAGCTAGCTAAGTTAAATGCTGCAGCACGATCACAGCTCTGAGCTCTGCGTCAGTGGCCCAGCAGGTACTGAAACTGCATGAATGATATGCAACACAGAGCCAAATGAGCGACTGCGAGTAGCATATGGACTGCGATGGCTCATCACATCCTCGTTTTAGACAGATTGGTTCTGGTTTTCAGGTTTTACCAAAAACCTGCATAGCTGTGTGGGTGCTGCTTCACCCAAATAGACAAGTTTTGTTTTGTTTTAATTAAACATGCTTGTTTATTCATAATTTAGACGTTATAAGAACACCGCAACACAGCTGGGTGGAGGAGGCACAGCGAGTGAAGGGGCTGCAGTTAGCTCAGACTAACTGTAATGAGAGCAGAACGAGGCTGACAAAATACTGTACAACTAGGAAGAAATCCCAGAAAGTTGATTCAGTTCATCTGGCGCTGTGTTTTGAGTGGGAAAAGGGTTTCATCCAAGTGGCTTCTTCAGTCTCAGCTGACTGCAGGTTTCCCCAAAATTGTAAACAGCCCATTTGTATAACGACCAAAACTACTGTAGCACTAATGCCTCACTATGTTTCATGGTTGTCAATATGGAAACTGTCGTGACCATTGATCAATGGCCATGGGTACTATTCACAGAGAGCTGGGGAGTGACTGCAATCACAGCGCTGAAAGACGGTGAAAGATGTCGTCTTACTCCCCCTCCTCAGTTCAGAGACGGTTGCTCCCTTTTCCTCCCTGTCCAAGACGTGCACGTCCTCATCACTGAAAGAGCTGCCACGAGCCTGTAGGTGTAAATACACTGCAGTGTCCTGGCCTGATGAGGTAACTCTTCTGTGCCATCTGTTTAGCCAGAGGCTGTTTGATTTTCCCAATGTATAATTCACAGCAATCCTCTTGGCATTTAACTGCACACAATATCGCTCTCTTTGCGCTGGGGGACCCAATCCTTGCGGTCGACACAGTCAGTGTTGAGGGTGGTCGTGCTGTGAACGGTGGAGTCATCCTGTAATTTCTTACAGTGCTCGACTGCTTCAGGAACACAAGCGAAGAGAGAGACGTAACATCCTGAGACCACTGTTTCATCGGCCTCCATAATGCCGTCTCACATTCCACAGAATCCAAAGTGTTCTGAATGTGAATTTGGTGTTTGGAGTTGCATCCAGAGGAACAGAGTCAACTTTCTGGCCTCTCCTTACCTGGATTATTGAGCATGCATCAAGACGTGTAAAGAAAGAAATATCAGTTCAGGAAACAGGCTGTGGTTTTGTTGTGGGTTCACAAAGATTTTTGTTTCTTATAGCACACGGAACTCAGAAGAAGCGCCTCAGACTTGTGGTGTGTGTCTCGTGTGTGTCCACGCTTCAGAAAGAGTGCCTGAATGCTGTCACCCCGGTGCTGTCACACGGACAGAAAAAATAAAGGTCCCACGCAGCCAAACACATGTGAACACGTGTTAGAAAGAGTTACAGAGCACATTGAGAAGAAGAAAAATCACATCTTTTTCACAAGTTTTCTCACACACATATACACACATGCACACACACACATTCTTTCTCTCTCTCTCCATAAATGGCTGCTGTCATAGTGTGCCGGGACCACATCTGGATCCTATTGGCCTCAGGAAGGGCTGAACACTCAATAAAAGCCTCCTTCCACTGCACAGGACTGTCAACAGGCCCTCCACCACTGTCAGCAAGGAGGAGGACAGAGAAAGGGAGAGGAAAAGAGGGAGATTAGCGGGGAGAGGAGGACAGGAATAAAGAAAATGGACAGAGACATCGGCAGTGGGAAGAGTAGAATGAGGGGAGAAGAGGAAGAGCCAGCAGAAGGGTGATTGTAAAGGACGGTAAAAAGAGGCTCAAGTTGCATCGCCATTAAAAGATTATACAAGTTGCTATTTTGACGATTCAAACAAATTCATAAATGACTAAACAGCCCATTGATCACATTCGACAAGCTAAAGACAGACGAGCCGGGACCATCACTAAGGGGACAGATTTTGCTGGGCGGCTGGCCCGATCGTACCCCCGGCATGTGTGGTGCCTCACTGCTGAAAGCAGCAGGTTTCAAAAAGTGCAGCTTTTAGTTTTAAGGTCAACCATTCTCATTTTTAACTCGTGTTGCACTTTTCAAATCTCACTCCTGCTCGGTGGTTAGTTGGTGAGTGTTTCACGCAAACTACGCGCGACCGCAGCAATCTGCCCGTGAGAAAAGCAATCACGAGGAGGTTTTTGGTGCAGCAACCTCTGATTGTGAGTGATTTCACCCAGCGACAGCCAGTAAACCACTCGCCAGTCAGTCGGGGAATAAACATTATTCCTTTGCAACGGGAGGTTGCCAGGAGGTCGCCAGCTGGTCTCTAGGCCTGCGTGATCTGAGGTCTTAGATGATTCAGCAGCTATTTTATTCACCCTATTCATGAGTAACCTTTTAAAGCACCAGAGGGGAAAAATAACAGCGCAACAGCTTTTTAGGATTTTTGTCTACTCAAAAAAACAAGCAACACAGCAATGCAACACACTCAAAAGAAAAAAAAACTTCAGCTAACAGAGGAGACATATAAAGAGTTGATATGTTATCACTAACAAACAAATGTGTGTTATAGCAGCCATTACTGCATAAACACAGCTGGATGTGAACCTGCAGAGACAGAGACAGAGAGGCATGCAGGTCTGTATTTAACTCCTCCTGATGAAACATTTATTACTTAACCTGATCTGAACAACCGGCCTGAGCAGTGTGTGTTTGTGCGTGTAACTATTGTGTACATCAGTCAAGCCATTCCTCATAAAAGAAGTCTTATCTTCACGTTGTCTGCTTCTGATGGGGGTAGCTGGTTTCGGGCTGCATGCGTGAGAACGTTTCAACCTCTGCTACAGAAACAGTAGAAAAATACACAACTTTCAACGTTAAGGTGCCTAATCAAGCCCAAACCTCCTTCAGTTCAATCCAGCGCGCTAACACACCACAGCGTCTCTGCGTTTGGCAAATCCTGAGTGTATGTGGGAGTGCGCTTGGAGCTGGCGGCGAGCCTGCAACGCAGCGCCGCGTGAGTGACATAAAATGTAACTCAGCATGCTAGATGGTGTGGGAAAATCCCACGGCTGAGTGTGTTGAAGTGTTAATCCCTCGAGAGTTGGACCTCTGCATGCTGCTGTATGTAAGTGTGTGCGTGCCGCACTGAGAGATGATTAATTTGGGGATTTGAGTGGGAGGAGTGGGTGTCGTCTGAAGTGCATTTATATTTGGATGTTGCAATGCAGTGTGTTTATGGATTTATGGAGACAAAAGTTTCAACCTAGACCATGAACGCCGTAAAGAGCGTTTAAAGTTTACAGTAATATTACTGAGCAGATGGATTTAAGTGAAACTTTTAACTGGTTTCAGCATCACAGATGTGAATACTGGCCATGCAGATAATGCAAACATTATTTTTGGAAAAAAAATAAACAACAAATGAGTTGTTAGTTATTATATTATAAAGCAGAATCTTCATTTCTGTGTGCATCAGTGGCTTAAAAGACATTTGAAAGTCTGAAGCTCTAACTTATGTATCTATGCATTTCCCAAACCTTGTGAAAGTGGAAGCTTCTGTCTCTCCTTTAAACAAATGCATTACAACTTATTGGAAAAGCTTTACACAAAGAGAGATTATTATGACACTTAAAACAAGACCAAGATGCATTTTTATTATCCGACGGTGCTATTTTTGCCTTATGTTTACCCTATGACGGCTGGGGTAGGCTCCAGCCCCCCCACAATTCTGAACTGGATAAGCTTAAGAAAATGGATGGATGGTTGGATCTACTAGAGTAGCTGATTCGCAGTTCAAAATAATCTTTATTTATTTAATAGTGGGCCTTAGAGCAGCCCCCCCCCACCCCCCCAGTCCACCCCTGGTATGAAATAAGCTGCTCAGACACAAATCCCCTTTGGGGTTGTGTCAGGAAAGGCATCAGGCGTAAAACTCTGGCAAATCAAACATGTGGAGATACCCGCTGTGGCGACCCCTTGCAGCAAGGGAGCAGCTCAAAGTAGCCAGCCGTCTACTTCTGATTAGCTGCCGCTCACAATCAGAAGGTTTGAACATAGGTGGGTGAGGCTAACTATTATCTACACTTTCACTGCTATTATACACAGAGTTTAGAGCAGTCTGAGGCCTGGGCTTTTGGCACACAGAGATTGCTAAGTTTTGTTGTCATTGGTTGGCGGTATTACACAAACCAATGAGAATTAAAGTCCGCTGAATGACAAATGTGACCTTGAGCACAAAGACCCACTAGGTAATTATTGGGGGCAAGTTTCACGAAAATCTGAGCTACTCTAGGAGGAGTAGCGGTTCTTGTGAATTGTGGAGGGATGGACAGATGACAGATGCCTTGCCATTGCATAAGCTCATTGGTCCTTCAGCTAGATGAGCAAATAAGTTCATAACACAGACAGATTTAGGGAAAATAAATCCCATCAATCATGTGAGTCCTTTTAGGTAAGAAGTGTAAGAAAGTGTGAGTAAAGCCACAATGATCACTCAAAACCATACACGTTAAGGTCGTGAATATAACACGTTATAACACGTTATGGTAGCATTATGCATTCAGTGTTGGGTGTAATGCTTTCCAAAGTAATTCAACAGTTGCCTCAAGGCACTTTATATTGTAAGACCCTACAATGTCAGAAAGAAACCCCAACAATCACACAACCCCCTATGAGCAAGCACTTGGTAACACTGGGAAGGAAAAACTCCCTTTTAACAGGAAGAACCCTCCAGCAGAAATAGGTGGGGCAGCCATCTGCAACCGGTTGGGATGAGGGGAAAGAGAAGAGAGCAAAGAGAGACAGGACAAAGGATGGACAATGCCTTACTCTGATCACATTCCATTTGCCTTTAACACAGTAATGAAAAACACTACTGTGTTAAATTCTGTAATCACATTACAGTTGCAAGCCAACAGTTATGCCGCTATAAAAATGCTATAAAAATAATTTCCAAAGGCTATATAGATGTTGATAATCCTGGTACGTGAGGCAGTTTATATAATAAGTTTCTCCAAGATTGATCAACGCGTCTAGAAGGAGTTAGAAAGCATACATATGCGACAATCATTATAGTAAGACTTGTTGGTGGAAAGGATAAGAACATGACTGTAAAGAGAAAGCAGTGCTCAGTCTGCAAACAACAAACCACCACTGTAAACACTTCATAAAAGCTCTGCAAGCACCTGAAGCTACGTGCTAACCTCTTTTATACACCCACAGATCCAGAGTGATACTTATGCCTACGCCAAACAAGCAGCTAAACCTTGATTTTCAGCAGGTAACAAAATCATGAACAGGCTTGCACATCTCTACCTGTATTCCTTCCTACAGGACAAACACTTATACCACATTTCTTGTGAAGTCTATAGTCTATAGTCTATAGCTAGTGAGTAAATAAGTTAATCGACACATTACTTTTTTAAGGAAGAGTAAATTATTCAGACTAGAGGCCCCAGCACTGGTATTTTTGTAGCTTTCATACTGTCTCTAAATCAGGAAAAAGAAAGGAATGGTGCTCAGGTAATAGTATCAGCTGAGATCCTGGAAAAGGTGTCAGTAGACAAAAAGACAGATCTCTGCATCTCTCCTGACATGGCTGCTCTGGAAATGTGGAAAAACATTTTCTTTCCAAACATCAGACCTGTGGAGCTGAGGCCGTGCGGCTTTAAATATTCAAGTGAAATCTTTCTGGAGATGAACTCACTCTTCAAAAACACAGCTCCTTATTTATGATGCAAACATCAAAGATTTATAATGACAGCATTCTGGCCAATGGGTTCAGTTTCCATATTGTCCAAAAATACAAATGAATAACTCCAGCTTTAACTGAGAGTTACCTCACTGTTCAGAACTCAGTGACAGTAACTCAGTCTTTGAGCACTCTCATGGATGGAGTACAGTGTTACCAGAGCGCCGAGGGGGGAAAAAAGGGTAGGGAAGCTAAATTAGAGCTCTACGTGAAGCGCGGATTTGGCAAACTGATTCAATTAAGGAGCGCAGCATTTCCTGTCTTATCTGTGCCTGTCGGGAGAGGAAGCAGCCTAAATCAAGCCAGTCTTGCCTTCCTGTGAGGCTGCACTGTTTCCTCTTTGTCTTCCTGAAAATTAAGAAACCGAAACACCATACCTCTTCTAGTTTAACATGTCACTCTTTTCTAATATTAGCCCTGTGCCTCTCTTTATGCCCCTTCCTTTTGCCTTTTCTTCTACTTCTGTCTCCCCCATTTGAAAGCATCATTACCTTCTTCCTCCTGCTCTTCCCCTCCCTAGCTTATCTCCCTCTGAGCTGAAGCCTTTCAGACAGCGTTTCACTCGGCAGCAGAAGAAACCTGAGCTATTTTTACATCAGGCAGCAGCCACTGACGCCGCAAAAATGCAGCACCCATGTGAACAGGAGCACTGGAACGCTCACCGCATGTAAACCCAAAACCAACATACATGCATACAGTGAACTGCACAGTCACAAAAGCATACATTAGCACAGGGAGTAAAACTTTGGGGTTTTGGAGCTTCCTGCCACACTCGGTAACAAACGTGTCGTGACGGTGCAGCGATGGCAGCGCCCCAGCTTTGTTTTATTGAACATAGTGAGCGAGCACGAACGCGATGAGATGGATGGCACAGAGGTCCCACAGCAGTGCTTAGCTAGTGTGGGGACAGCACCACAGACTGCAGCAGACTTGGCTTATTAAACCCCCTAAAAGGATCTTTATGGAAGTCGGCGCTCCAAAAACAATCACACGTATTCCTTCACGCTGTTTGTTTACGAGGTAAATGAACAAGCCGCTGCTGAGGGGATAAGACGAGAGCTGTAACGGCAGGAAAATCACTTTGACCCCCCCCCCCCTTTCTGCTGCACGCCTTTGCCTCTGAGGACTGTGGAGACGGCCTATAGGAAGAAACTCTGCCAGTATTACCAGCCTCATCTCGATTTCACTAAACCTCCAAAAGTGGGGCACTTGGGAGCACGCCTGCTTGAAAACGATTCTCTCACTCTACATTATTTAAGCGCAGACTCCTCTCATCTCCCTCCTCCTCTTCTCTTCCTTCCCTCTCCTCTTTCTCTATTATCCTCCCCCTTTCCTTTTCATCTCCCTCCTTCCCCCCCCGTGTGCCTTCGGTGGTGCTGTAGTGGGGTGGGTGGGATAGAGAGAAGATGAAGTCAGGGACGCAGGGTGCCGCAACAGAGCGCTTTCATCCGCTCTCTGCAGGGCTGTTGCATCAGGGAGAAGTCACAGCAAGTGGGTGCAGTGATACAGCAGAACCAGGGCACCATAACTGTACGCTACATACATTTTTAACCAGTCCTCATAACTGTTGGCAGATTTTAGTTATCTGCAGACATATTACACTTGCTGCAGTTGGGTCACATGACACGAAACAGGGATACACAAAAGTTATTTCTGTTCATTCAGCTAATCTGATTCCTGCAAATTGTACTCACAGCAGCAGCACACGCATGCAGATTTTTTTATTCTACACCTATATATGCCTTCCTGCACTACAGGCTGTGTTTCCATTTTCATGCTGCACCCTCCCTCCCGCCTTCTCAGTTCTCACGCCTCTCATTAGCATCTGTGAATCTGCCCGGCCAAGGAGCCGCCGCCAGTCCTCACTGAGGCCTTCTCCAAATCACCGTGGCAGACCTAAGCCTGTGCTTATTCCACCTACCTTTCTCTTTCAATAAATATTGTCTAATCTAATTGAGTATATGGTCCCTGCTAGTGAATTACTACAATTATAAAAAGCAGCCAAGGTTTATTGCCTGCTGCACCGTGCACAACGATGCAGTTAAAATAAAAGGGAAAATGACAGTATGACGTAACAACATGAGGTTTGAATTTCTGCGTTTTATGGGGGCAGCTCTAACAGGTTTGTGTATGCCAGCAAAATACATGCACGAGACATTTTGAAAGGCAACATCATTTCTGAAAATGTGCGTCTTTGGGATGCGGTTCAAAACAAGCATGACCCTAAATAATTCGCAGGTAAATGTCAAGTTCATTTTTAACAATAACTAAACAGATTTATGATGTAACTGTGTTATTATACTAACTAAAAGCAGAATAAAGGGAATGTTAACATAAAATTGATGGAGATTTATGACTAAAATATAATGAAATCTCTATCGAGTGTTGGATTAAAAGCAAACTGCACCCTGACTCTGCAGGGCGTCACCGCAGAAACACTGCGGATCGAGCTAATTGTCAAAATATAATGCAGCTCATGATTGCTTTAAAAACAGCAGTTTGCAGCTGCATTTAGCACCGAGCACCCTGCTATATCATCACAGGTTATGGCAGCGGCAGCATCAGTCAACTATGGTCTATTAGATTAAATTAATTATTAAAAATAAATGAAACTTTAATGATGCCCATGGGGAAAATCAGGTCATTGCACCAGCAGAGAACAGGATATGGATCAGAGCAGTACAGACAGAGACCACTGAGCAAAAACTGCAAGTAATTATAAGTGGAAAAGGCTTAAAATAGGGTGCATTAGGTTTAGATTTACTATGATTAGATTTATGTCATTATTATAACTGAAATTGAACATTATGATTGTTTTTTATAATGCCGTTTCTTCTTCAGATACCTTAAAGTGAAAGACAATTATTAAATTAAAATATACCTTATGTTGTGCCGCAGAACTGTAAAGTTAAGGGAAGGATTGTAGGTACAAAGATACCACATTTTGCCAGACGGGATCAGTCCTGCTTCATTCATACAGAGCTGTAAATACCGCACTGAAACAATACAACACAAACACAAGCAGGCATGTGCACCATAAACCGATAAACCAAACCAAAACATCATCTGTCAGGCTCAGTCTGGAAACATGTTCAAACCTCCACCAGCCACTCCCGGCCTTTTCACGCACCCACCCAGTCACACACACTCTGCAGGACTCTCAATGGCACATCTGTACCATTCATCCCTTCGTTCATTCATTCATTTATCCACAGCAGCCAACTGGGCTTTGAATGGCGAGACCAAACATGACTATACTTTATTTGGAATTATTGGGGTGTCTGGTTTGTTTCAGTGTATTTCAACACAGACCTGTTGAAACCTGATAGATGAGCTTCATGTTCAGGTGCTTCTTGTGTAAAGCCCTGTTTTGTGACAGCGTACAAAGACAGTGATTTGGACTGCTGCTGTCTGAAACATCCCTAATCACCCACGCTCACAAACATGGGCAAAAACAAGGCAGTGTGGGTTCTGCACAGACCATTAGTGATGACTTCATGCCGATCTGATAACACGACTATTACCCAACTTGCACAGCAGCTGAACCTAAACCCACCAAACAGAGTTTAAATGAAAGCAGAGTGACAGCAGCAATATGCTTAATACCTCACAGCTTCACTTTCACATTCAACTCCTTTTTTACCACAGCACTTAAAACTCCTCCCTGAACCCAAAGTTGGCACTCCACCCTTTTCTGGCTGAGAACCATGGCCTCAGACTTGGAGATGCTAATTCGCATCCCAACCGTTTCACACCAGTGTGGGCTCGACTTCATGGCCTGGTGAAGCCAGCAGATCGACATCCTCCGTAAAAAAAACAGAGATAAGATCCTGAGGCCACCAAAATGGAAACACTCCACCACTTGGTTAGATTCTGTCCATTAAAGTTATAAACAGAATCCATCCACCCATCCATCCATCCATCCATCCACCCATCCATCTTCTTCCGCTCATCCTTTTCAGGGTTGCAGGGGGACTGGCGCCTATCCCAGCTGACATCGGGGCTGGGGAAGGGTACACGAATCAGTAAAAAAATATATATATGGTGGAGTCAAACTCCCACTCTAAAATGGGAAAACATGCTGAAAATGATACAACACAAATACATTAGAGCTGTCAGCATGTTAGCATTTAGCTCAAAGCGTAACTGCAGGATGTGGACTCTCAGCCTGGTTTAAAAGAAAAGTCTTGGTACTGTGAGTAACACAGATTTCCATTCTTCTTCATTCCATTGGAATGGAATCTTTGAGATAAAGTTGGACAAGTAAAACCAAAGGTGCCTGCTAACTTTATTTGCTTTATTTGATCCCCAATGAAGCAGCTACTTTGCAAAACTGGCATGCTCATACATAAAAACACAAGGACCAAACAAAACACAAAAAAATATGCAATAAGCTCAGTGAAATGTATAGAAATAGATTTGGAAAAATGACAGCAAATATACAACAAAATATTGAAAACCAACAAGCCAACACATCACAGCGGTAAACTGCTATTCTCTGTGACGTTGCAGAACGTTTTATTAGTTGGTTTTAATAACAGAAGCCTGTGTGGGGTATTTTGGGCCACAGAAAATGAAGTTAGGGATGTAAAGTGTTGGAACAGGATGCATTCTGCTTTCTTATATATAATAACTGTTAGTTTAAGGCCCTTTGAAGGGTAAAAAAAAATTGAATAATAATAGTGAACTCACCCTTAAATAAACACACACATTCCTTCAGTTATTTAAATTCAGTGATACGTGCTACAACAAAAGGAAAAAAAAATCAAACACCTGCTTGAAAGTGTTTTCAGGCTCACTGAGGGACTTTTCCAGTCTGTGACACGGTCAGTCTGTGATATGGTTCTTTAGAAGGAATGACAAAATTTTAAAAAGTAAGCAGGAGGGGTCGTGGGGAGATTCAAAGTAGTGATTAATGCAGCAGTGAAGCGAGCATAAATGAGGCGGATTTTAGCAGCACCATAGTTCACCACAGCAGGGGTCTCACCACAAAAAAAAAAAAAAAAATGGAGCAGCTAAAGAAAGAACATCCGTAGTAATGGACTTCGGTACAGCCTGAGCCACTTAAAGCCAGTATCTGCATGTTCAGCGTGCAGCCGGATCACACCTAGGGTCACAGTGTCATTGTGGAGTTTAGTGTAAAGCCAAAGATTTTTTAAAATTTCATTCAAAGGAGATTAGCAAGAAAAAGAAAATCATATGCTACCTTCCTAGAGGGGATCCTCAAAGTTCCCATCTACTTGCACATGTCAGAGTTCCTTGTGGTTCCCACTGGTTTTTAAGCATTTTCAGTGTAAGTTAACTGCCTTTTGGTTACCTCCTGTTTTATTTTGTAGTTAGTTTCACCTGTTGTTTCCACCTGGGCTTGCTTGCTTTCTTGAAGCCCAGAGACTGCAATCTGTCTATGATGTGCTGCACATGCATGTGCAGTCTTTTTTTTTTTTTTTTGCATTAGAAACCAGAAAATGCCTAAAACCTGATTCAGTCACAAAGACAGTGTTTCAAGTGATCTGTCTGTGTGTAAATGCTGAAGAAAAACTGTCTCAAGTCTGATTAGGTAAGTATAGTCTCTATAATGTGTACAGTCCTCTTCATTTAAATGAGCAGTTTAACCTAATTTCCAGTGCGACAGCATGTAGAATAACCAGCTTTAGATAAAAATAATAACTGCTGTGCAGAAACATGTCATGCACACCAAGTGAAAAAACATTACTCTCTGAAATCTCTCCTTTCTTATGTTTGGTTCTCTGTGTAACACCATATGCTGTCGTTATGCACCAAGGCTACCAATTATTCTGAGGCAAACTCCTCCAGAAACTCACAAACAAAGGCAGAGTTTGTTGTCCTTACAGACTTAAAATAACTTTTCAAAGGCTGCTTCACAACCGCATGATGCTGAGACAAAAGGTAATGAAAAACAAGCCGATTCGTGTGTGTTAGAGACTGAATGGGGAATGATACTGAGGATCTGGGAATAAAAAAAACCTGAGAATAAAAAAAATATACATACACAACTCTTTAACTCTATTTTTTCTTGAATGGAGGCTTAATTGAATTCAGTTTGATTGATGAAAGCCTAGTTAACAGTTTCAAATAGACAAGATTACTAATGCAGATCTAGTTTGCTCAATAGCTCCCGTAAGCCCAGATGGCCTCGTGTCCAACTAAGGCTCCAGTAATGTCTGTAATCTCATCTGGGCCTGATTGCTGTGACACCACATAAGCAGACTCAGATTGAATCAGGCCCATTTGAACTATCAATTTCCTGTCGCGAGCCTTTCACTAAATCTGTTGGGTGGAGTCGTGTGGACAGTCATCAAGAAAGGAAGACACTACTGGAGGAGAGGAAGAAGAGAAAACCACCGCCTGGTCGCACTGAATTGTGTGGAATATTTGTGTCAGCCATTGTTTTTAAAATGAGCTCAGTTATTCAGTGTTACTGTGCAAAAGAAAAATACAGATTCCGGTGCATTTCAGATAAAATGCATGCCAGAAAATCCAGCTTATTATTCTTTGATGCATGTATGTATGCATGTATCCCTGTACAGTCTTCTCAGAAGCTCCACCCACCTGTTATTCAAATCTTCTGATAGCGAGGGGCAGCAAATCAGAAGAAAGCTGGCTTGAAGGGGGAGGGAAAAGAACTAAAACATCTTGTTTCACACGGTGAATGAACTGAGTGGCTGTGTCAAGGCCCCGCATAAGGTAAATAAGGCTTATTTTGAAGTGTGAATCATGCAAAGCTACTCTAGGAGAGGCCAAGAATTAAAATAAGTAGGAATAAGAGTATAATAGGTATAATTTAAGCAAATAAAAGGTGACAGAGCAAATAATAATAATAATTTCCCAGGCTGCAGAAAAGAGCAGCAAGACAAAAAAGAAAAAAAAACTTGGCCGATGATATTACGCTGAACCTTGTCCAGGTCAACTATATGGCTACATTTGAGTACACTGTGTACAGCTGTCTGAGGGGATAAATGCTGTACTGAGCTTCCTGAGAAAGGAAAGCAGGAATGCTCCAGAGAATGAGAAGGAGATGGGGATAATCCAGCGAACAGATGTTTGGGAGCACATCGAAGAGTACTCTCTGCCCAGAGGATACGGATTATAGGGATGGACGTGCTAACAGGAACACTGAGGACCTGAGGTGGGCTACGTGATTAGCCAACACACACCCACGAAGGCTGGCCAGCCCACAATCCTGTGAGGTAAAAAGGTAGCGGCTGCCGTTAAACCACATGTAATGAAAGAAGTTCATTCTGCGGCTGCTGGAGAAAAGACGGGATTTAAAGTAACTCTACAGATGTTGTGCAGAGGAGACTCCAGAGATACAAAAGTGGGATTTTTTTTAACCCAAGAGATGGGGATTGTTCACTATTTAATCAAGAGGAAGCAGCTCATTTAGTTAAAACTCTAACATGTGCTAAAGATGAAGGAGAGGTAATGTGACCAGTCACTGGGGGGGGGGGCAGCACAGAGGAGAGCACTGTGCAGTAAAACCAGCCTGTCCTCTGAACTACAGCAGTCCTGATACTACAGAGCTTTTGGTTGTCTCATTGTGATTTAAAGACCAAGGACACAGTCAGTCATGGGTGAACATCTCCTATTCCCCAGCTGCTGGGAGAGCTGCCTGCTAACACGTTCTGACAAGCACCTCTCCGCTGCACAGAGGTTAGCGCTGCACACACCGCACAGAATAATACACACAGAGCAGCAGTGCCCTCATTCAAGCGGGAATGAAAACAGCTCCCCTGCAACATGCACGTGTCTTGAGTGAAGGTGCTGTAATACGTGCATCCTTTGTCAAACTGCCAGCCTTACAGCGGGCATTACAGTTCTCACCCGGTCTGTGAGGTTCAGTGGGTTCAACCCCAGCAGCTGTGACACCATCTCTGTACAGTAATTGTGTCAGTATGCATGGGCTATGTGCAATTTTAACCTGAGTAAAGCTGTAAAGTGAGTAGCTGTCTCCAATCCCAGCCTCGGTGGTGCTGGATGGGGGTACCGGGCCGTTTCACACTCGCATTTAATGACGCGCGTTCCTTTGAACCCACTTTTTTTTTAAAACCAGAGTGCCGAGGCACTACCTGGAGCCATCTATCAGCCACAGGAGACAGGGCTTTTCCCTGAGAGCATGGTTAAGAGCGAGGGTGGGTGGGGGGTGGGGGCATCTGGATGGGAACCATCTGGTGAAGGGGGGAGTTTGTTCTGCAACTACTGCAGCAGACAGGCAGGCAAGCAGGCAGGTCTGCCGGCCACACCACCAGAACAAAGGCAGGCTGTAATGTGGCCCCTGCGGCCCAGGCGGGAGCTCTGTCTGCCTGCCCCCAGATAGAGCGCCACACAGCTGGGGTCAGTCTCAAAGCCTCACTTGGCCTTCAGGAGAGCTTTAAGCTGCGGATGTCTGCTTGTAATGCGACGGCTGGTTCACCTTCAGTCCGATCTGAGGCGAGGGTGGATTGCCTCTGCTCTCTTCAACAACTCAGACACGAACATTTACCAATCCACTTACTCTACCTGCTTCGGTCTGGAAGAGATTTGAGACCGAAGACCATCAGCGAGGTCACTGAAGCAAAAGGTAGTCATGGAAACAGCCGGGGTTTGTTGCGCGACCTTTCAAAACATCCTTCAATCAGATGAAGACTCGAGATTATTTACTGAATGTGCATATTTTCCAAACAGGACACGCATAATGGCCGTTCCAAATACACAAAGTCTCTGGAAAATTGAATCTTTAGTTATTTATTTATTTAGCTTAAATTTATGAGTCTGCACGGAAGTCTGGCCAACTTACATGAGAGTCAAGGGTGTCTTTCTTCCCAACTCAGCTTCCCTTTCTGCCTCTAAATTACTGATAATCCAACATAACGTCAGTAGCCTTTTTATTTTCAGCACGCCTGTGAGTTTGATCTTTATCTTACAATCAAGCACAGTCAAATAATAGTCAAATTTCACCTCCTGTATACCTCCTCTCTGACACTTAATAGGCTGCAGGGGCCAAATAAAGAACATCTGATATTACCTGACTGCACAACTACAACCGGGCTGCTAGACACAAACGGCCGGAGAAGCCAAGTCCTTCCCATCAGCCTGCCAGCTGTCTTCCTGTCAGTGCTCTCCTGCTGTACACTCATATCTCTACTGTCGCCTGGCCCTGAACGCCGCTCGAATTACACACGGCGGCAGTTATTGGCCATCTGCGGCACATTATTAAAGGCTTTTACATGACAAGAAACGTTTCCAGCGGGCGATCAGAGCATATCAAGAATAGTCAGAAGATGCCGCTGGCATGATGTAAGGAAGACAGTCATTTTTAGTCATGTGGCTGCACTGCTGTATTTCTGAGATGCATCGCACAGCGGCTACAAAGGCTGCACTGTAGCCAAAAAGGTCACAAGACTAAACCCCGCAGCAGCCGACGCAGCAGCCAATGAAGAGCTGTGGGTCATCAGTCACTACAAAAAAAGCTGTGTGAGTCTTTAAGCCTTTAAAGCCACATCCACAGACACACACACACACACACTGTGTCCTTGAGAGAGGAGCAAAGTCAGGCACAGCCTCTTCACTCTGCAGCGTGCTTTACCTCGAGTAAAGGTGAACAATCAGGTCACTGTGATCCAGAAATCGAAGGTAATGCAAAAATACTCAATGCAACGGGGGTGCAGTGTTGGGTTGAGATGTCAAAAAATGTTCATTTAGTTTTTATTAGGAATTATTACAGCGTCACACAGAGTGCTGACAACAGCAGTTACTTCACTTAATGAGAAATAAAGCGTTCATGCAGCCAGAAGCAGCCGAGCATGTTGGCGCAGCAGCGCAGACAGCACTGAGACAAAGTGCAGACGGCACACTAATCCACGGATTTAATACGTGTAAACAGCGTAGTATAAACGGCGTACCAGAAACAATAGGAAGTCTTTGGACAGACAGAGTTAGCAGCAGTGAATATGAACTTAAAACCAAAACAAATTAGCACAAATCTGTGGTTTATTTGCCCGTAAGGACAACAAATATTATGATATCTGACTACACAAAAGTCAGGCTACAAAACAGCCTATTAGGAGGTTACAATAAACTCTAACGATACCCTAGTAGGGACAGGTGGTACAAGCGGGAGGGTCCTCCACACCGGCTCAACAAATGCTTAACACACATTCGGCCTTTGTCCTGACTGTCGGTGACCCGGGCATCACATCTTAGCCCCCAGGCTCAGGCTGCATCAAGTGTTTCTATGATATTTCGTTTTTTTACCTTCACACTGACTAAAAGCCCACTTTCGTTCATTTCCCTGAGCAGAAAGGAGCTTTCGCTGTTCCGCCTTAAAACCGAGGGGAATAATCCCAGCCCGAATCCTTCACGGCACACCCGGTGGTTCCATTTAAATCTCATTTTAATTTTGTCAATCAAATGTACATGGAAGGCCTGAGATTTAAAATAATTGATTTAAATATTTATATGGAACAAGGTTTAAAAAATAATATTTCACTCATCTGCAGGTTGCCCTCCCTCCCTCCATTCATCCAGTTGGCAGTAAGCCTCTTACAGGAATCCAAAAAGAATGATTTATCTGAGGCTACGGGCTCTTATACAAATGTTGTCAAATCAAGGCCCAACCACAGCATCTCCTGCCAGCGAGAGATAGCTCATCCTGCAGAGTGCTTTCCTTCTTGTTCCAGACCTCTTCCTGATGTTAATGTAAAAGTCTGGACGCCTACTTTATTTTGTGCTCTAGCTCAGACAAACTGTAAGAAAAATCTAATAAATCATTATGATATAAAGTAACCACCTTATAGTTATGGATTCAACCATGAGCATGTTGTTAGGCAACTGTGTAAACCACTACACTATGGAAACAAATGAGAAAGGTAAAGAAGGATGCCCATCTCAACTTTTTACAGGTCAAGCTGCATTTTATTCTGTTATTTTTGCCTTTTCAAGAGTCCAATGCCTTGCTCAAGGGCTCACAGTGGTGCTAATGAGAGTGGAGACAGGTGGCGGCACTTCACCCTCACCACCTCAATTTTCCACACCAGTCTAAGGTTTCTCTGAAGCCTTCCCTGATGCTTTCAGTCCATCCAATCCAATTTTTCCAATACATGCCACCACCCGGCATCCTCTCAGTCATAAACCCTCCTCTTAACCTCTAGGCCACCACTCCCGGGTAATGCTTTTAGCAGTCTAACTTTTTAAAGACTGCTTACAAAAGTCAGATGTAGCCATAGTGATGTGACCCACTGGCTGGAAAAGTCCCGTTTTTGAAGCCCCTGTTTGTGCATTTTGGCCATCCAAAAACCAGACGTCACCAGAGAAACTGAGGGGCATTGCTTTGGCTAATGCAGGAGTCTCCATCCTGCAGCTCCACACAGTAAAAATGTATGTGCAGAAAGTTGAAGTCAAAATTTTGAGTGAAAACAATCTACACTTCTGCTTTAGCCGTGGCAGAAATGAAAAAAAAAAAGCAGTATGTGGTGATGACGCCAATAGGTCAGTGAATACATCCAATGTGAACGTGCATCATGCATATGCAAGAAAAGGGAGATAAAACTACTGGGAAACAAAGCAAGTGGCTAGAATTTTAATACTTCATCTGGACTGGCATGCATTTGAAGTCAATCTAATAAGCTTCAGTGACCTCATATTTTCAGCCTGACTCTGCCTCAGGGGTACATTCAAACTACCACAAAGCCTCAGTGCAGCAGCAGCAGCAGCAGCAGCATCTGACCAAAGCAAATGGTTCTGTAATTGCCATTACAACTTGTGGAAACCAAAGAATGGAACCAAAGCACTCGTGTGCCCTGCCTGGTGGTAAACTTTTTACCCCAGAAATCTGCTTCTCCTTATACTGGGGAGAAGCAGATCTCCCTAATACAAGGAGAAAACATGAGTGAACTTTCTCATTTTAAAATTTTTAAAAGCTTATTTTTTGCATGTTGGTTTATTGCCAGAACATATTACTGCTTTTCCTGCCACTGATTTATCTTTTGTCCACATGAGAGCATAGGTTTAGTTTCTTTTACACATCTAATAACACTCCACGCTTCACCAAAATCCTATTTTTTCTTCTTATTTTTTTCCGTTACTATACTTTGTCACTTTGCTGTCTATGGATGTAAGTGCTGTAATCTCATTCTGAGGCAGATGGGTGGCTGCTCATCAAATTAGCTGACAAAAATCCTCCTACCAGCATCTCTAAATCGCTCGCTAATCATAATGAGGTTGGATTAATCTGACATTTCACCAGGTTACAACAGTTTGTCAGATTAAAGAAATTACACACGCCACATAGACCCTTTTACTGTTTGTAAACAATGATGACGTAGTAGCGATGCGCGCGCATTTTGGAAACGTAAATACGCTGG
>JAVDPK010000096.1:546259-564708 GCA_034780415.1 Cichlasoma orientale
ACACACACACACACACACACACACACACACACACACACACACACACACACACACACACACACACACACACACATCGCTCTTAAATTGGCACGAACAACAATACTGTGGTTTCTGAGAAATAATCAGAAAAGTCTTTGACACTCCTGCAGTACTACATTAATACAACATGGTTATATACAGCATGTTTAACCTGATTTCCATGGGCATTTAAAGCTCCGGCATCACTTACAGTATACAAAACAGCTTTACTGCCAAAGAGTGAAGCTGTCCTATATACTACATGTGTTGGACTTTAATCACTTGAGAAGTAGGTGAAGTTGTGCCAGAAACCTCTGCCCTGTGCCTTCTTATCCTTTAAACTGAACTACTGAAATACCTTAAGGTTCATTTAAGTAACTATTTTGCATTAATCTTTCCTTTCCTGAGCCAGAGCACCTCATAATGTTTTCCTTTAATTTCTTTTTTTCATTTTTTTTGTTGAATTTTTCTGATCTGCTGCATTTCTCTCGCGCCTTCTCCATTTGTTTCCATGATACATCAAACAAATATCCGCCAGAGAGCGAATGTTAATTTAAAGTACGATAGCACGGCTGCACAGCTTCCTTTAGCTGCTCTCTGAGCTATGTGTACAGCAGATAAACACAGAAAGATAAAGACGGGAGAGGAGAGGACGAGCCAGCCAATCGTCCTTTGAGCACTCCAGACAGACCTTCCTCTCCCTCCTGCTGTCTGAAGTAACCCTGACCACCTACACCAGTCTGCAGCAGCCCACAGACGCACAGAGACGAAACAGACAGCTGGGTGTGTGCAAGAAACAAAGAGGTGAACTGTGAGGGATGAAAGACAGAGCAAAGGCAGAGGAGACAGAGCTGAGAAACACACAGAGATGTCAGAGAGCGCAGGACTGAAGATAACTGATGCAATCATTCGCCGGGACACTAATGAGTTGCTCAAACAGGTAGAAGGTCAAAGTTTCACATCTGTTTTGCAGAAACGCAAATAGAGTTCGTTTTCATTATGGCACCACCAACCGATGATGTGAGGTAAAAATGTAATGAAAGGATGGAATGATTTACAAACAAATGGTGACACAAATACACGATTATACACTAATTCAGCCGTCTCTCCAGTGAGTCCCTCCTCCCGTGGTTGGGGATCCACTGCCTGCTCACTGAGGCTGCGGAGCGGTGGAGTTTGATGTACCAACCGCTGTGACGACTTTTAATTTACTGATAACTGCTGGGCAAACTAGTGAGTACCCACTTTATACGCATATAAAAGGGTTTGATTCATATTCAACAGAATGCCGGGAAAACTCTGGAGATGACGAGAACTCTTGCACATCACTGCAAAGCTGCAGCTGAGTCCAGCTGCTGTAGCCTTCAGTCAGCTCTCCAGTTGGTTCAACTTCATCAGCTCTCTGAAGCTTGCTGAGCTCAGCTGCCGGTCCAACTCAGCGGGTCATTAAGCTGGAAAACAGCAACTTATGACTGCTGTCGGCTGGCCAAAAATTAGCCACTGAGGGCAAAAGGCATGCAGATTTCCCAATGAGAAAGGATTGCAGGCAGACGCAGTAGCATGGGAGAGAGTGTACAGAACTGGGCTCTTTCCACATTTCTCCATATTGGCAAGTTGAACAATACAGGCGAATTGAACACACAGAAATCAAATCAAATCTTCAATGAGCCCTTAGCTTTGGGCTACAAAGTGTGCAGGTCTCCTTTAGTGTCTGGTCTGTGTTTTCCTGGAGAAAATCAGCAAAAAAAAAAAGGTCACCAACTAAACAGAGTCAAACGGCTCTCTCGATGAGTGGTCCCTGAGATGAACCATTCAAAAACACCACAGATGTCACCAAAATAAAAGGATATTGTGGATTATCGGTTTAAAGGGCAATCGTACTTCAAATCCCTAATGCCCCCCCTCCCCCCCACACACACACAGATATACGTTGCTTTGCTGCCTCGAAAGCCAATACCTCAGCCTTCCCTTAAAACGTTTGCTCGAGTCAAAGAACAAACAAATATACATCACTGGACAGCAACTCTCCAGAGCAGAAGAGTTACCTGTCTGCCTGCCTTTCAGCAGAGAGTTCATAAAGGTTACACTGGACCCTCCTGGCCAGCAGGGGTGGAAACTGATGGATGGTGCTATGTTCAAAGGTCAGAGTGAGTAGTCAAGGTCAAATATCAGACACGAGCTGTGATGTTGCTGCCAATTTTTTTGGGGAGATGGAAAAATCTTTTCTGGCATTTCCTTGAACAGCTGCGTGCAGTGAGATCATTCGGGGAGGAACTGGACGACTTTTAGAAACAAAGCCTTTAATAATACGGCTGGACGTGACCTTAAAGCTGCATGTTCAACATTTACTGAACAAAAAACAAAAGTATTGCTGACAGCATTTAGGAGGATGATGGATGAAGCTGGAAAGTGATATAAGTCAGGTATAGCAGAGAAGGGAGGAGATGAGATGATAGAAAGAGAAAGTTGTGGAAGGAAGGAGAGGAAGGAGGGTTGGGTGGGGGGGCAAACATCTGTTACGTCTTGTTTTGACATGGTTGAATCTGAAGTGCTGACAGCGTGTTGAGATAAGGACGTAGGCTGACATGGTGGAGAAATGAGCTTGCATTTTAAGGTGGCGAGAGACTGAAAGAGTAGAAGATGTCTTAATGAGAGCGTGGTAGTCATGTGACTGCTGGACAGGTTCAGCCCAGGGTCACAGATAGGCATGTGGAGGAAAACTGCGAGCGTTATAAAACAGGGCTCCTAAATAGGTAATTAAAGAGAAGGAGACTGACAGAGAGACGTGTAAAAGGTACCAAAAATATATCCACATCCTCTCGAATGTGCGGACCTCCGTTTATAGAGATGAACCTAACTGTTTCAGCTCCAGGAGAATACATGTAGAAAGAGTTAATGGCTCCGGGCTGTTGTGTACAACCAAATATAATTGTAAAGATATTTAGCTGTAAATATTGATGGAACTGCATTTGTTAAATAAATAAAGATGACTTGGCATCATAAGCCTGACTAACACTCCAGGTCTATTGTTGCCTTCTCTTAAAAAATGACTTTGGGCACTCTCAAACATCGTCTGCTGAGTTATTTATCCACTACGAATTCCCATAAAGCCGTAGCGCCGTCTCTTCCGCGATGTCGACGAGTCTGCAGTGCGGTTGCAAATATCCATTAGCTGCTGCATTAGAATAATATTAAAGCCATTTATTTGCTTTTGAGTTGAGATAAAAGCATAAAATATGGTCAACATTAACTCCTGCCTCAGGCTTTATTGACGTCAGGCGTATTATTAGGAAACAACAAGAATCTTCTAAAGTCAAATGTCGTGTGCTAAATTACTCACTGAGGAATCCATCAGAAGAATATAAAACATTTTATGTATCTGTATGTCTGAAGGCAAACTCAAAACACAACTTCAGACAAAAACGCTGGAAGCGTTCTCTCATTGTTTCCCATCATGACACGCACTGTGCATCCTTCTTTGTGAGTTTACATTACTAGATTATTGGACCTCATAGAGAGCGCACTGGAGGTTAGAATAATACTCATTGGACGCTTTAGATCGCTACTGTTCTGTATCTCCAAACACTAGCCAAAAATGTAGCTTGGTAGCGTAATATGACGTGTTGGCTGGTTGCTAACGTAACTGCCAACTAGACCCCATTCAGCTGCAGACTGATCTCAGACTGGTAGCAGACTGACTCTGCCTCATGGCAACATTTACGGCAGGTTTTAGTGACGTGTCGCTCATTTTGCAGCAAAAACAATAGCTGAAGTGAAATAATGTTATCTTAGTGGATAAAACAGAGAGTGACAAAGTTTAAACTTGAGGACGTAACGTGCAGTTGAAAAAAGGTGATAATTACAGTATATACAGTATCGCCATAATCAGCACGTCGCAAAATGTAAAAAATCGCAATGTCGTATCGTGCGTTAAGTATTGTAATAATATCATATCGCGGTGATTCCCACCTCTACTATTCAGACATCAGCACAGTCCAACATCACACAGAATTTGTACGGGGAAGCTGGCCGGCTAAAGACCAGCTAATCTTCGATGTTCATTTGCATTCTTGAACGCACCTCTGTCAAACTCGGGTGATGTCTAGAGAGTTCATAGCTGCAGTACATGTGTGATAATCAGTTGTCGTCTCTAAATCGCACCATAATTAACAAAATAAACATCGTGTTGTGTTTAAGAAGGCTCGAACCAACCGACTGAGACCATAACTTCATGAGGGAAATGTTTACCAATGTCAAAATTCAAGTAATAAGTAGCATCGTTCTCATAGAATCTGACCTCTTTTGCAACCGAAGGATTCGCCCCCTGCTGGCCATTAGATAGACTGCAAATTTAAAGCACTTCTGCATTGGCTTCACTTTTCACACCCGGATGCTGCGTCCGTTATATGCACAGCCTACGTTTGCCTACCTACAGCTACATTTGTTTGTTCACATACGCGCTCCTGCACACCTGCGCGCACCCAACCCCCTCCCAACACTGCTACTAGACTCCAAATGTGTGGGAACTGGAGTAAGAACTGTTTTACATCAGCAGCGCAGCAAATAAATTACTGTTCTGCTGCAAGGAAGGGGGTCGGGTACTCTTCAGGATCATAAAGCAAGTTCGAGAAACCTGCCAGAAATGGCAGGCGCACGTCCAAGATATTAAATGCAGATGAGAAGCTCAACTAGTCTTGCAGGTCTAAACAGTAACACCCCCTCGGTTCTCAGCAATACACCAGACCTCAGTATTCACCCCACACCGTTAACACACATAAACGCACACAATGCCACTTAACGTGCAATCTTTCAACACAAAAGGTGTTTTCTTACCCATCCCTAAACGGTGCTGATAAGACTGAAGTGGAAGAATAGAAACTACAGGGTTTAATTATACTTTGAACTGCGACTGCACACATCAAGTCTTTTCTGCCTCCTCACACACACACACATACACACACACACACAGTCTCCCACCCAGGATCACTCATCGCTGTGGATCATTTAAGGATTGCAGGAACATTGTTACTCTCAGCAGGCTCACTCTTGATCTACAGTATCGCAGCAAGCTTCCTCCACACACATTCACAAAGCATCGCCGCAGATGAAAAACTGCACCTTCGTATTGTCCTCGATCAAAATGTGAAAGAATGAATCTGAAGTGCAACCTATTGAGCAAGTTACCAAAAAAATAAAATCACGGGCTCATGAAACATTTTCAAACCCTGCTGTATGAAGCCAGAGATTCATTGTTATGCTACAAACAGTTCTAGTTCTCAGTTCCTGAAATCCTCACACTTTAAAGGTCAGGAATTTATATTTTGCTACCACAAAGTTTCCATTTCAAATTCTTGCAACATCTGAGGAAGATAAAGGCAGATAATCAGCGATGTTTTAATGTCTTTAAGTATCAACAGCTGATGTGTCCTGCATATCTGGACAGAAACGCTTCAAAACTGCACCTGCAGAGTTACTAAAGAGTGTCAATACACATGCAGGGGAATAAATAACACAAACGCAAAAACAAAATCTTGTGCTTAAAAAGAATTACTTTTGTACACTGCTAACAGGGCAGCACAGCGCTGCGGTGGTTAGCACTGTCGGCTCCTGGGTTCGAATCCCGTATGGAGGCCTTTCTGTGTGGAGTCTCTCGCCACGTGAATGCTCCACTATCCTCCCACAGACGTCAATGTGAGTGTGAATGGTTGTTTGTGTGTCTGTGCTAGCTCTGCAAAAGCCTGGCGACCTGTCCAGGGTGTACCGTGCCTCTCGCCCTATGATAGCTGGGATAGGCTCCAGCCCCCCTCTGATCCTGAAGTGGATAAGTGGGTCACAAATGATCAATGATTTTTCAGGGCACCTTTTCAGACCATAGAGTCTTGAACATTTTCGCAGTCGCTGCCTTGGTGTTTTGAAACCAGACATTACTCATCGGCATCATGTGATCGGGAAGTCGTTAGTCTACGAGCCGCCCCCCGCTGGCCATTAGAAAAAAGGCAGGTGTAAGGCACCCAGAAGCTACATGCATCTTTTATACTATCATTCAGTCATTAGTCCCTATTTTAAGAGCAGCTGCTCAGGTAAGCAGAGACCAGAAAGTATTTACCACTTTCATGCAAACAGCGAGTGCAACAAAGTCAACTACAAGAGAAAGAATCTGCTGAAATTTGAGTCCTAAAAGGTCAGAATGGAGTCAAGTTTTGAGTTTATAAGACATCTACATGTGGTCAGTTATGAAATTAACTCCAAATGTGATCAAATTTGAGTCAAGATTGACTCCAAAATCCAGTCAAGTTGACGTTTAGACCAAGCCCAAATGTGGTGAATTTTGGTTCCACAATGAGGCCGAGAGACTGCAAACGGTCTCTCCAGTTTTAGCCCCACTTTAAACTGGGCCAAAACTGTACAAATATAAAAACTTTCACCTTTAGACGTGGATGTGTGCGCTAGTTTTTAATAAGGCGTCCCACACCGAGCGATGTGCTCCTCCTGTGGTGTTTGCTGTAAGTGCGAACGTGACGCAAAGGGTTACTGGAGAACAAAAAATGTGTTGAGGCAACTTTCCATAGAAAGTTAAAGGTTGAAATAAAAAAAAAAGCTTAATAATAAACGCCTTGTGTGTGTGTGAATTCCTGAATTCCAGTGGGCCAGCAGAGCTCACAGGAACTGAGCCCACACAGACACAAACATCTGCCAGAAACCCATGCACACAGAGTGCCGAGTCAGTTAGCGAAGCACTCTGAGGCTTGTGGACTATATGTGTGTGAGGGGAAAACATGTGTGCAAAGAGGCGCTGAGCTAGAAACAGGACTTTTTCATGTTCTGGATTCTACCTTCAGGAAGAAATTCGGGTCAGCCCTGTGCGCCTTAAAGCTCAAGGGCAGCGCAACACAACAATGATCCCAAGCACAAATAAGTCCACTTGTGAAAGGCTCAAAAGGGATTAAATTAAATTTCTGGAGAGGTCTAGTCAGAGTCCAGACCTGAACCCCAGTGAGACGCAGCAATTTATGACTGCAAATCCTTCAACGTGACAGAGTGGTGCCCCAAAACAATGACAGCAAAGTTATTTTTACACAGCACACACTTGGAGATCCCTCAATACTGTGTGTGTACGTTTAAGAGCACTTCCCTATTCTCTCCCCACTCTTTCATTCCCCAGTGGGAGATGACATCACCTCGACCCATCTGCTCTCCTTCCTGGCGCACCACAGACACACACACACACACACACACGTATACGCTGTCGTGTGCCTTCAGGGGACGCTGCATTAGCTCACATTCATTTTCTACACAATTTTTCACATAGTAAGCAACACCCACTACTGTTCAATACAAGATATAAAAGGAGGGGGAGGGCAGCAGGGGCTTGGTGGTTCAGGTTGGGTGCAGACCTTGAAAGGCTTGACACTCGTATGCATGAACCGTCCACGCGGCTGAAAGTAAAAACAAACAAACAAAAAGAGAATAAAAATATATAAATGAAACTTTTATACAAGTTATACAAGACGGAGGAGGGTTCGAGTAGCATGCAAAGCAGGCAGCTGAATATTTTCTCTCACAAGCAGGCAGAAACAGGACTGTTTAGCTTGCGTGACTGTGCCCTCAGGTATTCTGGTGGCAGCAAAACCGCTTACAGCACAAACACAGCACTCCTATGCCTGTCCACATCTTTGCAAAGGTGTGTTTGAACACAGGTTAAAGAGACTAAGCAGGAACCCGAATCTCTCTTTTGCAAACTCACAGTGACTGCTGGCCGGCTCAGAGGCTGACGCGACCCCGTGTTTGTGAGCCAGCTGAAGGCACAAACGAGCACGGGAGCGTCACCGCCTCTGAAACGTTACAGCTCCCTATGCAAAAAGCCCATCACGCCACTCTTGCTGCTACTCTCTGGCCAAACCATACAGTACCCTCACTTTAAAAGAGGTCTTCACTTGAAATTTATTGAGTAATGTTACGGAGTGTTATTCGGGCTTTTTGTCCCCATGATGTGAGTGCCGGTGCAGGTTTAGGTCCCAACAACATCAGTAAAATATGAGCCAAACACACACAGACACACACACACACACACACACACACACAGACACACACACACAAACACACACACATGCACGCTTTAATGGAACGTCAGAAAAAGCCACCACGGGGAGCTGCATTGATTGAAGACCCCCTTCTCACTGCAATCAAACATTAACTGTGCTTCTCTGTTGCCATGGTTACATGGTAATTGAAATCAATTAGTATCATGTGTATCATGATTCTCCCAATGATGGGATGTTTTTGTGCATGAGTGGCGTGTATATGTGGACAGGTGCAGCAGCGAGAGCAGCATTTATCATCAAAGAGAGCAGAATAGGCTGCAAACCAGCAGAATTATAAATGTGAGTCTCGAGGAGCTCTCTTGACTTTTCTGTGCTTTGTAAGCCGCTACATAAGCTCACCAAATAGCGAGTATCATCTTTCGCTCTTTCTCTCAAGCTAACCAACCCCCAGGAGACGCCGATGACTCTATAAGTGATGAGCAGGCGAGTCGTTATTGATCCGCGAGCAGAGACAAAATGTCGACCTCCCTGCAGCGCGGCGGGATGCGCGCGGCAGGGTGATCGCCTCAGGTCTACTCTAAAGAAGACTGACAGGAACTGGTCTGAGACAGACAGATGTCAGGGCGGTTTGGTGGCCCGTGTGCATTATGTCATTCAATGTGGGCGGTCAAGCAGCATGTCGGTTTCTAACAAGCAGAATCGGTGCATTGTGGGTAAAAGTGTTCAGAGGAGGTTACTGGTTAGCACCTTAATAAAACTGTCAAAACTGTTGCACACTGCACGTGATTTCTTAACCGCCACGTTCACAGCTTTGGTTCTCTTGTCTCACCTTTTCCTACCGTCTCCTCCTCCTCCTCATTTCCACTCTCCTTCTTCCTTGCTGTCCTTTTTGACCCCATGCGTTTCACATCTTTTTCCTTCCTTCTTTTCTTCCTTACCTTTCTCCTTTCTTCCTTCCACCCCTTTCTCCTTTTTCCCTCCCTTCTCCTTTCATCCTTCCCTCTTTCCTTCACTCTCTATTTCTCCTTCCTTCCCTCCCTTCTCGTGTAATTCAGTATCAGTATTTCAAACTCTGAGTGTACACCTACTGAAAGAAGTCGTGTCTGTTGAGTTTATGTTGCAATTACTGTTTTGCATAACGTACACTGGCATTAGAGGAGGAGGGGGGTAGACAGGCTTTATCGTCCTACGAGTATGAACAACTGCCCCAGGAACACCAGGAGAGACTAACAGGGTTCTAACAGATTTGAACCATTTCGTCTAAAATTTCAGGACAAAGTTTTAATTTCAGTTGCACCAAAAATTCTTACTCTTTTCTTGCTGCGTTGAATAAAACTGCTTTTGAAGAGAAGACGGGGGGTGAGATCGGTGCGTATTTCTCTCCCACAGCCTGAGTGAGGCCAGCAAAAACACCCCCCCAAGTGTGTTTGCATTAAAGCTGCTTTGCCCCGGACTTGTGCATAAGAACACGAGACGATCCGCCCGCAGCTTTGGCTCTCGGGGTGCGGTCAGCTAAACGGCATTCAGAGGAGCTAACGCTGAGCAACTAGTGGACACCGCAGAGCTGTGGAAAATGAAAGAGAAGAACTTAATAAGGTGAGCAGGAGCAGCAGACAGGCTCGCTTCAGCCTAACCGAGGAAACAGGCATCCGAAATGTCAACGGATTGACCACAGAGGTACCATCAGCTGCAACCACAGTGCAATTACCAATCATCAATATTCCCACTTTTCAAACAATGCTACAAAAACCCGTCTACCCCTCACAGGGTCGCCGTGTCACTAATGGCTCCATCATCCTCATTGATCCTCCAGTTTCCACCTCTGTTTACTGTTCTGTACTGGGATTTGTGTCTGCGGGACGGCGATCGATGCCATCCTCTATGTTTTGTGCATTAGTTGTCCACATTTTTCTTTTTAAAAAAGTCGATGCTCAGATAAACTCGGGTTTTTATCTGTGCTGCAGAGCCCCAAATGTCAAATGAATGGCGCGGGTTAGGCTGGACATCAATGTGAGAAATTCCCATCAAATTAAGTGCAAGCAATAAGACGAGAGATAGTCAGAGTGTACAACCAGCCTAATATCATCCTGCATTACTCACTCCAAGCTGCCCTGGTTAAGAGTGTCCATAAAAGGTCTGAGATGTAAAATGTCAGTCCATTAAATGGCCTCAAAGGATGCTCGCCTCTTTTAACTCTTAATTTAAAACTGCTTCTTCTTTTTTTTCTCCTTCTGCTACTTTCCAGTCGTACAAAAATGGGCTCAGGCTGAGTAATGCTTGTGGACAGACCGCTCCTCATGCATAATTTCTGCACAGTAATGAATGGTGAGGCCGTGGCATTTTGGGAAGATCAAAGCAAAGCAAGTCTGGCCCTAATAGTGGCTCTTACAGCGCTGGACCAGGAAGAACCGAAGATGTCACGGGCAGCGGGACGCGTGCGTTTGCTTGCATGGAGAACAAGCGATTACAGTTTTCGGACGCAGACACAAAACCTGCTACACGCTTTGGTGCGGGCAGATTTATGTCGCTCACACATGAATGAACACACAGCACAGGCCGACAGGTGAAGTGATTGTTCGGTCTAAACAATCACCTGCTTCCTCCGCAGGTCTGTCGCTTTGGCTTCGGGTCAACAGCCTCGAATGCAGACAGACAAAAATAGGTCAGCGGCTTACGCGTGTATTTCTGTGCATTCTCAACTGCGAGTGCACGCATGCGTATGCAAACGCGTAAATACATATTTAAGCGGCTCTGAGACGAAGAGGTCCGCAGCGCTTCAATAAAAGTAGGCTGAAGCACGACGGCCGTCGCCACACAGCCAGAAAAAGGCAGAGGCCAGCAAAACAAGGGTGCCACAGAAATTACCAGTGGCATGTCTTTTAAAGAAGGGGTGGTATTTGACAATCAGCAGAGGGGATGTTGAATTGCATGTTTGCGCTCACATTTTGGACACTGCCTCTGACAGCGGCTCTCGAGCTCCTGCGATTTAAAATGACATGTCGCCTCTTAGAACACATGTTAGCTTTTCCTAACTGTCTCTCTGAGGTCTGCATTCTCTTTGATCACTGGTTTAACCTTAAAAAGGATAAGGCTCAGGCTTCAGCTTTTAATTATCCAAGATGGAATTAAACCAACACTGAAACGTTGCTGCAAGCAGAGACGAAGCAGTTCAGCAGTGCACAGTCACCATATTAATCTGATGTGGTCATTTTAAAAGCAAGTCTGCCAGCACAATTAGGGAAAACACACTTTTTTTCTTATTACAGCACCACCAGCGGACAAATGACACAATGTTTTAGGTCCTCTTTCAAATGGTCCCGAGTCCATGCACCGAGTCTGGTTCTGATAGATCAAAGCATTCAGTTATGCCCCCCCCCCCCTTCCTGACTGCCAGGTTTGATTTACTGTGAGAGACAAAAGCCTTTAAGAATCCATATGCATACATACATCCATTATCTTCCGCTTATCCAACGGTGGCAGTTCCTCCTGGGGGATTCTGAGGCATTCCCAGGCAAGGTGAGATAAATAATCTCTAAGGCAGTTCTGGGTCTGCCTTAGGCTCTCCTACTGGTTGGGAGTGCCAAAGGGAGGTGCTCAGGAGACGTCCTAACCATATGCCCGTTGCCTGAAAAACCTTAACGGGCTCTATTTGAGACAGAGGACCTCTTCAGACTAAGAAAGTGATGTAAACGGTGAAAGTGGCATCAAGAAAAACACAGACAACTTCACAGAGTTGCATAAAGCAGTAGTGAGTCAACCTATATGCCTGTCAGGCATCTGCGTCACTGCAACAAAACTGCCCCACCAAGCAATTTCCTTACAGGCTGCCAATATAGAAGAGAAGTCCATAAAACTGTGGATATCTTTAAAACCATAACTGTGAGGCAACATCTCTGCATCACACACAGAGCCTAACAGGCCACTAGGTTCTGAACATGTTTTGCAGGGTTGTTCATACTGATCTGTCTCTGGTCATTCATTTGGTGAGTGACACTCCTGGAAAAATTAGGAATTGCCAAATTCCAAACCGAGTTCACTCTCCTCACGTATGACGGTTCAGCTGGCCCTAACAGCACGCTGCTGTAGGTACTCAGACACCACTTAGGGCGGGGCCGATCGTGGATTATTGTCTCTTCTTTTGTTTCTTTACAGAAAAAAGGGGGACATGGAGTACATATACTGAGGCATGTGGAGGCACAAAGATGACCTTGATAGGGCTCAATAGATGAAGACGGCAAGAGGCTTCGAGGCCAGCGCCTGTCACAATGAGTCACAACGCCAACTACGGCAACGTGGGTTTCGAAGAGCGTCATTCGTCTGATGGGAAGAGGAACAGTCATGTTCTCCACCGTCAGCAAGGACAGACAAAGGAAGAGCAAAGGCTGATGCATGAGCTGTACAAGGTCAATCCACTGATACCCTCTGACTTCACTCAAAACCCGGAACACGTAAAGAACAGCACATTCCCAGGGAGACGGCAGGAATTTCTAAGCCCCGTGTTTAGTATTATTGTTGTCCGGGCCTTCATCCAACCTGAGTTCATGTTTGCAAAGGGAAGGGAAGGGGAGGTCGTCCCAAAATCTCAGATCACTGGACAAAAATAAGAAGACTGTGTCTCGACCAGATGTCTGAATTTGGACGAACTCTGTTTATGAGCTTATAAACACTTCACTCGAATGACGAGGTGGCCCTCAAACGCAGCAGTGACCTTTGACATCCCCGCAGGAGCTCTGAAAGCAAGGTGACAACGTGTTGGAGCGGCCGCTTTTCAAGCACAGCTGCAAAGAGAATGAGGTGTTTCATTAAGGGAAGCCGATCGCTGTGCACAGCTAAGCGGTGCTACAGTTTCCGAGAACTGTCTGTTTGACGTTTTGATTTGTTTTCTGAGGAAAAGCCCGCATTGTTTGCTTCAGCGCCGCCTCTATTGTGTGTGCCAGTCCTTGCGTTTCAGCAAATTCAACCGGGCTCAACACAATAGCAATGTGAGGTCTCTGCTGCTGTGCACGTTCAGTCGCTCACATCATCTTGACCTCTGTTTTTCACTCCCTCTTGGCAGCAGGGGTTTATCTTGGTTCTCAGTTTTCATTCAGCCACATCAGCGCGCCTCCGTCTCGCCCTGAAATCCAAAAGGAAATGACTCTCCAATTAGAGAAAGCGGAAGATGTTTCATGGTCCCCGTTTCGTTCGAGTGAAACATGACACGATAAGAGGCTGAGGGGAAAACACGGCACTGTGGTCACTTTCACTTCCGCTTCAGGACTTTCAGCCACAGAGAGCTCCCTGCATTGCCTCCACCCTTCACATGAATCATTTTCCTGTGACAATCTGTTTAAACCTACAGAAGATTAGCAAATCCTCCTCTTAAACATCACTGTTTGTCGCCTGCATCAGCGCTGGATAGTAAATCCCTGAAAACCTGAGCGTCTCAAGCTGCAGGATGGCCTAAATTATCTACAAGCCTCCTTGACAAGCTGCGTTGCTATCTCTGATGCTGCAGCGCTCGGAGCAGGTCATACAGGAAAACAAGCAGAAGAGACAGATTTCTCTGGGGTAATGATGGATAATAACGGGGCTCTGTAGGCTCCACGGATGGTTTAACCCTTCATTATAATACAGGGCTTTGAATCTGAATCTCAGTTGACTCAAGCTAGTCTGCAGAGGTGATACAGGCGAAGCCAGAGGAGAGACACCCCGCCCCCCGGGGTGCCTCCCTGTAAGGAGTCTTACAGCAGAGCCCTGATCGCAACATCACTGCATCAGTCCATCAGTTCATTTTGGTGCACTTTAAAGGCAAAGAGAGGTCAGACCAAATATTGATTTGAAAGATCCTTTTTTGTTTTTGCTACACTTTTATGACGTTGATAATCTGGGATAAAAATAAAAAAACAGATCGATGGTGCTGATTGGACACTAACGCACCATCCGGGTATCGAAAACAAATTCTTAGTGATGCATCAATAGCCCAAACGTATATTTTGGCCAATGGGCTAATGGCAAAAAACAAGGCTATCAATAAATCAATAAATATGATGACATTTATGTCATGATCCGGGGTTTTGGACAGACTCTGGACTCCGGTCTGTTATTTAGCATTCTCGGTTTTTGGTTCTAATCTGAGTTTTGATATTCAGAGTTCTTAGTTTAGAGCTTTCAGCATTTTTTCTTTATTTTTGTAACCATAGTAATGCCTCTGTGCTTAGTCTTTAGCTCTTGTTACTTTTATATTTGAGTCTTCATGTTTTGGTTTATTCCCAGCTTCCCCGGTATCCTTTCGTGTCTCGTCAAGTCTTCATCTCTGTTAGGGTTTAATTTCTTCTTTTATTTTGATAGTCAGTTGTCTCCTTGTATTCAGTTTTACTTCCTGGCCTTGTTGTTTTAACTAGTTTCAGCCGTGTCTCGTCACCCTCCTGTTTCCATTTGCCTTGATTGCCTCATGTGAGTATTTAAGCCCCGCCTTTCCCTCTAGTTGCTGTCAGAGGATCTGTTTTCCTCTCAGTGCGTTTCGCCTGTGGACTTTTGTATTCGGTGGATTTAATACCAGCTGTAATAAAGGGCTCGCTTGTAGTTATTCTGTCTGCCTCAGAGCCTGCATTTGGGTCCTACTCTTGCAGCCCTTGACAGTAGCCGTTGTTTAGTTCTGTCACATCAATACTGTCGTTTCAAACAGCTGATAATTTTAGAATACATCTTCCTCATAATTTCACCTTTGTTCCTTCTGCTTTTCAGTCAGACTGAAGCCAGCAGTGTTAGCGTTAACTCTTTAACAGTTACAGTAATGGAGTGACAGCATCAACTGAAAGTGGAGCTGAAAGTAATTCTCATCTTCTCTTTGTGGCAGAGTGATTGCGTTATTAAGTAAAGACCTGTGGCACTGAACGCTCCAGTGCGTCCTATCATTGAAAAATGGATGACATGTGAAAAGAGAGAGCCAGTGGTATGTTCTGAACCCGGAGGCTAACACGGGACCACAAAAGGCTCTTTGGTGAAGAAGTCTCCAAATAGGATCATAAATCAGGGTCTTACCTCAACAAGATCAACAGCACATGCTGTAGTGATGAAACCCCAAAGATCCTCAAGCAGAGGAATACAATCTTAAACCGTGACCAGTACTGAAGAACAGATGCAGGCAAACTTGTCAATAATACTACGAATGTGATTGGTATCATTTAAATACAATATCTACAAATTATAAACAGGTCCTCTGAAGTCAAATGAGCTTTGAGGCCATTTTTATGATTTTATTTTGGTTTCCTTGGAAAAAAAAAAAAAAATTTTTTTTCTACTTGGGTTTTGGGTTGTTATAGAAAAGACGACCTGGGGGCAAACTTTATCTTGATAAACGCCACTTTGCAATCACAACACTGTAGATAAAACTCAAATTTCAGGATCCAAACTACAGCAAGGTCACATGACTGCACTGTCACCACCACCGAGCTTCTGCGCTCGCCGTGATGACAGTCAATGTCTGCATTCACAAGTGAGGTTTTTAACTTACATATTTCAACTTGCAGAACAAAAGTTGTGTTGACCGCAGGCCTTGTTTTATACATCCAACCAAAACTCAATGACTTAGAGTTGCAGGAACCGGAAGTGCAATAATGATAACTCATTTCTGGGTTGGAGGACTCATTTTTATGCCACACTCTTGCCACATCAGTGCGCAAACCCAAAAAATATATCTTCATTGACTGAGGTGCACAAATGCTTCAATTACATCTCCTTCAGTTTTTTTCCCCCCCGAAACCAAATGCCCGATGATTATCCTCGGTCCCGAGGTTACCATGGCAACAGCCGTGTCTCAGTCACCCTGTCTGCCCTCCCGAGACCAATCCTGTACAGATTAGATATGACCATCAAACAGAGGAACTGGATCCTCAGAGGATTAGAGCCCAGAAACAGAAACTATGTGACAAACTGGCAGCTTTCCGCTGCCTCCTCTGACTCCAGCCTGCATGAAGCTGACCCTCCAAACAACTCAAAGGATGTTTTTAAAACCCTCACATGGCCTCCAGACCACATATGTGTTTTCTGTCAGCTAAGGGGAGAGAGAAAGAAAATTGGCACTAAAGGCCAAAGAGGAGGGAACAAAAAAAGGGGGAAAGCTGTGTCAAATTACTCTACAGTGTCTGCCAAATCCTGCAGAATGATGTCAGAGATGCTCAAACACATTTTTAATACTATAATAAGGCTTCATGGCCGCCAGCTATTTCAGATTATTAGCATTTCTGGTGACATCTTAAAGAGCAGATGTTTGCAGCGACGGCCGAGGGTCCGACTGCAGCATCAGCCACCAGTCTGCTTCCTACGCAGAGCCCCCGAGGGAAGACGCGAGCGCTGTTAGAGTGTGTGTATGTGTGCGTTTGTGCGTTCGCAGTGATATCAGTGACATGAGATTAGGTACACTCGATTTAGTCCCAAGAATGCAGCCACGAGGCCAAAACGCATCTCCCACAAGGGCCTCGGGGTATGTTTCAGAAAACAGGGTGGGACCACAGACAATTTCGCGCGCACACAAATATCATTATCGTGATTGAAACACATCACAGAAAGATCACAACAACATGTGGCCACATTCTGCGAATTTTAACACGCTAATATAAATAATGCAAAAGACGTGTGTGAATCCTGTCTGGGAGCAAAGGAACTGATTACATCCTCGTCAGTAAATCACGTATGGATGCGACGGTGAAACAAGGAGAAAGTCTGTTTCCCCACACGGGAAGGGTGAAGGAGATGGAGAGCGTGCACTTTAAAAGGTATAACAACATTTTCTACTTGAAGTTTGCCATCACGTTGCTTTTTTTTTTTTCTCCCACCGAACTGAGAGACAGCGTGAGGGAAGAAAAAGGAGGAATAACTGCAGTAACATCTGCTATTATACAGTCTGCGAACATGACCTGAGTGGGTTCATTTTCTGTACCAACCACGCGCAGCGAGACAAAGACAGACGCAGACGACGCTCTCGACACTTCCCTTAAAATGTGACCACAAACTCTTACCGCGTTCGGCACACACAGACACAGATGAGATACATAAAGCACGTCAGGATGTGATGCAGAAAACAAGTGCACATCGACAGCAGACGCAGCCACGGCGAGACTTTAGTTTACTCTCTGCTTCCTAATGCACCTTCTTAAAGCAGGTGTTTGTGTTCCCAGCGGGGTACAAATAACAACAATTGCTTGCTATACCCTGCACTGGTCATGCAGTATAAATGTATCACGGCTGCCACTACAATGTATCTTACAGGTAGGTATTGGGTAGGCTCCAGGGCAGTGGGCTAGTTGCAGTCATTTGGCTAAACTATGCTGGGGTTAGCTCCTGGATGCACTTTATTATAATGAGGGAAGAACAAGATATGTATTAAAAGGATTTCTTGGCTGACATCAAGAAATCCTACCAGTGGTTAGAAAAGGCCGGCCTGAAGGACAGCACGGAGGCTCTGATCATGGCAGCACAAGAACAGGCACTTCTATCCATGCGTCCTTTTTTTGTTTTGTTTTGTTTTGTTTAAATCTGGGTTGTTGGAGAAGTAGTCTAACCAGAGGTGACCAGAACCCCTTTGCCCCTCCCACTCCAGGTATGCTGAGACATTCCCACACCACCTGATCTAGAAGGGAGCCAAAAGGCATCCTACTCAGATGGATGGACCACCTCAATTGTCTTGAATTAGCTTTACTTTGAGTCCCATGGGAATGACTGAACTTCTCACCGGTCTAAAGCTGAGCCCAGGCAGTCTTCACTAGACGCTCGTTTCTCCTACAATCATGTTCCCTCTGTCACTAATCAGAGATGGTGGCTATAAATAAGGGTAGGAACAATAAGACTGCCCAGTGATTTGACAGCTTTGCCCTCACCCTCAGTTATCTCTTAAACAGATAGTGTTTCATCACTGCAGATACAAATACACCCTCAGTTTAAACATGCACACATATGCTAAGTGGCTTTCAGCGGTACCTACAAGGTCAGTTTCACCACTAATACCCCAAACACACAAACACATCTGTGCAGCCTCTGCAAAAGCTTTACTGATCAAAGGTGATCTACAACTTCAAAAGCTTTCTAAAAAAATGAAATGAAACCAAATTTTTCTATATCATTATCAGTCCTGTCAAACATCAGATTTCAAAACTTGCATTTACAGACATTTGCTATTAATTGAAGTCTTCCTGTTCAATAATTTAATTGTATCTAATAGGATTTGTTGACCCAGATTCCCCACGTGAAAATTTCACCTCAAAACAAACACGCATGTCCAATACATTACTGGCAACACTGAATCACTGCACACACACACTCACACACACACACACACACACACACACACACACACACACACACACACACACACACACACACACTTCCTGTCTCCTGTGTCAGGGTTACACT
>JAVDPK010000096.1:566418-579810 GCA_034780415.1 Cichlasoma orientale
ACACACACACACACACACACACACACACACACACACACACACACACACACACACACACACGCGCGCACGCACACACAGAGTCATGCATCTGCCCTCGGTTCGATTTGTACACACCGCCTTTCTCTGGTGGGACTTTAAAGCGCCGTGACAACAGCCAACCACAATGCAGCTACTCCGAACCTACGAGCCAATCGCTCGCCTATCTTCGTTCTTTGCTGGCCAATGGGAGCGCTCCATCCGTGGCTGGTTTTATACCAGCGGCTTTCATCATTGTTCCAGATGAGACTGTAGCTCTGCTGCTGCTCGGCTCTCCTCTTCACACCAAAGAGCATCTGCTGCCTGAGAGGAAACTGAGAGCTTTTCATTAGCGCCACAGCTGCAGAGACGACCGACTCCCTGATGAATTCATACTGTATGTTTCACCAAAAATATTAACTGTCGCTGCTTCTTCATCATCTCTACTTCCTCAACTGCCCCTTTAAGCTGTTTATCACTTCTCCTTGCTACATGTTACACTGGTTTCTCTACAGTCTCTCATTTACAGTGTTCATCGTGCTTCATAAAGTCTATCAAGACAACAACACGCCATTATTTTCATTAAGGATTAAGCTATCAAGTTGACATAAACGGATCTCAAAGACAAAGAAAACAAGCAAATATTCACATTCTAGAAGCTGGAATCATTTTGGCAGTTTTTCAAAGCAAAATGATTCACCATTTTTAATTGTTTAGAAAAACACCTTAAATTGCTGTCTTATATTACATGAGACGAATCCTTCTTTATGCTGCTGCCATCATTTACTAATGGAGAAACAACCCTGACACAACTGATTTCCTCAGGACAATGTGAAGGCAGATCTACAGCAGCAACGCACACCTGAACGCACTAAAAACACGCCTCGTTTCATTACTGCGCCCGGCAGAACAGACATTTTAGATAAAAATCCCTCTCACCTGATGCGCCTCCGTGAAGCTCATCAGCAGTGCCGACTTATTGTTACCAACTAGCTGCTTATTTGAAAGCGAGCAAGCGAGTCTGGCTCCTAGCAACTGCTGCCTGACAGGGAAGGTTGAAGAGGTTACGCTGTCACAGGGACCACAAGCCTGAATGAATGAACAATGTGCAGCAGAGAGGAGAAAGAAGAAGAAGAAGGGCCGAGCTTTGAACGCCTGCACATCCAAACACAAACTAATTGCTTTATTAACATATAAATAATGACGAGAAAGCTGGGATGAAAACACCGCGGCGGCAGGTTTTTGTTGATATGGTCAGTGTCTCGTTTGGACTCATAAACAGACATGAGCTAATGAGGAGCCTAATAGAGACAGCCAACCTGCTTTAGGGCTACACCTAACAATTAGAGGTGGTTAGCAACAGATCAGTTGATTATTTTCCATGTTAATTGATAAATTTAGCCTTATAAATGTCACAAAAAGTAAAAAAAAAAAAGCCCATCACCAAGTCTGCAAAATAGCCCGTTCTATTCAACCAAGAGAAGAAGAAAACAGCTGTTTTATTCCCATTTAATTACTGAACAAGAAACATCCAACCGGATAAGCTGACAGACTTCCATACTTGGACTGGATACTCATTAGAGATGTCACAACACCAGAAATTTGGCATTTCTCATTCACAGTAGTTGATATCTTGGTAGACTGTAGTGGAAGAAGATGCACCACCAAATCAGGTGGGATTTATGCTTCTGTTAAATCTGCACTGTATGTACGTCACGACCACTAACACCTCCAAAACCCTACGTCACAGCCACCTCACTAGAAACGGTGGTTTCGTTTCTCGGGAGGTGAAAGTGAGACTGAGGGTAAACGTCTTGACCTGATTCTTCTGACATTGTTCGTAAGTAAAAAAAAACAAAAAAAACCCATCAAAATCACATGCACATGGGTTCTCTAAGAAAATATGTCACTTCCTGCTGGGTGTTTACAGCAAACTGTAAAACTTATTGTAATCTCCAGTGCAGGATGATGGCAAGACACTGAGACAGAAACGTCCCACAAGCTGCACATCCACACATCACTTAACTAAGGCCGCCGAACCACCGGATCCGACCTGCTATATTCGTATCGTGCCGTCCCAGTTTAGAGTGGTGCACCAAAGTAGGACAGGCTGCAGGACAGAGCAACTTTCAGACAACCTTGGCGGAATGACTAAGCTTTTATAGGCACACAGGAAAGTGAGACGCACGGAGAGAGGCATGAAAGAAAATGTGACCGAGAGGAAAACGAGGGCAAAGAGAACGATACAGACTGATAGGGCAGGAGTAGTTTGAATTTTTTTGCACGATACCTGCAGGTACCTGCAGCATATGTGTACCAAGTACGGTTGTCAGAAAAACTGACAGTCGGATACTAACTGATTTTAAAAATTACTATCAGATGAGATACTCATCTGCAACAGTACTGATCACAAAACTTCCATATGTGCCTCTTCCAGCTGGCACAGAGCTTCATATAGCCCCTCCCCTCACTTCACCTGAACAGCAGCAGCAAACCTGATGCTGACACCGGCCTTTATGATGACTTGCATGAGGTCAGTAAAGCTCTTGTTTCAACAAGAGCCAGCAGCTATGGCTAGTAATAAAATTAATGTGGGAGTAGGCAGCAGTTGCTACATTAATAGACAGTGTTAATTTAACAGAATAACAATTGTTTGTGTTTAAAGTGTTGCGTTTCTCTTTAAGTCTCAAAGTCAGCAACTACGCAGGAACAACGGCAGCCTGCATCAACAGCTATTTAATCAGCAATAAAAATATAATGCCGGAAATAAACAGTGCTGTGGCTGAATTTACACGAACCAGTATTGTTGTAATCTTTATTTTTAAAAATGTGGTTTAAAAAAAAAAAAAAAGGTGGTATCAAGTATTGAGTACAGGTTTCGATTTTGAAATTCTGGTACTGTGACAAACGCACTCGCTCGTGCACAGAAAAACCTTCTGAAAACGTTCACCTGGGCCACAGCCAGGATTTTAAGAAGCAGCCCAGGAGAAAGACACCCACAGCCCCACCCCGTTAAACATCTGACAGCATTAATGCCTTTTCTTGTTGTTTTTCCTCATTTACTGAACAATGAGGCACAGCTTGAGATGTCTCGAGATAAATAAGTGCGATTCCAACGAAACATCTCAGTTTTCCCACATTTATTGAGGCTGCTGATATTATATGTACATTACAAATTACAGAGCAGAATAGAAAGGCAGCTTTTTTGGAATCAAAGATTCATTCAGTTTGGTGACCAGCAGAAGTGTTGGGAGCAGTAACACAGCAGTAAGGATCCAGACTTCATCAAACTGACTGCGCCACACCCAACTCCTCTGGTCGCAGACGGCTTTGTTCCGGCCACTACTGTCTCTCTCTCTCTCTCTCTCTCTCTCTCACACACACACACACTGCCAACAGCACACTGCAACAAAGCAGTGGCAGACTAGGTCGCATGCTTGTCCTGCCTGCTTGTCGTATTGTGCGTGTATTCAAATTCCTCTCGCATGTGCGTCGGCTGCCAGCCCTCTTCGGCGGGGCGTCATTTGGCTACGGCTCCCAACCCGCAGCCGAGCCCACAGTGACTGAAGCCAGGCTCTGCAGCTTGCACACTAACTGACAGCAAAAATATGAAACAAGCACTTATTATAGACAGTAATTCAGCATTTAGGGAAGTGACACAAGTGCCCCCCCCCCCTTGTCAAAAAATGTTTAAAAAACTGAACCACTGACAAGTGAGATGTGACATTATCGGCTGCCTCCGAACCCCAAAATGGCACGGTGCTAATTGCAGAGGGGCGAGAGTTTTTCTTACTACTGATCTGACCTCACAGGCATTTTCACAGGCAGAGTCTGGCTGACTTTAGGGGAGAGTGGCTGGCTGAGCTAGATCTGTCAATCCGGGCAACGGCTCCATCAATCTGCTGTTAACACAGTGAGACAAACAGTGCGGGCGTCAGCACCAGCAGCAGAGCTAAAACACAGAGCGAGGCCTAATACTGGCCACCTGAACTCACTCAGGGGCTTTAAGTGGAAGTCCGACCATTTGGAGTTGCTGTTAACAGCTGCTTGGAGGCATAACTGAAGGAATGTGAGATTTTGCAGCATTTTTGCGTTTCCTCCTCTGAGGTGCGGCCATTGTTTCCAGCAGCTGACGTTCGGATTCTGGCTCCACTCAGCCGCTTAACACGTAAACACAGTAAAACAAACAAAATGATCAATGTGATATTTTATTGACGATTCCAGGAAAATGCCCTTTAGTGCACCTAGTTTTTAATCTACCAAGAGCCATTTCAGTCCTAACACAGTGACCTTGAGGTCTTTAGGGATTTATGGGACACTTTAGCTGAGCAGACTACTGTTCACGTAAAGCTTGGACTGGGGTCATGTGGATAATGTCAGCACTAAGTCACCCAGAAGTGGAGAAGGAGAGGGAAATCCTCACAGTGAAATTCCATCTTCATACAATTTGGGTTTTATTTTTGTCCTTATGGCCATGGTTCATATTAGTTATGATAACACTACTCATTTCAAATTGCTCATCATTAAAGAGGTGGGAAGTATTTGCACACTCTTGTAGGTTTTCACCCAAACTGTCGGGAATCGATTCAAAGACTAATTTCCTGTTTCGACTTTAAAGAACTGAACCTGCCTTTACTGAGCACGCGAACGGTTTTGTCATACGAAAAAGGATGATTGTGGCATTTGCGTGTACTCACTACAGTCATGATTTCCAAATGAAGTGGCTAAGATAATCTGAGAATTTAAATACTGAACCAGACTCATTTGACTGCTTGAGTATTTTCACCCTGCCAGGCTAAAGCCATAAAGTACAGCAGAATACGCTGCTTTAAATCTGCTATAATTAATATTTATTTTTTACTATATGTGATATAAAAGAGGACCTTAAGACTTTTAGTGTCTTTTGGCTCTTTAGTTTGATTTTCTGACCTGCAAATTCCGTGTTTTGGTCTTATTTATAGATATAGCAGCCAGCTGAAAATGGCCACTTGAGGCTGTTCCCAAAGCTGAGCCAATCCCATAGACTCCCATGTTAAAATGCCAAACTTTAGAGGAGAAATAAACACTTTTACAGCGTGATCTAAAAATGCTTTTGGCCTGTATCGCTCATTCCGCTCATCGTGACAGCTGTATGAGGCTACGTTTTTAGAAAACTCTCCCATTAAAGTTAAATATTGTGCATTATTATGGGCAGTGCATATTTAGCGATGGATGTCTGCTTTCTCGCTGAGTCAGCTGTACAAAAAGACACTCCAAAGAGCGAGATGTTTGCTTTCTCTGGTATGTGTGTTTTATTTTAAGCCTGTTATTCACAAGACATATTTAGCATCCCATGTATTGCTGTCACCTTAGCTAAGGCTAATAGTCTTAGCTGTCCCCAGGTCTACCCTCTCATGCAGTGGTTGACATCACGGTGGCTACACACAGCTTTTAATATAATATCAGAGTTACACCCAAAAAAGCCTTTTATATACCATAAATATACTATATTCAGAAGCTAGTAGAGGCATACAAAAGCTAGATAGAGTCTTAGTCTGCAGAGGGAGCCTGACTGCTGCTGCTGGCTGATTTAAAAGGAATCCTTTTAAACACGTTCTCTTAATCATCCTTGTTCCCTGTCAAAGTCTCTCTTGCTGCTTCTCCATCTGTAACCAGCGAAGCAGGATGGAGGAGAGCGATGCGGTGCTGCTGGCTGCTCTTTGCCCCGGGGCAGTGCCAGGGGACTGATCCATGCCCTCACCAGCTGCTCCCCGCTGTAACAGACACAATCAAGTGCTTCTGTTCTCTATGTCAAAATAAGCTCACCAATAAAACTGAGATGTGTTTATTTTCACAAGGAGAACACTAAACGTGCCTAAAGCAGTGACAGCCATAGTATAAGGTTAAATGAATAATACAAAGAGATGTGAGAAGCGATAATGGATGCAGAAATCCACCGAGGGCCCGGCTTTGAACAGCTGTAGGAATAACAAGCTAAGAATCGAGCCATGTTGGAATCAAAAGGACTTCTGGTATCATGCTAACAATCTGCGCCGGTGACACTTCTTATACTGCGGCAAATCCTTTCAAGAAGCCTCTGGAAAAAGAGAAAGGGATTTTAATCTCATCAGACAGCCGCACAAAGGCGAGGTAGGAATTTTCACCGGCTGTCTTTTTGGTTTGGGCGCAGCTCCTTTGAATGTTATTCTCTAAATAACACCTAACAAGTAAACTGTGTTCATGAATTAACCTCATCCGTGGATGACGGATGTAATAAAGGAATAAATGTGTCTGCGTGAGGTTCTTTGTTGGATTCACACAGCAATCTATGAGAAGGGCTTCACTAAAACACGGCATCCACGCTCTGACAAATCAGCTTCCGTCTTCATGGCGCACGAGTGTCACAGAGGTCAGCAGGTCACCAGGCGGCCTCGGGTAACAGCGTAAACAGCAGAAGTGTGACAGTGATCACGTTTGACCGAGTGATCCAGCCGGCTGTGTCGACATCTGGGGAAAATGGAAGTTTCTTTTCCATATTTCATTTTTTTTTTAATGCATCTGTGCGCAGGTGTATGTAAAAATGGGTTCGTTGGGAGCATTGCTGAAGGACACGGCAATGTCAGATGCATGAAATTAGAAGCTTATAACCACCGCTGATAACGGGATTCACACAATCAATGAGCTGCCAGGGCTGCATTGTGCCTTTCTTTAAATATTTTTCAAAATAATACACATTATCTAAAATATTAAAGAAACCCAATGTGCTCGCTTTTTTAAATAAAATTTAAAATGCCTCTATTCTCCTCAGCCATGTTTTTGGGACTGGGAGACCTCCTAATGGAATAATGCACCATGTCAGCATACTTACTCTGGACCTCCTGCAGAGCTTAAAGGACAAGGATAGCATTATGCTGTTGTGTGTGTGTGTGTGTGTGTGTTTTGCTACTTAAACAGTAGTAAAGAATGTATTGTTCGAGAACTACTGCACACTGCAGGTGAACACACATTCAGTGTGCTAATGGTAGGATGATCTATATGGATTTACTCAAACTACAGTGCTGATCTTCAAACACGCCTTTAAATGCAAATGTGCTTTGCAACAACGGTCTGCAGACACCAGTTAGTTTGTCAAGTCCTGTTTTGACTCCCCGGGTTTAGCCAATTTGGAGCCCCATGTGACCGTATTCGGACAAGAAGGTGGACAGCTTATGTTCAACAGGAACTGGTAGTAAATGCAAAACGTCACAGCCTGCACAGACGTGCTTTGCAGTGGCTTCATTTGAATAAAGTCTGTGAGGGTTCGTTTCCTCTCACGCCACAACCACTAAAGTTCATGTTAATGACAAAGTGAAACTGTGAGAAATCCCACACTGCAGGGGAAGCAGACAGTAAAGGGGTATAAGTACAACTAACACATGAGATGTAATAGAAATGAGTTAAGGGCTTCTTTTATTTATTTATTTTTTTACACTTGTCTCACCAATAGGAGAAAATGTGAGGGGGAAACCAAATGTCCATAAACAGCAGATTTGCTCCATGGCAATAAATAAATGAATGAATAATAAAAACCAGTGACTACAAGTAAAACTTGAATACTTAACTGTAGCATCTTTTTAAGTCTTCGTATCAGCGTGACCGCAAAGACAGATGCCTCACATACACACACACACACACACACACTCTATAAATACACCTGGTTAGAGATGCACATAGCTGCAGTGACACGGTATGTGAGGCATTGACCTCATCCTGATATTGTCTTACATGAAGCCTTGAGTATTGCTGCAGCAGGTTCGAGCGTGACTCGACTGCTCGTGCAAGGACGAAGGGGTCCGTGGCTTCGTCATTGGTTCAAGACTGCAGCGGAAATAAAGGTGAGTGGGCAGGTGGACTGAAATGATTTTCAGCAGTTTGGCTCTGCTGATGAGCTTATCACCGTGACCTAACACAGACGATATCATCAGAGCTTGTAGAAAAGTGAAGTGTGTGTCAGTTAATATAAAACAAGATCAGCTATGAAATCTTTATCTATTAAAGTATTTAGACTCTGGACGCTCTTGGTTAAAGTTAGGAAGGGAGTGTAGACTTGTTTAACAACACTCTGAAGTCAAATGTAGGGCTTCAGTGACTTTAACCTTTTAGAACAGAATTAACTCTTTTGGTTTAAGCTGTTGATCAAACTCTGATAAAGTCTGTCTGGTGGTCTTTCAAGGGGCTTATTTATGACAATAATTTGGCAATAATCATACACTGCGACTGCAGAGATTTTAACCTTTACATGCCATTAAATCTTAGTGGAGAGGCTCCATAAGATTGGTGACACGAGCACAGCTTCTCCACCTTCTGGATTTAAGGTAGGCTTCATGAATACTGAATGACCAGCTGACAGCAGACCCCTGTCAAAGTGTTTGGAAAATGGGCCCCAGCGGTTAAAACTGCACACCGTGATGTTCAAAAAGCAATTTCAGCAGAAGAGCGTGTCTGCATTAAAACTGAAGAAAAAGCCAAATGCAGACGCATTGGGTGGAGCCTCCGAACAGCTGTGGAAAATGGATTAAAGGCTTTGACTCTCTATGAATTATTAAAATGAAAGATATCGCTCTTTCAACGCCCTGAGTGTTGTTATGTGATTACTGCTGTGATGTTTATATTAACTGTGACCGTGCAGGAAAACAGCCACACTGGCTGCTCTTCTGCTTTCGCTGCGTCTTCATCTGTCAGATTTAGAAACGAAACACCTCTGAGCTTCCTCACGAGCGCATTCACTGGGCAGCTGGAGCTGTCAAACCAATGTTTTCAGTTCTGCTCTCAAGGCCTTCACCACTTACATAATGACCCGAATGAAACGTTAACGTCAGCAAAGTTGACATGGCGGGGGGGAAAAAAAAGCAGTGTTTTCCCTTATCCTGAACCAGCAGCGGTGGGGAGTGAAATCAGACAATTTGGCTCAAGATCACCTAGAAGCGGTGAGGAGAACTCATCCGTCCTTGCCTGTCAAAGATATGCACCCGAAATGCTGTTACGCGTTTTCTTGAATGTGCCATCACTGTGGCATTTCATCTAGATTGCCACAGGGGGAGGAGGAGGAAGATAGCTGGGGCTTTTTGGAGCTTGTGCATGGAGACCTTAGGGGCACTGATGGTCTGACTGGGGCCAAGCAGGCGTGTTTGTACCTGTCGGCTGGTTTGAAACAACCTAATTTCAACTCAAACTGCAGCTTTCTTTTCTTTTCAAAACTCTAACCTGAGTTAATGTCAAAAAATGGCTCTTAGTTTTTGTCTTACATCATGCCATCATTTCCTCTACCTGCTCTCTTATTCCACAGAATAAATCATGTTATATTGTGAAGCAACCTGTAACACAGTGTGAAAGGCCGCACTACTATTGGTAACTCTACTTTAATAGAGTCTATTATTAAGATGCATGTTCAAGTTTCCTACTGTAGCTCTATTTGCTGACCTCATGTCTGACATAAGCTTTGTCAGATCAAATCAATGCATTCTTTAGTCACTAAATTGTCACACAAAGTAGAAATGTCCACGTCTGCAAAATGCTTGTTCATCCTAGAATCCAAATGCAAGTAAACCAGAAAACTGAGCTTCATTCTCTTCAATAACTGCACGCTGTGATCAACAGGATATAATACAGTCTCCATACTGAGGCTCGTCCTCAGCAGCGTTTTACTAGAACATCCTCCTGTCCTGCTGTAAAAAGCAGCCATGCCCCGTCACTCAGCAGCGGCGTGATGTAAGCAACCCGAGTCCATCAACGCTTGACGAAAAATGTCACCACCGACCGTCACGGCACTCGAGAGTGTGAAGCGGGAGGGTAAATGACACGAAAACAAAGCCCCGAAGCTTTTACAGCGCCAACACTCGCAGTCATTCACAGCTCCAGCCTTCCTCTGCGACAACGAGCCCAGCCGGGTTAGCGCTGGAAGGCTCGGCTCTGCGCGACCCTGCCTGTCCATTTATCCCAGTGCGTCACGTTTATTAGCGCTGCTGCTTCTGCTGCACTGTGTCACACTCCGAGCACACGAACTGCACCCCCAGATGCGGCGCTTAGCATCCACCGGGCAACATCTGTAACTGCACATTTACGCATTATGTAAGAAAACAGGGTGACATTTATCCGAGGCGGTGGCATCATGGAGTGGTGGCGATGGAGGGGTGAGGTGGAGGGGGGTGCTGGGAGCCTGGAGTCATAAGGTGGAGAGTATTTTTGACCATGTCGATTAATTTCCTTAATCATAGTGTGTGCGTTCGGTGTCCTGGTGTAACGTCTGAATAGGGGACAAGAGGCTGCAGCAGATGAACTGACTGAGACGCAGACGGCGAGCAGCTCCGCAGGACGGAGGTTTGGCATTCCTCAATCCGCTCTCTGCTTTTACTGACAGCAGCACAACGTTAACACTGGCATAAAAAAGAAAAGAGAGGCTTACCTCCTCCACCGTGCCTTCAGTCTGCGCAAACCCCTCCGCTATACAGACCGTCTTTTCTGACGAGGAAGAGCAGACAAGCCGTGCGCCTCCTCACCAAAAACTCAGGCTGATTTTACCGCAGGGAAAAGCTGTCGTGCGTTAACAGACCGCGCGTATCCGGCTGCTGAAATCTCCAAATCTGCCGCAGATATGATCCAGTTTTTGGTTTCCCTTCTCTCTCTCCGTGCCGTAATCCCGGGAGCTTCTCTTTTGGGTTCCCCCCCGTCACGTCGCTCTCCTCCTGCAGCCAGCTCCTCCGGCTCTTCTGTGCTCTGCTCTCTCTCCCTCTCCCTTTTCCTCCTCCTCTACAATCGCTCCGAGTTGTGGTGCTATTACCGCGCGTGGAAGCGCTTGCGCGTTCACGTAGACCGTAGGGTGGGCGATTTATAGCCGTGATACTAGTGGGTGGATGGAAGGGTGGAGGCGATTTGGGAGGACTCTGCTGTGAAATAATTGTTTTCAAGTGAAGAACTGAGCATTGAGTGTGGATGTCATTTTTGTTTTGTTTGTTTGCGGAATGAACATGAATCTGATGGCAGCCGGTGTCACTCAGCTTATGATTGACGTGGTGAGGGGTGTGGCTATTATTCACCCCACCCCAACATTAATAAACACACACACAGATGCATACATGTGTGTAGAGCTGGAATGTTCACCACTGAATTTAGTCTTTTTCTTGACAACATGGTGTTCTGCATCAACCCAGTTATAAAATCAGAAATATACATACAAGTACTGCATCCAGAATAAAGTACTCATGTTAGGGATTTCTATTCTTTTCTGAACATGTAATCATGCAATATTTAATATCCTTTATTTCTCCAGGTAAAAGTCTAATTGCGATTAAAAATCTCTTTCGAGCATGGCCTGATGAAGAGGGGGCAGATGTTTATTACTGCTTTATTTATTTACTACTGCTTTATGAGGGACACTGTTTGTACTGGGTTGGACTCCTTTTTGCCTTAATTCATGCACAGATTCAACAAATTGCAGGAAATGTTCCTCAGTGATTTTGGTCCATGGTGACATGACAGCATCGCACAGTTGCTGCAGATTTGTCAGCAGCACATCTGTGATGTGAATCTTTCATTCCCCTACATCCCAAAGGTGCTCTATTGGATTTAGATCCAGTGATTTGCAGCATGGCGCTTGGAACGCCCTGCCATGCCAAATGGACAGCAACAATACCCAGGTAGGCTGTGGCATTTATGCAATGCTCTGTTGGTAATAAAGCGTGCCAAGAAAACATCCCCCATAACATTACATCATCCCCCATACCATTACATCATCAACACTAGCCTGAACTGTTGAAATAAGGCAGGATGGACAAGTGCAGATGAAGGTCTCCTACATTTTTTTTTTTTACTTCATTTACTGTATGTTTTTTATTGCGACTAAACTCCTGTATATTAGCATGATAACAAGCTAAACAGCATCTGGTAAACATCGGTACAGGAAGCCAAAAGCAAAGGTGTGGATTTTTGTTGATTTATAGGATATAGTTGCAGATAAAGACTCATCCCTGGTTGCAAATATCGTAAGCTAGATATAAATCATTGGCAGATTCACAAAAAAAACATATCTAGGTATATACAGGAGTATTTCTGTTACTTCATTATATGAATGAGTAACATTTTTTTCCCTCTTTGAGGCATGTGATGACAACAAGCTGGCTGTGTGTCAATACTGGCTCCACACAACACACCTCCGTGTCAAGATGGATTTGTCGTTTGAAAGGTCAGTGTCGTTTCATTTTCGTTATCACCGTGGGGGTGTTGAGTGAAATGTAACTCCTTTTGAGGTGTGGACACACCGCGCACAGTAAATCTTTGGTGAATCTTATGAGGGAAGATTTAGCAGCAGATCTCAGATAAACTGCTTGAGGGCTGCTTACTCTTGACAGATAATACCTCTGCTGGCAGGGAACCGACTCTCTTTAGCTTCAAATATGCGTGTGTGCGTCTGTGTGTGTGTAAGTGAGTGAGTGAGGGAACAAAGAAGCAGATCACATGCACTTCTGTAGCGGGTTTGAAAACATCCCACCTGTTTTTCACAGGATCGGTTTCCAGCCCGGTGACATATTTACCAGCCAGACACGTTGAAAAGGAAATCCTCCCCTCGGCCCTGAAAGCTGGAATCCTACTCCGCGTCGTGGGGCCCTCGGCTTGCCCATTCAGGCTAGCATCAGGGTCCAAAATGACAGCAGCTTCACATTAAAACAGAGCAACAGGAGCTGAGAGAAGAGGCTGGGCTGATGGAGACAACTGACTAAGAAAGGTTGAAATAGAAGGGAGTTTAGCCAGGAGGCCAACACCTCTCTTCTGTCACAAGAAAGGATGAAAAAAATTGTATCCTCCCAGGAGCAGAGAAGGCAGCAACAAAGAAACCCCGTCCTATTTAACATGTAAAGTTTTCCATTTAAAATAGGATGAAAAAATGTCTGTTTCACAGTGGCAACATTTCTATGCCAGCACAAATAAAGATATTCCTTCTCACTTAAAGACATGAATTAAGGTTTGTGTCTTACTGCTGCAACCAACATATTTCAAAAGGCATAGCTTTTACTTTGAAGGGGAATGGTCTCCGTTTCCCATTCTTACCTGTCAAGTTTTGTATTTAAAAATACAGGAAATTTTCCGCCTCTTAAAATATAAGTCGCTATATGACGCCATCATCTAATTTGCATAACTGGTTATTCGCATGTAGTTGCAATCGAGGCTGTAGGAGAGAGGAAAAACAGCTTTGGAGAGACAAAAAGTGAAGAAAAAACACCCTAAATATGTTTAGAACTACAAATGAACTTCATGAAATAACTTAATAACTTTAATGCTTTGCCTAGACCAGGGAACGTCAACTGGCGGCCCGCGGGCCACATCCGGCCCGCCAGAGCTTTTCATCCGGCCCCCAACAGGGTACTG
>JAVDPK010000096.1:579910-597848 GCA_034780415.1 Cichlasoma orientale
ACGAGAGTATCTGGCCCTCCCAGTGTCTGCTGAGATAAATTCCGGCCCTCGGACAAATGTAGTTGACGACCCCTGGCCTAGACCCACATTACATAGGTCAATTTTGTACCATATTGTTTAATGTTAGAATATCAAATTTAACGAAAACACTGTAGGTGTGACTGCTAGTTACAATCAACCCTCCTCCTTTATCTGGGCCACTGTTGCCAACTTGTGTAAGAAAACTGCTGTCAGCTGTCTCAAAGGATGATAAAGGACAAAGCGAGGTCCCGGGATGGGAGCGAGTGTCGACTGTAACCTAGTCTAGTGACAATTCAGTTTGGAGCGGCACAGGAATGCTTTTTAAAAATTATTATATTAAAATACGGGTTTTGTAACCAAATGTCTCAAGTACTGATTCAACTTCTTTAGTCAAGTAAAAGGAAAAAAAGTACAGGCTCTGAAATGTACTCAAAGTAAGAAAGTAGCTTTTTGGAGGACATTTCTGCCACCTATTTGTGGTACCGCGTGCTATATTAATGTTATTACATGAGAATGCAAACTTTATTTCAATCTAAATTCTAACTTTAACGAATGCACTCGGGTTGAACACTGTTATGTAAGACATGAGCAGAGAAAAAAGAAAACGAATTTTAAATTTTATTTGCTGTTACTTTCACCTAAATGCTGGGATTCAGCAGGTCGGGGGACCCTAACATCGGTTGCAGTGGCTCAGCGTGGGGAAAAGAATCACAGCTCACAATTATTTCTATTGTGAGCTCCAGTAGACTTTCTTTGTGTGCAGGCTGTGATCAGCTGCTGCTGCAGTCTGGGGATTGAGCTCCCAGAACTTTTCCTGTATTTTTACACATTTAAGTCTTACCATTAAAGCCCAAAGAGTTGCACTGAGAGATTTCTTTCATTAAGTAAAGCAGTATTTCTTATCATCATGTAGAAAGTTGACATCCCTGCTTTAAGTTATAGCTAACAAAGCTATAACCACAGGTTACGAATGAGTCTGGACATGCTCAGCCATCATTGGTAGTTCTATTTAAGTCAGCAAATAAACTCATCTGAATTCCTAGCTGCTGCATGATCAGGGTAGCTGTCTGTCATGAGGGTTGCTGCTCTTGGTGGACTGATTGAGAAGCTCCACTAGGGCAGGCCAACGCTCTGGTGTCCTACGATTAAGCAATCCAGCGCACAGCTGGGAGAGGGAATGCTGTACCGTGTGCCTGCAAAAATGCATACAGACACAACAGCTCAGGACAGCTCATGCAGGAGATTATAAGTATATGCAGGTCTGCATGCTTAGAATGAGAAAAACTGAGGGCAGTATTTTGTTTCAAAACGGGAGACTTGACAGGCGTGTTCCCATTCGCATCACACTTTTCACAGTTTCATTACCACTCGGTAAGTAGTTGGCAAATGTTTGCAGACAAGTCCCATTGAGACTGGCAACCACTGCAATTAGCTAACACCCAAAGCAGTCACACACACAAAGAGGTTTTTGGTGCAGCAGCATTTACCACTCACCGACTGGTTGGGGAATGCCTATTTTCCCCTAGCAACTGGTGGTCGCCACTGACTGGTTTGTAGACTTGTGTGACATTTTTTTTCTCCCTCTTTGAGGCCTTATGGACTCATTTCTGATTGGTCAGTTGAAACCAATCAGCTCTCTCCATCTTTGCGCCAGACACTGACACTGCGACACCTCCTGAACAAGACTTTTCTTTTGAAAATCAGAGGCAATTAGAGCAGCGCTGCAGAATCACATGGTCAGGGCTTTACTGCTTGGGGGATTATGGGGAATTGAGTGTGTATCGCCTTTTTTTTTAAAAAAAGAAAAAGTGATCAAACTTTTTTTCTTTTTGCAGCCAAAGTTCAAGCCAAAAGGAAACAAGCATCCTTTTATCAATAGATTCTATTAGTAATTAATCAGTACTGTTTGATTCTACCAAAAGAAAAAAGAAAGATCATTAGTGAATTAGCTGTAAATAATCTTGATTGATTGTAAGTCTTTATGGTAATAAAGACTTTACAGGTTGTCTACCAATCAGAAGGTCAGTGGATCGATACCCAGCTGCTCCGTTCCATGTGTCAAAGTATCTTTGGGCAAGATACCAAACCGCAAGTTGCCCTCGATGCGTGAGTGAATGTTGGATTAAACACTCAGACGCAGATAAAAGTGCAGACTGAAATAAGACTGAAACTGCTGAGCTGTGCCCACTGGCCACAAGGAATTATGTCAGTGTTTTTAAAAATGCTGTCTGGGATGAACAACTAATTCCCATATATGTCAGATGCATTCTGGGAAGATCTTAGAATCTCACGCCCACCTGAGATGACACACTAATACCTGTCTCATTTCAAAGCCAAGCGAACAAGTCGGACTTTCCACCTTTTCATAATCTTCTCTTAATTTTGCTTTGTGTCACATTTTCCTAATTATATCTCATGATGTGACATGATTTTATGACTCATGAAACTAAGTGCCAGCCTTTGCCTCATACTTTTCTGAGAAATTCAGGATGAACAGACTGGAGGAAAAACAGCAGATGAATAAACGAATAACATTAACAAGACTTGGTCAGAGTGAAGCACAATGGCAGAGAGAGAGAAAGAAAGTAAAGGCTTTCTTCAACAACAATTCTTGCATCTTGGAAAAACAAATAAAGGTTTAGCAATAAAAAACTGGGTTATTGAACTAAAAGAACAGTTTTAATTTATGTTTGCAGTTCTTTTCTATCTCCTTTTAACTTATTTAACTATCATTTGTTCATGCATAAACATTTTATTTTATATACCTTCATATATATGACTTGTCTAATTAATGAGTGGGTGAAATAAAAAATGTTTGCTATACACTTTTGCTAGCATTAGCTTTCCCACTATGTTACCGATGCTACCGATGAACAACAGTGAGCAACGCATTAATGTTACAATAGACCATATACACTTAATAGCCACATTGTTAGGTACACCTTGCTAGTACCGAGTTGGATACTCCTTTTACCTTCAGACCTGCTTTAATTCTTCATGGCACAGATTCAAGAAGGTGCTGGAAATGTTCCTCAGAGATTTTGGTCCATATGGACACGATAGCATCACACTGCAGATTTAGCAGCTGCGCATCCACGATGTGAATCTCTCAATCCGCCACATCCCAAAGGCGCTCTATTTGATTTAGATCTGGTGACTGTGGAGGCCATCTGAGTGCAGTGAACTCATTGCTATGTTCAAGAAAGTTTGAGATTATTTGAGCTTTGGCACGTTATGCAGCTGTAAGCAGCCATCAGAAGATGGGCTCACTGTGGTCATAATGGATGGACTTGGTCAGCAACTATGGGATTATAACGATGCTCAGTTTGTACTATGAGGCATGTCCCTCACACCATTACACCACCAGCAGCCTGAACCATTAATACAAGGCAGGATGCTTTGTATCAAGAAATCAAGCAAATTTTCGAGTCTTCTGTTGTCCAATTTTGATGATCCTGTGTGAACTGCACACTCAGTTTCTTGTTGTTAGCTGGCAGGCGTGGTACCCTGCTGCTGTAGCCCATCTGCTTCACTGTTTGGTATGTTTTGCACTACTGAACAATTTTACAGGTGTAAATAATAAAGTGGTGAGTGTGTGTACATATAAATATTTTATATGTAGAGATTGTGCTGGCTGATGTAATTTTATGACAAATTTTTTGCTATTTTTCTTAGCTACCCATGTCCTCTTTACTGCCAAGTGACTTAAACAGCTGACACAAATAAAATACAAAAAATATATTTTCAGTTCTTTTCAGTCTCCATTTAACTTATTTTACTAATTCTATTATACACATTATATTGTCTGATCATTTTAATTTTGTAGTACTTTCCCAAATGGCAAATCCCTTTTTCTGCTGTGACAAATTTCCACAATCTCACAAAAACATTCACCTGAGATGACACATACCTGTCTCAGTTCTCAGCCATGACTCCTTGGGCCTCCCACCACTTCAAAAGCCCTTGCTAATTGCACTGCCCCGCTGTTTCCAGATTAGATCTGATGATCCTTTATGACTCGTGAGATCAAGAACAAAAATAGAACAAAGTTGCAAAGGTACATTCAGTGGAGCGCCATGTTTTTTCTCTGGTAAATTTGGGGACTAAACCAGATGGAGACATTTTGGAAGATCCAAAATACCAGTTAACAAATAGACCATTTAATGTGACGTGACAGTGGTGGAGAGGACCCGATTGCAAGACACAGAGGCAGGCATGAGTCTTTACTGGCAAAATGCAAAATTCCGTGAAAACACAAATTCCAAAGGTGTAAAATTGTGTGTCTAAATAGAACAGGAATCCTGAAAACATCAAGAGAACATAAACAGATATCATAACAAAGGACCAAAGAAAAACAATATTTTATATACAGTATGGTCTCATGGCCAAATGTGAAATAGTCACAAAAAGCTATTTGTTCGAGTTTGGATGCAGATGACACTATAGCATGAAAGCATGAAATTGCTGAAGCATTAAGAGTTCCTTTCACTGAACCTATAAGGGAACCAACTCCTGAAAAACAACCCCACACCATAATCCGCCCTCCACCAAACTTTACACTTGGCACAATGCAGTCAGACAAGTACCGTTCTTCTGGCAACCGCCAAACCCAGACTCATCCATCAGATTACCAGACGGAGAAGTGTGATTGGTCACTCCTGAGAACACGTCTTAACTGCTCTAGATCCGGTGGCAGCGTGCTTTACACCACTGCATCTTTGCACCACTTTGAATTGTGCTTGTGATTTTACATGGCCTACCACTTTGTGGCTTAGTTGCTGTCATTCCCAATCATTTCCACTTTGTTATAATGCCACTAACACCTGTGGCCATGCAAGTGATTGGAACACCTGAATCCAATGATTTGGATGAGCGAGTGAATACTTTTGGCAATATAGTGTATATAGTGTACTATAAATAGTGTATGTTTTTGTGACAGGATGACTGTAAATTTCAGGCACGTTTATATGACAAAATTAAGCCTGTATTTCTGTATTTCATAGGTTTTTAAAGGTATCTCATATAATTATGATTTTGTAGCTCATAATTATGAGACAAAATGTGATCAAAAATCACACAATGGGAACCTAAAAAACATATTCACCAGGTTTGTATTTTCTTTCATATGGCATGGGTCAAGGGTAGGTGTATATCGGTTTAAAGGTACTTTTGTAATTACCCTCTGCAAATTTTAACTGAAACTTTCACCACTAGGGGTCAGCATTTTCTCATTGGATTTACTTAAACTTCATGACTGGGTCCTGTTGTTCTTTTAACTTTTGGTACTTCCTTTATGGCAATACCCGCATTTTCTCTAGAGGCTTTTATTTTTCCCAGCCTGCCAGAACTAATATATGTTCTAATTTTGCCCAAACACAACAGAAAAGGTGAATTTAAGCAGAAACTGGGAAATATATTTAAGAAATTGTAGTAATACAGATACACTGTAGGTTTCATTTATATTTGATTTATTTTACTCTTCATTTTAATCCTTTACCTAATACTGTTAATTGTGTTTCTGATTTCTCCAATAATATTTTTACACATTTTATAGTAGTTTTTCAAGGGAAGCAAATTTAGTAAAGTAAAGAATAATATGATATAGTGTAGCTGATATTGTACAGTGTTGGTACTTTAAACCTCCACAGAAGGTGGATGAAGGCGGATGGGAATCTGATCGCATGGCTGCGCATGTTAATGTGTGGGTGCTTGTGGATCCTCCTCATAGTGACAGCTCAGCTTCCTATATTTCACCTGGGTGCTGAGCAAACTTTTGCCACTACATTGATTTTTATTGGGGGCAAAAGAAATCCCTTTGGAGCCGACCTTCAGGACCATAATGATTACCTCCTTCAGTGATACCACACACTCAGAGACACAAAAGGAGATTTGATAGCTTGATCTGCCTCTCAGCCAAGAGTTTGTGTGTCAAAACAATGAAAAACCAGATCCTTGTTAAAATAGGCTCCTCCCAAAAGTCATAGCGTGGTTGCTCGGGATTCAGCTCAAATGTTAGAAATTTGGAAATCGGAGCAATGAGAGAAAACAAAACACAACACAGCTGCACTGTTTATTCAGATGAGAATAAACAGTGCAGCATTATAGTTTTTTTTATCGAGACGTTGTGGTTGGTTGTAACTTTCTGATTTCCTGTGGCAATCCCCAGACAGCAATGTGATTATTTCTGATCACCATAAGGTAAGCTGCCAGACTTTCACTAGGCTGAGCTGTGCAACTGAGAGGAAAACCTCAAACAGGAAGAAAAAAAAAAGAAAAAAGGCTTGCTCTAGAGTGCTGCAGTGCTACACAGGCACTCAGCGAGAATCACTGTCTGCAGTGATCTGATCTGTAGAAGTAAATGAGGAGTGTTTAGTGGATGTTGTAGAGCTTTCACATAGCTGCCATTGACGCTTTAAAAGTGGAAATTTGAGTGATGACTGAGGAGGATTTTTAAAAAGCTGAATTAAGAAGCGGCTGTTTATGTGTGAGTCAGGATGCTCCTTCTCTGCCAGATTCTCCATACTGCGAATAACAACACTGCCAGGAATATATAGAGCAATAACTACTGGGAGGAAAATCCAGGGACTGAAAGCGACCAAACCCAGACACAGCATCATCTAACCGGCAGTGAGAGTCAGCTACAGCACAGCAGCTGTCACTATTTGACAGTTTTTCAACATTAAACCCCAGTTTACTTTAAAGCTTTAGCCACTTGTTATTTTGTGTATTTTAAAATAGAAATCTACTAATATATAATGCTGTGTCATTGTAGATCAACTAGATGATCTGCAGCGGCCCACTGATCACTTCAGCAGGCTCACTTATGTGTTGCAATGAATTCAGCACATCAGACACACGAGATTAATCTTTTGCTGTATGGTTGAATCTCGGGCCGTTATTTGATGCAGCATCGCCACCTACTGTTCAAAGCGATGATCTACCAGAAGAGGTTGAATATTATCTCCATCTTCCACAAATTAAGCATTATACACTCCTCCAAGTTCACAAAGCCACCTACACGTTACACCCACAGGAGCTCGCAAGAGGCACAGTTTCACGGTTTCTTCTGGACCTCTGCAGTTATTGAGTCAGAGAGGATGGTGGTTACACACTCAGCACTCGGCGACCCTGCTCTCTGGCTTTTCCTGTTCTGTCACTTTGCGGCTGAGTTGCTGTGGTTTCTAAAGGCTTCCAGTTCCTCTGCAATGACACCACTGCAGCTGATCATGGACAGAAGAAATTTCACAAACTGACCTCCTATTACAGTGCCACGTTTCAATTCATTTAATAGGCCTACTGTGTGTTTGCTTTCAGCCTACTTTAATTTGTACTTTTGCACGAATGTTTGTTCCAGCTATAAAACACTTCAGCTTCACATATATCCATCATTAGCCTGGCTTCAAGTATACCAAAGTTTACAGAGATTTAATTGCGATTTTTAAGATGTAGAGCACGAGGAGCACAAACTCATGTAGAGTTCACAGAACCCTCAAATACTTTTACCTTTTTTTTTTTTTTTTAAGTATTTCTATTTCATGCTTTCTATTTCTACTCCACTATATTTTGGATCCAGATTTTTTAGCCTACTTTGTACGCTATCATTTTTATGTTAAAGCTTTAGCCTAACTAAATTCATCTCCAACTGCAGGATCAAAGTGATACAGATATTAATGAAGCAATAATTAAGATCCAGTGATGGGGGAGAGTGTGGTAAGAGGAGCCATTTTTTTTACTCGTGTGGTCTCAAGAAAGAGAAATGAAGCAGCGGCAAAATCAGTGCAGCTGAATGTGCGAATCTGTTGTAAATGCACTTAACCACTGCAAATAGTTCTCACTGATTGGTGGGATTGTTGCAAAGCAACTGTGTTCCTGTACAATGGCCAGCTGCTTTATTAGGTTCCCCTTTTGCCACTTCATTAGGTACACCTTTTTTATCAGTAAAATTCGTTCTCTGTTTAGTTAATGCGAGCTAAATTTATGTTCCTGATCAAAATTAACTAAACTGTTATGGTCGCACTCGTATCTCACAGCCCGGACTCAGTTCGTCCAGCTTAAGTCTTTCAAATCCCACCTGTCACTTCAGGTGTGCCTCAAGGCTCTGTCCTGGGGCCCCTCCTCTTCATCACTTACCGCCTTCCCCTTTTCCGCAAATTCAGCATCCATTCCCAGTGCTTCGCGGATGGCACGCAGCTCTACTTAGCCACCAATCCTAACCCTTCACTCCCACCCTCCTCCCCACCTGCTTATTTGAAATCAAATCCTGGTTCACCTCAAACTTAATTATATTAAACGGTGATAAAACTGAGTTCCTCCTTGGCAGAACAAAATCCACCTTATCCAAAGTCGACAGTTTCTCCCTCACAGTTGACAGCTCCTCAGTTTTCCCCTCCCCTCGGGTTAAGAGTCTGGGTGTCATCCTTGGCAGCACTTTATCTTTTCACTCTCATACCAATAATATTACCGGGTCTGCATGTTTCCAACTGCAAAACATAAATCGCCTCCTCTCCTCGTATACCACCTCCATCCTTGTTCATAATCTTTACGTCCCATATGGATTAATTCAGTTCAATTTAGTTCAACACAGTTGCCTCAAGGCACTTACAGGCACTTTTCTAGTTTTCTCCGTGTGACTTGTAGCCTCAGTTTCCTGTTCTTACAGGAGCTGCGAGGAGCTGAGAGGAGTGGCGCTCAGTGTGCTCTTCTGCTGCTGTAGCCCATCTGCTTCAAGATCCAATGGGCCGTGTGTTCAGAGATGCTCTTCTGCAAACCTTGGATGTGACGAGTGGTTATTTGAGTTACTGTTGCCTTCCTATCAGCTCAAAGCATCCTGGTCATGACTGCTGGCCTCAACAAGACATTTTGCCTGGAGAACTGCTGCTCACTGGATATTTTTTTCTTTCTGACTGTTCTTTCTTTCTGACAGAGATGCCTGTGCAGGAAAATCCTGCGAGAACATAAATACAAGCAACTTATACACAGCATCTCTAAAAGATGCAGTTAATTGTACCTAAGCTGAAAATTCCAATGGGAAGAAGGCCTCCACTGCAGAGGTTTCGGCCTTCAACTAAAGGAAAATTACCAGGACTGTTAATGTTTTCTACTCTTAAATCTTCCTGATGTCAAAGGGCGGGGATATCCTCAGTATAGTCATCTCAGACACACAGCATTTTCTTTTCCATTCCTTCCCCAAAGCCCAAATTCAGTCACCAGCCAGTGTGGCACTTTATATATCATTTCAGAGACGTGTTCAGATTAAAGTCAGGAAATTAGAAAACTGCGTTTCCAGATGGTGACACTAGAGGGTGTAGCTGCTCAGTGTTTCCGGTCATGACAAAGACTGGACGCCTACTTACATGCTGTGGCCTACTTAGTGCTGACTCTTGTGGCAGCTAATTGTGCAACTCTAACTTCGTGTTGGCTTTGCTGATCTCTGCAGGCAAAGCATTGTGGGTAACAGCTTCTACTCTGCATTGTGTCCAAGAGGCCTTACAGTAACATGAGTGCATGCAGGTTTTTGTCTAGGGAAAGATACACCTGATCCTGACCCACAGTGATCGGCAGACAGAGATAATGTACAGAAGAGGATGAACTGAGGAAATCTTCAGTTGTAAATGTCTCTGAAGTCCTTTAAAGACATCTTTCTGTGTAAAGTTTGCATCACTAACACGGTGATGGGTGACTTTTACTGTGTGTCTCTCTGCTCATTCCTGGCTGCTGTCTCATTGCTGAAGCAGGACTACAAGGAGGGAGAGATGAGCCTTTCCTTGCCGCTCGCCCTCACCATAGAAGTGCTAGATAAAACCATGTCGTCGGCAAGCTGTCTGTAGAGAAATGCGATGGTTTGAGTATGACTTTAAATGGGATTTTAACAATTTAGCAGGGACTTTGCTAAACAACAGCAAAAATCAGCCAACAGGGTAATTTTTGTGCAGTGTCCCTGGCTAGTTCTTAAAATGCCAGCTATCAGTACAATCCATCAAACGCTCATTGAACAGTTGCTGAAGGTACTGTGAGGAAGAGATAAGCGCTATATCAATACCCTTCCAGGATTAATCCATTACATTAGGCTCCAGCAGGGACAGACGACAGTTGTTCACAACTTTGAACTTGAGTCATCCAAGTGGAAGCTGCTAGGCCTAATTTATTCGGTGAAAACTGATTCAGAGTTGATTATAAACGGGCATGCCTATCACAGATTAAGAAGACGTCATCTAAAATCAGTAGGCTAACTTGTCACTGTTAGGATGTCTCATCACAGTTCAATTTTTAGCTTTGCTGTCATATTCATACATGAACGTGGAAGTCCATTAAAATCCAAAACAGAAAGCAAACAAACCCCGCCCCCAGCAGACGCTTGTCTGTCTCACAAATATCGCTCTCAAAACATCGACTCACCCAGATAACACATGGGTCCTGTTGTCCATGCCCATAATTTTCCTTTGACCTTTACCTTGAAGTCAAGGTCACTGAGGTTCGAACTCGTCCCACATTTTTAGCAGATGCTTCTATGGTGTGAATTTGAACACCCTACCGCACATCGTTCTCAAATTATTGTGCTCACAAGATGTTCAGAAAAACTTGACCTCTGACCTCTTACCTTGACCCAATTATGGCAGGTGATCTAGGGGTCACTGGCCATCTTTGTGCAAATTTGGTATAAATGAGACTTAGTAGTACTGCTGTAATATTGTTAACAAACAGCAAACACAATACCCTGTTCCCCCTCCGGGGGCAGTCTGCATCCTCCTCGTCATGTGTTGAAACATTTATGGCCAAAAGGCGATGCAGCAGTTGATGCAGTGGTTAGCACTGCTGCCTCACAGCAAAAAGGTCCTGGGTTTGAATCCACTGGGCCCTTATGTGCTGAGCTTGCACTCCACACTGACCTGCAAGACCTGCACCAAAGCTGAAGGAGGAGGGGGGCGAGCTGACTGAGAATGACGAGGAGGCCAGAGAGCAGGACAAGTCATGAGGCTGGTCCACACTTTCTGGGGAAGGACCAATGTGAACATGCACGTCTGCACGCGTTGTTTCTTAAAAATGACGATGAAGAAAATCAGTTTTTGTCAGTTTTACTGTAAAGACTTTTTACAATGATAGCTGGGATTGTTTATTACCGTTTAGACTGAAGTGCTTTTTGTTGCGTGCGTTTCAGCTGCATTAAAAGCTTTAAGTTGTTTAGCTCTTTCCTTTCTAGGATTTATGTGGATTTACGGGATTAAAGCAAATTGTGTTTTAGGCCAACGCAGATGGTCTTAATGTATTCTGCCTGAATGTTGTAATGGATACTTTAAACTGTTATGAAATGGGAGCTCACAGTTATACAATGAATAACATGTTCACATTTACTTAATTGGAAATGTTGGGTTTAGTCTGGCTAAGAGGAGGTGGTCGATCAGGACAGTGATGGCTGAAGCTATGACTCAGCGTTATGGAGCTTTATAGGTGATATTTGTATATTTTAGCCTGTCGTCCTGCAACTTCACAATCTTTAGTCACTTTTGGCACTCACACGGGTCCTTTTGGGTTGCAGCGAGGGAGCAATTTCTTTGGAGAACAGCCTCTAAAAAAGCCACTGTACACTGTATGTGCTCTCCACCAAACAGAAGACAGACAGACTGTTATCAGCTGGCAAACATAGTGGAGGATTTATGAGCTAAACGGCTTTCCCTCAGGATCTGGTAGAGACCAAAAGAGAGAGAGCTAAAAGAGACTGAATACATTCAGAGGTGGACACAAAGATTAAATTATGCTTCTCCGGTGACTGCTGGATGAGTCTTGCCTCACAGTTTTAGCAGCTAATCTGGAGCTTTACAGTATATTTTATGATCTGTCAGGAAAATAGAAGCTGCAGTTGTAAATGTATCATTCAAAAGCATCAGAATACACTTCTTACTGACCTCGTGGTGAATTTAGTTTGTTAGAGAGCCAGGGACTCCACTCTCAGCTCTGTATGATGTCAGCAGGAGTGGATAGCCCTAATGTGGACATGTAATGCACACAGCTGTGACTGTAAGCACATAAGCCCCGCCCACCTGGTGTTCAAACCTTGTGTTTGCAAGGAGCAGCCAGTCAGAGGACAGTTATAGGATTGTTGCTTTAACATGATAGGAGCTAAAACAGCTTGTTTTAGATGGCGGATGGAGGTGTAGGTGTAAGATAAATTAGGATTATTTCCTCTGCCAAGAGTGTTAATGTGACTGGTTAGTATATCTGCATCTTTTTTAGCTGGCTTGCTAAAAAGACACAAGCTTTTTAGATTTTCAGAAAAGGTTTTGAGCCCTAAATTAATTAGTCCCCTATACTGCCGAGGAAAACACATGACAAGAGCGGAAGATCACACAATGTCATTGAAAGGGCAACAACAGCTGATAAACAGACGCTATTGTATTTTTACCTCCAGTGCACGGTGAGAGTAGAAGCACAGAAAAGCAGATTTTCATTAGAACATCCGATCTGCATCAATTTAAACGTCTTCTGGAGGGATTAGCTGTTCGCTGGCTGGTTTAAACCCAGTGCTGGAGATAGAGATGGGAGCGCACAGCCTACACACGCAGGTTCTGAGAAGTGCCGTGATGTGAGTGCAGCTGATGCTGTAACCGCTTACAAGCCTCCATTCAAGGTGAGTTTATGTAAAGTCAACATAAGATTAAGGCCAGGAGGGGACAGTCTGCCTCTTGACTTTTAGTGAAGTGGATTAGTGACACAGCTTTATTGTAATATGAGCCCTGCTATTGGCCAAGGAAGAGCACATAAATGGCAGGCAGGGCCGGTGCCTGAGAAAAAGAAGAAACCATCTTACAGGAGCTCGGGCATATTTTTTTGTAGGTGACAGTTTTTTTCTTAGTATCATTAGCAGCTGAAAATCAACATGACCACAAACAGTCAGAATGCTGTACTTTCTGCACCTGAGGTCAACCACAGCTTAAAGGCGTGGCCCAGGCCCCAAAAATAGTTCTCTTAATCAACTGACTTGAGCCGCTTGCTGTTTTTGGTGAGAAGTCAACAGTGACCTGAGCTGGTTGGAGATTAGTGCATGAGTCAGCGGCTGTCTGAAACAGACCTACTGACAACTACAGTAGATAAACTTTCATTTCCTCAAAGCAGCCTCATCGCTGCGCTGCAGACACAGCTGTGGCTGCCAGGGTGTTCACCACGGTTTCACACTTCAAGCTTTTCTTGCTTCCTGTGGGTTCTTTCTGCAGTACAGCATTTTTTGTTTTAAAGGCGACCCATTATGCTGTTTGTTTTTTTTAAATGCAGTTCAACTGCGAATAACAGAATAAAAGACCGGAAAAAACATTGCCTTGTCTGATGAGTCTCAATTTCTGCTCTGACATTCAAATGGTACGGCCAGAATCTGGCTTAAACATGAAAGCATGGATCCATCCTGCCTTGTATCAGTGGCTCAGGCTGCTGGAGGTGGTGTAACGTGTTGGGGATATATTTTTGGCACAGTTTAAACACCACAGGCTACCCGAGTATTGTTGCTGACCACGTCCATCCCGTCAATTTTCCACTTCCAGCAGGATAATGTAATATGCCACACAGTTTGAATCACCTACAACAGTAGGTGTGTGACACCATCATGCCAATCTGGCCCAACATCTCTAAAGAACATTTCCAGCAGCTTGACTCTGCACAAAGAATTGAAGTAGTTACAAAGGCAAAAAAGCCTAGTATGAAAAAACGTGTACCTAATAAAGTGGCCAGTGAGTGTATATACACACACCCCATTCCAGCTATGGTTCTTAAACATGATGAATGTTTCAAATATTGTCATTAAAAGAGTAAATTATCCTCATCAGCCAAAAGCTCAGGTTCCAGACCATTTACTTGTGATGACAAGTTGCATAAATTTATCCACCTTTGACAGCAACAATGAGCATAATTCACAAAATCAGATTCACTTTTATTCAATAAGACGTTAAACTAGTGAGTGAGGCCGTACAGTGCTGTCCGTTATTACATCCTCGAAGACCAAATGCGTTCCTTTGAAGAGGAAAAGAAAACACAAGACCCGTTTTAGTTAACAACCTTTATTGATTTCCCCCTCCTGAGACAAGTGTGTGAAATACATGTGTGGATTGTCATTGAATGGTTGCCAACTAGTTAAAGAACAAAAAAGTAAAACCCTAAAGCTATCACCATAGAGAAATGTACATAAAAATATACATCTGGAAAAACTTTATATTGACACTTCCTAACAGCTTATAGTCAAGGGCTCAATCAGTAGCAATGAAGAGTGGTATGACAGGGGAGGGAGGGGCGCATCCCATCTCTACCCCGACACTGGAGAGATGGTCATGTTACAGAAAGTATGGCTGGCATCGGGAATGTAGGTTATATGGCTTTACATAAGCACAAGCTGGGTTCAGATTAGCTGGATTTTAAAAGCATGATGATTTGACTGCAGACAGACTGAATTCTTTGGCGTTTCATTTCTGAGTACTAAAAACCGTAAAACCAAGAAAAAAAAACCCCAAACAACAAAACAAACAAAGCTGCATTTTTAATTGTTCTTGCATATACAATAATCACCTGAAGAGTTCATGTTGGTACCCCCAATGACGAGCTAATTTCCTCACGTAAGTCTGAAACTGGGGTGAAACATTCCTTCACTAAGACTTGAGTGTAAGAAGCATTTGCACTCTCCTCTTGAGGCACTAAAGGCCCAGTTTCAATCGAGATTTGAACGAACGACTCCGTCGGGCCGAATGAGCTTCAGTTTCAGCCTCTCGTGCATCTTCATTGCATTTGAGTCAAAGCTGATGATGATCTGTTCTCAAAGAGCGACATTTCCAAATAAAAACTAAAAATGCCAAAAATGAGTCTGCTCAGCTTGGTTGACGTTTGAGTCAAATTTATGGCTGCCTGTGACTTTCTATGAAAACAGGACGCTTCGACATAAATGTAGCTACTTGGGAAACTGTCAAGTTTAACTTTTTTTAAACCATTCAGCTTTACGACCTTTGGAAGAAAAAACGAATAAGCACTTGTTTCTGTAAAGTGAAGCTGTCCCTCTGACATGATTAGGGGGCAGAGAAGGTGACATTCAGCAGACGTGCTGCTGATTACTGCAGATACTTACAGCGTGTTTCCACATTTGTGGCTAAACAGTTTTTTTTTTTGGAGGGGGGAGGGGCACAGAGTCAGTGATGTGCTGGAATGATGCCGACACATTTGAAGATTAAATAATGTATACATGTGTTTAATGTTAAATGTAACAGATCAATATTATAAAGTAAAATCATACCACACCCCAGACTCCCCATCTTTCTTAAACTTCCATCAACAGCTTATAAGATAGACGGCACACAAAGACAGACTAAAGTGTCCTTTCTGAAAAGGAGAGATATGTTAATATGAAAATCCTCACCGATGTCCAGCAGTTTGTCCCGTTAACCGCAGCACGAACAATGTGGCCAAAAGAGGAAGGAGGGGGGAAAAAAAGAAAATAAAATCCCCATGTCGCATGTGACAACTTAGTTCAAGCTATGCAGCTTCGCCACAATGCAGTCATCTTCACAGAGGGGGGAGGGGGAAAAAGAAAGGTGAAGCAGTAGTGTCTGCTCTCAGAGATCCTAAAAACACCCCTTTAAATCACAAGGCTAAGGAAAAAAGAAAAAAAGAAGAAAAAAAAAAAGGCGACACCTTGGCCAGTTAAGGAGCGGGAGAAGTTTGTGCCAGAGGGAAAATCGAGGCAATTTCAACTGCCTGAGGGAGGAAATAAAACCCGTGGAAAGGAAGGGGGGGGGGGGTGAGGGTGGGAAAGGGAGGTGCCAGAGTCACTCCTCATCAGAGCTGCTGCTGCTTTCCAGAGAGTAAACCATGAAGGCCAAATCAGGCCGGGCAGGTACCATGGGGTGACCCGGCTTCACCATCTCGAAGCCCATGTAGTGGAAGGTCCTGATGACGGACACTGGAGAGGAAATGAGAGCACTCAGTGGTTCTGTTGAGGTTTCATCGACTAATATTTAAAATCAATTTTGCCCTCTAAAACCAAAGTCTCATTTTGTTCGGCGTGACATTTCAATAGCTGTGCGCGTCAGTATCAGGGATGGATCGCTTCAATAACAAAACTTTGAATGTACAGAAACAACCTGGGATCTTTTATCCTGTAACTCAGAACACTTTTATAGCCTAAAGATTAAAATTTAGCATTGTTTTATTAAATATAATGTTATAGTACAAAAATACCACCTTATTTCTGACTCTGCGCCTTATTGGGCAAATATTAAATTTGTTCTGTTTCTCAGTCTTGAGACAAAGCAGCGGTCTTTGCATCAGAGCTTCAATAACCAGATCCAGAAGTTATCAGCTGGTTCATTCATATACAGCATTTTAAAAACCGGAGCTCTTACTTCGATCCTCTCTGCTTTTATGGAACCACAGGAAGACGTCGTCAACTTTGAGCTTCTCTTCTGCAAACTCGAGCAGAGCAGTCAGCCTGGGGATGACATGAACACAGTCAGCCGCTGAGCGAGGGAAGAGGGGAGTGGTGATGACGCATAAAGCCCCCCCTTTATATAAGCGCTGCAACTTTACATAATAATGCAGTGGCAGCTGCAAAGCTGGCTGTTTTTAGGACTGGCAGCGTGCCTGCACCAGGCAAGGTTACTCTGTCCCGGCATTGATTACAGCCAAACAAAGCCAGGCAATAAAAGCAGAAATTTATTAGCATAGTCTTTAATTTGTAGTAGCTTTGAAGCGCCACGATAAACATAATCATGAATAAAAACCTGCGCTGGTAGAAAACACTGGGACAGCATTTCTAAAACTGGACTAACTTCAGAAATGTCCCGTTTAAACAGCTTTATGATTCTCAGTTCTGGCATCAATATCATTCAGATGCTGTAAAGCCTGACCCACTTGTACATTTGAGTCTTTAGCTTGGCTGTGTATGGCAGGTTTTACACACACACAAAACACCATGAAGTGCTTTTGTGTTGCTCATTTTATGTGTGAAACTGTCCTGTGAGGGACCCAAACTCTTCTCCTTCCAGCCTCAAAATACAGACTTTTCCACCTAAGCTAATGAACTGCAAAAATAGAATAAGAGAGGAAAAAAAAAAATAGGATGCTTTGCATTATGTTAAAAGATGCTTCCACACATCCTTTTGGGACAAAAGCTTCTGGAGGAGACTAAAACACCCAGAGAAGCTTCTTATTCATAAGGCTGTTTAGAGTTTAAACAGCAGCAAAGAAGAGGGGAGGCTTCTTAGTAAACCACAATAAAATTGCAAAAGAACTAAAGGACTGTGTTATAAACTCAGCTCTTTGAGAAGCACATTTCAGTGGCATGAAACAGCTTTCGTCTGGCATTTTGTGCTTTTATAGCCACCACCCTCTTGAACTTACCCCTCCTTGCTGCCCTCTGCCAGAGGCCCAGCAGGAATCTCCAGGAAGAGGCAGTCTCCCGATAGAGCCGTATCCCAGAAGGCTGAGCGCCGCTCACTCAACTGGTAGTGGAAGCGAAGAAGAGAGGGGCTCCCACTCGAGGGAGAGGCCTGCGTCACAGTTAACTTTTCATCCTGGATTCACACAGTGAGGAAGAACAGGTTAAGAATCTGGGTCTAATCCAGAATGAGATAAGTGATAAACTTTATAAGGACAATGATACAAACATTACCAAGATACTACTGCACATGTAAACAATGCACATGGTTTTCTGAGGCTTTAGAGGGCTTATTGCCATCTTAGTTCCAGGTGCCGGTGACTGGGAATTAGTAGTAACGTAAGGCATTTATCTCCTCAGTGTAGTTTTACTATCGAATTTGATTATGTTAATGCAAGTGCACAGTTGTTGCTGCACCAAAAGCAGGGGAACCCACCCATGCCAGGTCAGTGCTGGTACAAGAATCGCAGGGGGGGGGGGGGGGGGGGGGGGGGGGGGGGGGGGGGGGGGGGGGGGGGG
>JAVDPK010000096.1:606313-619826 GCA_034780415.1 Cichlasoma orientale
GCGCTGAGCTACCTGAGGAAATCTGTCAACTTCATGAAAAGTAAAGTAAGAGACTCAGCACGGCTCTGGGATGAAAGCTGGCTGTGTGAGAAGCATCCATACGGGACCGCGTGATAACGCGTGTGATTGCCAAAATAAATAAACAAATCAGAGCAGGTCTCCACCGCTGTTTGCAGCTGTGCGTATTGCTGATAAGTTGGGCACACTGCGCAGTTTACGCAGCGTTTTTCTGCCTGTGAAACGCAGAAATTCAGTTTTTACCTGAAAATTTGCAAATCTGCATCACTTTCCATTTTTCTTGGGTGACTGACGGAATCCGTTAACCTTCTCGTCTAGTTTCGTCTCGTCAACTAAAGCTCAAAGACGTCTCGTCATGTTGTAGTCTTTAAAGAGCCATGTGTAACTCGTCATCGTCATGAAAAATGACGATTTTGACGATGACGAAATAATTTCGTCATCGTTAACGAAAACAACACTGCCCAAAGCAAACAAAACAAAACAAAAACAAACAAACAAACAAACAAACAGTATTTCCAGTGCATAGTCTGTCCACCAGAGAGCACTGATAACAATATTTTCAAAACTAAAAAGTCCCGATTGCTACAAATCTGGTTAGTTAAAAACACCGGGTATTTTTTAAAATTTCCAATACAGACCTTATCAGCCTATAGAACATGGGTATTATTCAATTTCCAGTGATGTAAGGGGGAAAAGAGCAATTCATCCAAATATTTCATTATTGGAAACAGCAAATGCCTAAATTAATAAATACCTGGATGGATGGATGGATAAATGACTTCAATAATCTAACATAACCATAATAATGGTAAAGAGTGCATTACTCCAGGGAAAAGGAAATGAATAACAAAAATGAATATGATTTAAAAAAAAAAATCTAAAAATTATATGAAACTGGTTGTTAAAAAAAATATAAAAACAAACTGTTTGAGCTCATTAGCTCTCATCTAGCACTCCTTCAATAGTCGCTAATAAAAAGAAAGCATGAAGCAGAAGTGATGCAGCTGCAGGCCCACAGTTTCACAGGCAAGATGCAACTTTCATGTTCCCGGAAGAAACTTGTACAGGGGGGCTTTAATGGCCTTACATTCCTTCACATTCAACAATACAACAGCCTACAGTTTATTTCACTTCTTATTTGGAACCCTGTGTGAACCTGTCCTGATCAGGTTTAAGAAAAAGACAATAAAAAGCAACGTTAACCCGCTAAACAAACAAAATAAACATAAAACCTTCGTGTGTTTACAGCGCCTCGGCATCTGTCAGTGAAATAATTTCTAGATTTTTCCGCTCTTTTCTGGCTTCCTTACAAACGAACCTCCGAGCAAACTAGTTTTAACAAGCTCAACACCTTAAAAGCTAAGAGAGAAACAAAGAGACTGCGTTAATACGCCCGGCTGACAGGAGCAAAAACATCTGCTTTCAGTAACTCGGTAAAAACATCCTCCTACCTTTCCTCGGTGTTCAACATGATAGCTTCGAGGAAACGCGGATGTTTACGTCCTTTTTTATAACCGAAACAATCACTGTTCAGCAGAAACTCCGCAGATATATTCACCATCCGGAGACTCACGGCAAACTTGGTGTTACTTAAGACTGTAGAGCGACTTTCTACAAGCGAAAACCCCACTGTATCAACACTACACAACCCAAACACCGCCGCTCTGCAGCCCGCAACCGACACACGGACCTTTTATAACTGCACTGAGGCATCATGGGTAATCCCCCCTCCTCCTCCGCCCAAAACTGAAACAGACACAAACCGACTAACACACAATAAAACTAATCACAACTGGAGTTAAATTATGGCCGTGACGTTTCTGTTTTAGTTTAGCTTTATTTAATTAATTTCGCTTTATTTAATTCATAAAGAGTCAGATATAGCTGATGTGCCAAGCATACGGACCCAGAGCCAACAGGTGTGCCAAAAAGCGATCGTCTGCTAAAAGGTGATTTCCGGTTAAAAAAACAAAAACAAAACAATTATCGTCTATATTTAAACTGTAGTAAATGACCTTGTGGCCTGTAATCTGTGAAACATGTCAAACATATCTCTCATTAATGATATCAAGTCATTTGTAACAAGGTAGAAGCTGCAATCACGTTTTGGCAAAGTGACTTATCTGAATAAGTCACTAAAAATATCATTAAAAATGGCTTTTTAAACAGAGATCTGGCCAAGAAGGCAACAAATATAACATCATAGTTCTATAAAGATATTTTAAATGGCCCAAAAGGACTGGATTCATTGTAATGTAGATACAATAACAGACTCATAATACTTGTAAAACAGGTAATTACTTCATTGTATATGTAAGCCCTTCATAAATCCTGTTGACTGCGGTCATCAAACAAATTTTAATACTAGACAAAGGTGAGCCGAGTAAATAGAAAATGCAGTTTCTAAATGATGATTTCATTTATTGAGGGGAAAAAGCTTTCCGACCCTTCCTGTCCCTGTGTGAAAAAGTAGTTGTCCACTAAACCTGATAACCTGATAGTGCCACTCTTGGCAGTAAGAACTGCACTCAAGCCTTTTGCAATAACTGGCAATGAGTCATTCACATCGCTGTGGAGGAATTTTGGCCCACTCCTCTTTGCAGGATTTTTTTTTTTTAATTCAATCACATTGGAGGGTTTTCGAGCATGAACGGCCTGTTTAAGCATCTCAGTCAAATTTACTGTCCAGGCCTCATGACAGTGCAACTAGAAAAAGAACAAGTGAACAAGCATGAACAAGACTGATGGGTATGAGTGTCAGTCTGATAAAGTCATATAGAAAACAATTACTTCCAGTTATGGCTGTTAAAGGTTGTTTTACCAGCTACTGAATCATGGGGTGTGGTTGTTTTCACTGCATTGGGTCCTGAGTCAGATTTTAAAGCATCTGACCACCAACCCATGGGCTGGAGGTTTGAGTCCATATACTGGGCGTTTGAAGCCTATATACCCATGTATTCAGTCTACAGAGCAAAAGCAGAAGTGTTTATCAGATAAGAAGCTTATTTTCATGCCCAGGCAGTTTGTTCAAACCAGTTATACCACAAAAGTCCACAGAAACGTTAAAAATAGCACCTAAGTTACAGAACAGCATCTACACAGCAGCCAGTAAGAGAAGCACATAAAGGAAAATCACCAGTTTAACAGAGAAGTAGCAACTATTTTTCCAAACAATGACCATAGCTGCATTAAAGCGCTTAATCAGGAGAGAGGGTGCGTTTGAGGCATCAGGATACCGTCAAAGTCCTTCTGGAGGCATCTGCTAACACACACTGCTCTGTGCTGGTACTTCAAAACTTTACCACGTTTAAATGTTAAAGAATTCTCCCATATTTTCAATTCAGGATGCTTTGTTGTGCTCTTAGAAATGTGTCTGATAATTTAATATTTCTTTAGTGGTTTTCCCAGAAGGGACTGATCGATCTTAGTTTTTTTTTTTTTCTTTTTAAATCAGTGCTCTTCAGTCTCATTCTGGGCCTGACTACAGTTTCTGCTTACGGGCTCCTTTTAAAAGAAAGTCACTGAAGTGCATCTGAGCCAAATTTAAACTAACGCCTCCTTGGATAATACTGTAAGACGTAACTTTTCTCCTCCACAAACTGTTGCACTGCAGTGTATTGCAAAACCACACTGATTAAAATTAGTTTCACAAGATTAATAAATTTAAAAAGTAATATCACACGCTTTAGCCGGTTGACACTTTTAACGCTGTTCATACTTTGGTAATCTGATCAATCTAATCTCATCCTCACAGTTGCTGTTGTGCTTTAGCGCTGTGACTTGTCTGTGTGGTGAAAAGTAAAGAAAAGGGAGGAAGTGAAGTTTGTGTAGCAAGCTAAATAGAGGAAGGGATAAAATTGCAGTCAAATTACCCCCCCCTCCCCACACACACACAAATACAATATTATCAACAGCTTTAAGTCCAGAGTAGGTGAAGCTGCATGCTTCCATGGGATATAGAGATCCTAAAAAGTCATGTTGATACCCACCTCTCATTGGTGGAGACCACGATGCTCAAAATGACTCCAGTGCCAAACATTATAGCTGGGTTTGACCTCTGACCTCTTCTGAAGAAAAAGACAAGTTTAATTCACCCCCCTTAAAGTGACCACAGAGTCCGGCTCTTCCTCTAAGTGTCTGTCTCTCACAGCGGTCCGCTCGGCCCAGTCTTGGTGTCGAATCCCAACATAGACCCGCTTATGTAAGGAGGAATGGAAAACAGCTCCAGTGCCAAACTAGATTATCAGATTAGTAACAAGATAGCTGCAGTCAGGCTACTTGATTCTGGCACACCACAGCATTACTTTTGGAGGGCCCGCATGCCTCGACAAGCAGAGTACATGGTGGGGAATGGGTGGGTGGGGTGGAGTGGGTGGAGTGGATCACTACACCACGAAACAGTGCTGTAGTGATGTAACCGTGTGTGAAACCCTGCTGTGGTGTAAGTGACAGCTACAGTCTCCAGAACATTTTACAGCATGATCGTTGCTTTTCTCAATCAAAGTTACAGGAAACGCTAAGTCTGAAGGTTATATAAGTTTTAATGGCATTAAAGTGAAGGCAGCTTAAAATGTGGAGTTAAAATCTCAAGTGTGGAATCCATCTTTTAATCTTTAGCAGTCTGTGAGTGATAGTTTTTTGTTTTTTTTTAAATTAGCCCACCAATCATGGCTGAAATAGCAACATTATGTCCCCGGTCAGCGATGAATGCTGATGTTGTTTCCCACGTATGATATTAATCGATCAAAACATGTTTTACAGTGTTGATCAGGCTTATGAATAAATCCGCACTGTAACGGGGCTCGTAGACTATCAGGCGTTTTCATTCCTTTCACACTGAGACAGCAAACAAGCGTCCAGGCAGAGCTCAAATTCTTGGCCTCGTTATTTGTAATGCAAAGAAATGTGCTGAGACACTTTTCCCCTACTGACCTATTTATGTTGTTTTCTGACTCAAACACTGGTGGGCTGCAGCTGTTTCCACATGACAACCTTAAAACCACTTCGACTTTGTCAGGAATGTGGCAGAATAATAAAGTTTAGAGGCACACTGCTTGGCAGTACAACGTTACTTGTATATGTTTTTATTTACATTTTTATAGCTTGAGTTTACTTAAACACAAATTATTTTAGGTAAAAATAAATATTTTTTAGGACAGTAACAGCAGAGCAGCCCATGAAGACAGACTGAACAGAATTAAAGTATCTAATAATAGAAGCATATATTAGCATATTAGACTGTATGGATCATGACATGAAATCCTGATTGCCCCTTGGTGGCTAGAGTATTGGTCATAAACCCCGCCCCCCTCTATGTTAATAGTGCACCTCAAATATTTTATATTCAACCAAATATAGTAGATTACCAGATTATCACTTTGTCCAAATTAAAACTACTAATGCCTAATTCCTTCATTCATTAGAGGAAATTCAATTCAATTTTATTTATATGGTGCCAAATCACAAGAAACTGTCACTTGAATGCGCTTTATATTGTAAGGTAAAGACCCTACAGTAATTACGGAGAAAACCCAACAATCAAAATGAGCCCCTATGAGCAAGCACTTGGTGACAGTGAGAAGGAAAAACTCCCTCTTAACAGGAAGAAAGTGACCAAAGTCATTAAGATTCATCATCAGGGAACATTGATGGCCAGTAAAAAGGTTTGTGTTCACCCCATGCGGTGGAGAGACAGACTGGTCTCAGACAGGAGCCTTTAGCATGTGGTTAAAAAAAATGACAATACAATATATGAGAAACCAGGACATGCTTAGGGTTGAAAGAAGCTTATCAGAAGCTTTCAGAAATACAGCCAACATTTATATAATTTTTAGTCTTTTGCAATTAACTGACCAAACAAAAAGAAGAATTACATCAAAAATAAAACCAACAACTTTAAAGCTTCTACTTTTTATTTCATTATTTGAAACAGATGTACAGCAGCTAAAGGGAATCTGAGCCTGAGCTCAATCTCAGGTGACCTCTGAGCATCTTAGTTTCCAGGACAAAATGTCCCTCGGCTGACCTTCGCGAACTCCAGCGCAGTATCAGAGAGTTTCACATGAGAGGCCGACTGAAAAACAAAACGTCTCGGGTTTCAAGCCGCTGGCTCGATGCTGTTTGAGACAGACACCGCTGACCTGGTATTTTGCTCCTCGCGCTAAAGACAAAGGGCAGATCTTGTGAAGAGCTCTGACACTCTATCTCTGCTTTGAAGATGAAATATTCAGCAGCAGCTCAGTGGGAAGTGAGTAGTGCAGCTACAGGAGGGTCCTCCTGCTGCCAGATGTTTAAGTTTCATAATGAAAACAGAACCAGCCAGGACCCTTTATTATTCAGATAATAACATTGATTTAGTTTTTAGCATTTTCAATAAATTTGCAAAGTGAAAAAAAAAACAAAAACATGCTGCATTTCTTTTACTACTAAAGTCTGGATCGAATTACAGTTTCCATTGTTCCTCTCTGGCAGCGTCCCATATTTTATGTGAGGAAGATGGACTTGTGTAGGTTATCACAACAAACACAACTTTCCCCGTTCTTCTGTTTTTCGTCTTCATGCGTCGCCCGTGTTTCTTGCAATCTTTCTGTGAGTTTGGATGAGAACTCCTCGTGCTGTTTTGCCGCGATGACAGTGATTGTTGTGTGCGAGGTCCTCGGCAACAATGGAGTGGAGCATGTCCGTCCTGTCATTGTCCACGTTTGTTTTTGAGATGATGTTTCCAGAATGTTCTCTCTGAAAGTCGCATGGGGTGGATGCTGCCACACAGAGCGTGTTATGTATTGTACAAATTTGTGATGGTGTTTGACCAGGAGTGGGAGGTCCACAGTGACTTAGATAAAGCAGTGATGGGCCTTACTGAATCCAAACATAGTGGTTACAGGTTGCAATAAAAATATTACTAACACAGACTAATTTAAAGGCTATGTTGCCATTAAAATAAGACTATATCTTACCACTTGGCTGATATGAACCACTGCACTGGTCGCCGTGTGCTCCTTCTTGGCAAAAGGAGCCGTTTCAGGGGGATCGGGAATCTGGTCACACAGCAGTTGATTCATATTTCTGGACATGAATTTTACTTCTTTCTTTTTTTTTTACACTCCTGAATGTGGATTTTTGTCATTTTTGTGTACCCTGAACATGATTTTTCATTTGTCGAGTCTGTACCGGTTCATTTCCTTGCACATTAAATTCATATTTTCCGCTTTTAAAAGGAAAAAAAAACGTCTGCATTTGGAGGTCGGAGGGGTTGCGGCGGTGGTGCAGCAACTTATTTTGCTGTTCACACAAAATTCCCAAGTCCGATTCGTTCTCATGACAGATTCTCACACATTATTTGCATCATTTTTTAAAATACTTTATTAATTCAAAGTGCATTACTTGGTTAGGTTGAAAACTACTGGGTGTAGAAAAATGTCTGGCTTTGGAGCATCTTGAGATCCAGCAGGAGGAACGTGAATGTGTGAAAGGACATCTGCTTAGCTTGCTGAAGCCACCACAGCCTGACTTTGAATAAGAGGATGGATGGATTACTAGAATTAAATCATGACAAATCAGTCATCAAATAAATGCCTAAAAGGAGCTGGCCCCACTGCTCCAAGTTTGTTCTGGAAGTTTCCTTTACGTAACAAAACTGATCACTGTGTGCGTTGTGTTTACATCTGACAGCTTCACTGTTCCTCCTTTGCGGTCATACGCAGAGCCTTTATAAGCTGATTGTCTTCCTGTAATGCAGTCCTTCGAGAGCGTCTCAGAGATTCCAGCGAGGGCTGTCGATGTGCCCTGCAGCTGATCTGATCTCCAGACACGTGTAATCTCACCTCATCAATTAATGACAGCCAGGGAGCCACAGCGCTAATCGGTTACAAGCAGATTGGATAGGTTCCTTCCTTATGCCTTGTTACTGTAATGTACGGGCAGAATAGAATTAAATGCATTATTTTGTTAAACCATTTCTTGTTTCCAGCAGCATAAACAGTAATGAAGGTGAAGGTACTGCTTCTGCTTTGCATCGGTTGTATTGTTGAAAGCAATTGTTAGTTGTGCACATTTCCCTCTATCATTTCATACTTTATTGTTAGCTAAAATAAACATGATTTGTCATAATATATAAATTATTCTCATGGATCGTGTACTAGTAAGCTAAAGTTAGTTGTTTTTGCTACATTAGATGGTTCGCAGTTTGTCCGTGTTAGCAGCCAAGCTACAGTTAGCTACCATCAGCCAGAATAATGACGGGTTGGAGTCGGTTTTGAGCCCCAAAAACAATCAAAGTATCCTTAATGAGTCCAGTGCCCTGCTGACCTGCGTTTGTCAGTGACGTATGTCACATTCCCGTTTAACCAGACAGCCTTCACTCAGTAAAACTGGCTTTCTTCAGCTTACCTGATAAAGCCAGTGAACGATAACCTACAAATGAGTTCTGTTTTGTTTCTTTTGGGTCTCTCTTTTTGCTTCAAGCCTTCTCTTTTTTTCTTGTCTCAAAATAAAATAAAATAAAAGTTGAGCCATACGGCTTCATTGGCCCGTCAGCTGGCAGGTTTTGTGAAATGCAGTGTGAAGGTAGGCTTTCCACAAGGTTTGGGAGTGTGTTCTTGGGAATTTTTTAACATTCTTTGTGAGGTCAGACAGTGATGTTGGCCAAGAAGGCCTGGCTCACAGTCTCCACTCTAATTCATCTCAAAGGTTTGTCTGTTGGGTTGAGGTCAGGCATCTGTGCAGGCCACTTAAATTCTTCCACACCAAACTCACTCATCCATGTCTTTATGGTCCTGCTTTGTGCACTGGTGTGCGGTCATGTTGCAACAGGAAGGGGCCATCCCCAAACTGTTCCCACAAAGTTGGGAGCATGAAATTGTCCAAAATGTCTCGGTATGCTGAAGCATTAAGAGTTCCTTTCACTGGAACTAAGGGGCCGAGCCCAAATCCTGAAAAACAACCCCACACCATAATCCCTCCTCCACTAAACTTTACACTTGGTACAATGCAGTCACACAAGTACTGTTCTCCTGGCAACCACCAAATTCAGACTCGTCCATTGGATTGCCAGATGGAGAAGCGTGATTCATCCCTCCAGAGAACACGTCTCCACTGCTCTAGAGTTCAGTGGCTGCGTGCTTTACACCACTGCATCCAACAATTTGCGTTGCACTTGGTGATGTAAGGCTTGGATGCAGCTGCTTGGCCATGGAGACCCATCCCATGAAGCTCTCTACACACTGTTCTTGAGCTGATCTGAAGGCCACATGAAGTTTGGGGGTCTGCAGTGATTGACTCTGCAGAAAGTTGGTGACCTCTGCGCACTATGCACCTCAGCATCTACTGACCCCACTCTGTGATTTTATGTGGCCTACCCCTTTGTGGCTGAGTTGCTGTTGTTCCCAACAGTTATAATAGCACTAACAGCTGACTGTGGAATATTTAATAGTGAGGAAATTTAACAACTGGACTTGTTGCACAGGTGGCATCCTATCACGGTACCACTCTGGACTTCACTGAGCTCCTGAGAGCGACCCATTCTTTCACTAATGTTTGTAGAAGCAGTCTGCATGCCTAGATGCTTGGATTATACACCTGTGGCCATGGAAGTGACTGGAACACCTGGATTCAATCTGGATGGCTGAGTGAATATTTTTGGCAATATAGTGTACAAAAGATGGACGTAACCACTCTAATGGTTAACTAAATTCCTCTGTAACAATGAGTGTTTTTGCTGTCGCCATTTTAATGTTGAAATTGAAAATGAGTAAATCTGACTGACACTGCACACTCCCATAGGCTAAGGACTCATCAGTGATAAAGCAAACACCACTTTATCATTCTTTTTGACTATAAAGGGCCCAACTTGTCAGATTTATGAATGTATAAAATAGTTATCATGTTGTTTGTGACTTCTGTACATGTTTTGCAGTCAGAAGAGTTGCCCTCTTGTTGATGATCAGAAAGAAGACATGATCAAGGCACTTCATATTAGCATCACTTTTCAGACCTGGAGCTTCCATCTATATACATTTTTAATGTCTTTGGTTTATTTAGACATTTAGACAAAGTAATTCCTTATTTAATAATTTAATGGACAAAAAGAGGAATTATAAATATTTATAAATGAACTATTATTGCATTAATAAATACTAAAATGGAAAAACAATTTACAGAAAAACAAACACTAAAACTAATTTTTAAAAAACATTTTCAAATTCGGAATTAAAAACCAGATTTTAAAAATCTTTTAAAAAAATGCAATTTAAAAAGGAAGCAAATGGATTAAAAAAATCAAATGAGGATGTTTATTTTCCCGAGATTTAAAAGGATGATTCCACTTCTGCTTTTCAATTCAATTTCCTTTTCCTATTAGCTACTGGATTAGCTACTGAATTTATTATTGGATTAGCTACTGGATTAGCTTCTCCATTTAGCCTTTCTATGCAAAAAGGCTAAACAAATTAGCCATGCAGTACTATGTAAGGAGCTCTCAGATTGGTTAAAGCTTTGCATTGCCAAGGAGACCTATTTCAAAAATGTTTGTGATTGCACAGGGACATTTGCCTCGGTATTCATTCTCTTAAAATGTCCAACATGGATATATGAAGAATGTGAAGGGACACTGTTTTAAATGGATTTGTGTAAATAGTTGTTTTTTTTTTGTGGGCAACAGCTTGGACTCTTCTGGGAAATTAGGACACACCCACAACTGAACCGCACCATGTTCATGGAGGAATTATACAGCTTGGACAGACAATGACGTCTCTGCACTCTGAGTCAGCTTTTTATCACCAGGTACCCACGCAGGAAAACCAACTACCTGGACTTCATGCAGGAGAGACTGCCTTAGTGATCTTTGACTCTGCGTACTCTACTTTACCTCCTAATTGGGTTCTCCTTTAAATTACAATTACAATCACTCCAAAAGAGCTGGGTGCAATTATTAAGAACAAAGTCTGTAACTTGGGCGTGTTTGTACTTTTACTAGCTTCAGGAGTTATATTTAAGAGCAGTAAAGTTATTGAAAATCGGTTTCATTCACCTACTTAATACCAATTTTAGCCACCACACACACACACACACACACACACACACACACACACACACACACACACACACACACACACACACACACACACAGTAACCTCTTTTGGGTCTTTTTCTCCAAGAACTGAGAGAGTCATGGAAAGGCTAAATGGAGAAGCTAATCCGGTAGCTAATCCAATAGTTAATCCAGTAGCTAATAGGAAAAGGTAATCAAAAAGGAGGATTTAAATACTGTTTTACTTTATTAATGTATAATATATAATAAAAATTAAAAAGTAATTTGTAAATGAATTTACTAATGCATATTTTATTGCACAATTAAGAAGTGGTGCCGGGCACAACAAACCCCGCCCCTGGCAGATGTTTTAGCTGAATTGAACGTTGTCCGTCTCATAAACACGTCCCTCTCCAAACATTGAATCATCGAGGTGACACTGAGGTCCTATTGTCCACGCACATAATTCTGCAAGGTTTAACAAGTTGAAGTGAAATAACTTTCATTTTATGGTCATTTTCATTTTTTGGTAAAAAGCTTTATCTCTTACAATGAGAAAATATGTGATTTGTCAGGTGGGCGATAATAGAGGAATTGAGTGATCAGATTGATAAAGAGTCAAAATTTGTGTGATATATTTGCGTATCTGGATGAATAGTGATATGATTCTTACTGCAACAAATGAGGATGATGTGTCTTTTTTCAGCTGAGATATGCCCATAAACATCCCATCTTAAATTCAAGCCTGCAAATCCATTGGCCATTCCTGACTACCTTTGATTTTACCTTTATATTTCACCTTAAAAACTGTTTACCTTGCCTTGTTCTGTATCATTTTTTTTTTCAGCACAGCCTCATACGCGTGACTGTACAGTTATTTGTTTTTTTCATTTAGATATACTGTATTAACACATTGGAACTAAAATCACACACAAAAAACATAAAATCTGAGTAGAAAAAAAGTTAGATTTTTTACAGTGAAAAGCATAAACATGTGTAAAGAAGTATTTTTATAACTTAAAATATAAGTTGTAATTTTCAAAAACCTAAGTATAAATATAACAAACAGCAAAGTTATATACAACTATTTACATTAAAATGCAGACAATGCTTCAGGCACTTTTTTGACAACTATTTACAGAACAATGAGGTGTCACAAAAAGATGCCACACAAATTATTTGTGCCACTCCAAAAACTGTTCCTGTCCGCCACAGAGGGGCCCATCACAGGCCTGACACTTCCAGGTGTGTCACTCCTCCTGTTGTACACCTGGAGACAGCGTTTACATTTGAGTCTGCCTTCTGTGGGGTTTTTTTGGCTAGCATCTACCTTGTCCATGACTACACAACACGCTAAACACACTACAGTACACACTATCTACACACTCCAAACACGCTCAAATCAATGTTTTCATGTTGAACTGTTGGACAGCTGATGCCTTCATCCTCCTGCTTCTGGGTAACAAGGAAATGACACACCTTCACAGAGCTTCCTGATGGGCAGAGCTAACTTGAAATTTTGAGTTATTAACTCAAAATTTCAAGTGAATGTTTTCAGAATGTACTGAGACTAGTTTACACTAAAAGACAAAGAAACAATTCAAGGTGTTTTTTGTTATTAGGTTATTAGGCAATAGTTTTAGTGGTCTGGCACACTGAAGATCAATCGTGATATGTGGCCAGCAGGCTCAAATGAGTCTTAGTTTGACACACATGGTTTAATATATAAAAAATGCTACAAAATGCATTTTAACCAACAAAATTAAAAAAAGAAAGATGGCCAGCAGAACATCACAAACCTTCTGCTGTTTTTTTCCCCCTCAAACCATGTAAGCAGTGGCTGGACTGCAGGATTACACCTCTCTTGGGGCAGATGACGCAGTCTGCAGGAACTGTATAAGTGGGTAATCTCTCTGTGGGCTCCATATCGACTGCATATTCCAATGCCTGAAGAGCCAAGCGAGCGGCTCTTTCTAAAAGAAGCCCATCTCGCCCCTCAGCTACGTGATTTATTACGTAAGTTCTGCTGTCCCATTTCCACTCACCCATGTATGTACTCCACAGAGCATGACCTGGAAGGGCCGGGAAGACTTTTAGTGCAAGTTTTAGTCCTTATTTCTGTTTGTGTGCCCATAAATATTACATTAAGATAAAAGCACTTTACTTTCACTTTTGTTCTTTTATGTAGTTATTTCAAACCAGATTTGAAAATCTGGCACCAGGTCTGCTGCCTGAGGAACTACAGTAAGATGAATATTTTATATTCTTACACAACTCCTTCAGCTAGCTTGTCACCGTGACCCAGTGCTACTGCTATTCCCCAACTCCTTGAGACGAGCAGGAATGCAGCGTAACTTTTATTGTCTCTGCCAGAACACTTAATGATGTCCCCTCGCTACAGCTTTATCATTTTATCATGTCCTCAGAAATATGCACACAGGCTGGGGGGGGGGGGGGGGCCTTTAATTA
>JAVDPK010000096.1:619836-640033 GCA_034780415.1 Cichlasoma orientale
CCCCCCCCCCACCGGTAATTAGCTGAGCATGCTGCACTGAGCATACAGAGCATTAAGGACACAATCTATTTAAGAGAAAGTTGGAGACTTTGTCCTCTGTGATTGTACTTATTAAATACACGTACTTTTTAATCCTGAGGCTGAGATAGAGGTGATGAAGAGAAGATGATGTAAAAATGAGTTTTAAGGCCTCAAGACAGCTTAAAGGAATCAAAAAATGTAGTGATAAAAATCGGACTCCACTTTTTGTAGCTGCACAGTATTTAAGTTTTCTGTCATCTCTTTCCTCTTACATGGAAAAACATGCTAAGCAGGTGGTTGCCCCTCGCTGCGCCTGGTCCTGCTAGGTTCTCTTCCCGTTGCAAGGTTTCTTCCTCCCTACTGTCACCAATTGCTTACACTGTTGGGTCTAGTTACGCCTGCAGGACTTCATTTTATAGTATGCATGCAGTGGCACACATAAAGAGTAAAACACTATAGCTGTTTAGTTCCAAAAACTCTTGAGGTAAAGGTTTTGTGCTTTAGTAGAGCCACTGCTATAGGTAATGCACATGTAATAAAACTTACCTTTGGGCATACTCCAGTCAAACAAGCAGAAAAACTGGCAGTGAAAACATCCTCTTCCTTCTGCGAGGAGAAATCAGCCACAGCTGAGGCTGTTGTGAACGCCTGTGCAGGTACAGATAAACTTGCTTTTGGCATTGCATTTTTGGATGCTTCTTCATAGGTCTCTGTCACTCATACTTAAGAGAGACAGAGCCAACCACCACATAGCCTGGCTATGTTGAATTTCCTGGATGGACTAACGTTATAAAATGTAAATAGAATGTATTTTACTACATTAACTGTGATGTAGCATTTTAGAGCACAAATGCAACATTTACAGTATTATTTTGTAATGTTTCTGTGACAGAGAGCCGGTCTTATGTTTTAATAAGTTGAATCATTTCGTTGGGACCTCTCTGGAGAAGCATTTGCAAGCAACTGCATAATATCTACTCAGCAGTTATTGACATTTTGATGTATTTGCTGTAGCCCTGTGACAGACTGATGACCCGTGCAAAGTGCCTCCCCAGTAGCATGAAAATCTGCTGCGATATTTCAGTTGCAGTCCAGATTAGCTCTGTTGGTCACTACAATGCAAATATGAGCAGAGATAATGGAAAAATTTGACCCTGGATCAACCTCTTCTGGAAACGCTCTCAGTATTTTCTCCATATTTCCGTCCTTATAGGGGCATCTGAGTCTCACAAGCTTTACACGTGCACATAACTTATATTTACTGGTGAGTTTCAGAGAAGGCACCAGCTCACAGTCTTTCACGTAATTCTCATGTAAGACAATGGAGAGCCAGCAGAGAGTTGCTTAAATTAGCACGCGCTCTCAGTGGCCTTGTTGCTCCGTCTTCCTGCTCAGAGCAGTGAGCAAGCAGTGACTCTAGAGGAAGGGCAGGAGATCGTGGGAACCAGCATGTCACCACAGCCTGGGCCACGTCCAGAAGAAAACTCTGACAAACTTGCGGCTGCAAAGGAGGGGAAGAGAAACCAGAGGGGAAGCTGGAGAACAATGAAGAAATTAATGTGACACTGCTGCTCGTCTATAGGTCTGGGTGGGAACCCAGAGGCTGTTGTCCTGGAGTCAGAGCCAGGATTTCTAAAACTCATTGACAAAAAACAAGCCCCAGTTCCCACAGTGAACTTTCCCACGCCGCTGCTAGTATTGTATATTTATGCTTGTGTTGTCGAACTATTTTCCCTCTGAGTTGTACACTGCATGCTTTCCTTATCTGTGTGGACGTGCTTCAGCTGTTATTTTGAACTTGATCTCGCCTTTATTTACTCTGCTCTACTGGAGAGGTTTCTGTGAAGATTGTGGCTGGCCCTGTAGTTGTAGAAAACAAGTAGTGTGCAAAGAAGGGAAACGTTTGTCTTTTTAAAGAACCTTTTCACTTCTAATACCTAGCTAGCTTCTTAGAAGAGAAACTACCACCAGCCTCCAGGTATATTTGGACAGCATAATATGCACTGTACCTTAGAAACAGCTTATCAGACCTGCTCATCTAATGCCTGTGATAAGCGGTCACGTGAAAGTGTTCATAAAGGAAAAGTCAGAGACTTCAGACTGTCTCTGAAATCTATAGACGTTCTTATTATCCATGCACCAAAGTCTGAGACCTCTACATCAAGCACCATTTATGCAATCTATATGAGTCCTCCTGTACTGCCAAGGGGATGTCCTGGGCTTTCTATTGATGCCACATTTGTGGGGCTCAGGCTAACAGCGCGTGGACTTTCTTTTCAAAATGACGGGAATTGCAGCTTCCACATTTTATGGCCACGAGGAAGGTTAAGTGACAGATTTTTTTGCAGATATTATGATTCTATTGCTAACTCCCAAATTGTTTCTTCAACTTGAGAGTCTTTGGATTTCAGAAAAGTAGAGTAATTTTACATCTTCCAAAACAAAACGTTTATTCAGCGTCCTTTCTAATGGACAGCAGGACTTACTACCTCACATCTTCAACCTATGTCCACACTTCAAGAAGCAGAGAGCAGGGGGAGGCAGAAAGGAGTTTACTCAAAACTGTGGAAGGGGAGTCAGACCTAGAGCTGCCAGGAAATGAGGTGGAGGAAGGCCAGACATCAGCGCAGGAAGGTGAAAACTCAGAGGAAGCCATATCAGCGTTTGAGGAACCTGAGCAGGGACAGTGTGACGGCACCTACCGTCCATAATAATAAGTTTTAACGTAGGGCTCGTTGAGTTGAGACAGATCCTTCAAGATTAGGGCGCTCCGTCAAAGTAACAAGTGGTCTCGATGTCTGTGATAAAAGAGAAAATGAATAAAACCCTCTGGAAAGTGACAACTACACAATATTTCTTAAACATAATGGACTTTGGGTGTCATCACTGCGTTCCTTCTCAGGCTCCTCAAAGGCTGGTGTGTCCTCCCCTGAGCGCTCACCTTCCTGCTCCAATGTCTCCACCTCATCTCCTGACAGCACTAAGTATAACTCCACTTCCACAGTTCTGAGTAAAATCCCCTCTGCTTCACTCAGCCCTCTGTCATGCCATCTATGATCACCACTGATCACATGACCTGAAAACCCAGGTTTAGGTGAGTATCAGGTGTGCAGAATGGATTTTAATTTAAGAAAGAAAACAAGATTATGAGAATTTATTTGTTAAAATTATGTTTTAGTAATCAGACGTGTTTCTTTTTATATTATTTTCAATACATATATATATCTATATCTATCTATCTATATATATATATATATATATATATCAAAAAGATTTTTATTCTGGGTCTCAGGAGGTTAATTCTGTTGAAAGTTTCTCTATATTTGCAAACTTGGACATCCACTGATCCTGTGCTTGGATACTAAAACAGTGACAAGGCTCCCAGGAGGGCAGTACAGAGAGTGGATCAAAGGAACCAGGACATGTGACCTCGGACTAGAGAGGAAATTCAAATTCCTGTACAACAATAATGCAAAACACAACAAAAAGATAACACTAGAGTAGGCAGCGTAGGGACGTGATCCTTAGAGTTTATCCCACAACAGTTTTGTGAGCATTTATTATGCAAACCATCATAAACTATCGGACTCTTCTAAGAATGAAACAGAGCCGAGGCCTAGGGCAACAAAAACTCATCGGTCGTAAAATCAACCGTTTACTGAAAATACAAAGAGCTCATTTAAAAGAGCACGTACAGCACGTTTAGGGAAATGAAATGCTGCCTGGGTGATGCTCTCTGATGAGAAGAAACACGTGGAAATGCTGTCAATTAAAGCAAAAGTCAGAGAAATGTTAATACCAGACACAAAGGCTCAAAACAGACTAATTAACGACTGAAGGAAATTTAACTAAAACCACTAAACTAGAAACTCAAACTAAGTATGAAACAAAAATGAGTGAACTGAATTAAAAATAAACACAAAAGTAGCTAAAACAATGTGGTGCACTTAGAAATCTGAATAAAATGAAAGAAAAATACACAGGAAATGTCTTTAATTTGGTCAAATTTGCCAACACAACCAGCCTGAGGAAGCATGTGGTTTATGTGTTTATTGAAGCTGGCATGTCTGCGTGACTGTGTGTCTGTCGTGCTGCAGGGTCTTTGTTCAATATTTGGTGAGTTTTTGGGTCCTATTTTGATTTTGTTATTTATTCCCCCCCGCGACCCTGAAAAGGATAAGCGGAAGCGAATGGATGGATGGATGGATTCTCCTATTTTGTATGTTTGTGTTTCTTGGCGTCCCATCATTCAGCGTTTTACTGATTCTGCGTTCCTCGAATTGCCGGTTTCCTCTCATCTTCACCTGTGCCTAATCTTTTGTCAGATTGTGTCCCCACGATGTTCCTCCTGCTCCTCAAGCTAATTTTTGGACAACATGTTTTGCATTGGACTTTGTTTGATTTTGGCGTATTTGCAAAATCCAAATTAAAGGCTCAGGTTTCATTACTCTGCCTCTCACTTCTGCATTTGTGTTCGCTCTGCGAGACACATCACGTGACAATGACAAATGCTTGTATATCATTTTATTAATAAATATAAACAAACTAATGGGAGTGCTAAACTATGTAAATGCTGGAGCTCTGGTTCTGCTTTAGCACTGACAGTATTTGGCTTAGGTTAAGAAAAAAGATTAAAGACTGTGTAAAGCAGAAATTAATAGACAGGCCAATAATTCTGTAGTCACTCCCTAAAGGAAAAATCTGCTGTCACACCAAAGAAAATGAGTTTTAAACATCCAGCCACCGTTTAATCATTAAACACATCAAAATGACCCAGATCATTGATAATGAAATACTAAAGCACTGACAAGGCCCCCAGGAGTGCAGCGAGCTCCATCATGAATACAGAACCACTGAGCTGTGATTTTCACTCCCAGCCAAACTGAGCAAGAAGAGCCCTGCCGGCACAAAAGGTAACGACTGCAGTCTATTCAATGCTTCATACAGAGACGGGATCAAAGGAACCAGGACACGTGACCTTGGACTGGAGAGGAAATTCAAATTCCTGTACAACAATAATTCAAAACACAAAGACAACACTAGAGTGCCTTCAGGTACTGAGGAACCCGAGCCAGTGTTTCCAACTCCTCCAGGATGCCACCTCAACACGTGCCGTCGCTGAAGGTTTGCTGCGTCTCCCAGCACAGTCTCAAGAGCATGGAGTAGAGTCCAGGAAACAGACAGTGACTCGAGGAGAGCTGGACAGGGCCGTAGAAGGTCCTTAACCCATCAACAGGCCCGCTATCTGCTCCTCTGTGCACGTAGGAACAGGATGAGCACTGCCAGAGCACTACAGTGTATTTTATGGTTATGAAATGAAGAAACATATTCTGTATACTAGTTTGGACATATCACAACAACATTAGGTCATGACTCAGATCACCGAGGATCTGTTTTCACATTTGGTTGTTGTTATATGAAATGACACACGTATACATGTTGTGTATTTCCTGCTGTTGAACGGCGGCAGACAGTAGATGAATATGTTTTGATGGCAACAGGGCAGGAGGAGGACTTTTGGTGCCCTTGTGTGACTGAAAGCTTCCATGCTTCTTGTTGTGATTCTCTCCAGTGTTCTTTTAATCTCTTTGACAAAGCCTCGTGCAGGAAGCTATGCCAGATATGTCCGGCCCGTCACGGCTTTTCCAGCAAGGCCAGTAAGTGAAGAATAACACAGTTTCACTGAACAAATCCCAGTCGCCACAAACAAGGCCAAACTGAACAACAGAGGGTTTAACCAAGACCACGGTTGTGCCAACTCTAGGGAATTCTTTCCGAATTCTGCTTCTGGTGAGTCACTCGACGCCTGAGTGAATTTGAGCAAAACAAGGACTTCAGGGCACATATCTGCTATCTCGCTCCGCTAAAAATATTTCTCTTGGTTTGATTGTTGACACTCATTAAAAAAACCTTTCCATGTAAGAAAATGGATATTGTTCCTAAAGGGGCAGATGGGGCCCCAAATCTAGTACTTCAAGGTCTTTGGATTCTGAAATTAGCACATTACAGTGATACAATCTCTGAAAATTACACTCCAATCAATGCTTTTCCTCACTCCTCTGTAATTATACAACTTCATAATTAACATTTGAAAATCAGGATGGACTTTCCCAGTCTTTATAGTCAGGGTGTGTACCTGCAGTTTGTGTTTGTTCAGATGGCTGAAGCTGATTTGATAATAGTTTATACTAAAGTTTTGGACCTGTAAGCTTTTTGGAAAAGCCTACATGTGATTTTTGCTCTCTAATAATAAAACAATACATTTTTCTATTCCACTGAATACTACATATATTGTTCTATTAAGTATCCTGAGACAACACTTAAGAATGTTTTTGTTGTCTTAAGTCAAGTCAGGCAGCAGTTTTATGTCAGACTTAAGAAAGTCTGACCACGAAGACACATCTAACTTCAAATATCCAGTTGAAGAAACACTCTTTATGAATGCACGCGACCAGCACCTGAAGAGGTAGGATAGTTGCTTAGGTCAGAATTCTGTCCAAACAGTCTTGGTCCAAATAGCTGGACCTCCCATATATACTGTTGAACCTTTTTTATTTGAAAAGGTAACCAAGAAGGAAAACACACCGGCTCAGTGTCTTTCTGGCAGCTGCTCCTCCACGCCAACCCAGAGGGAGAGCGTTTGAGAGTTCTATTTTCTTTCATCAGCTGTTAGAGGATCAAATTATAGTTTCAGGAAAAAAAAAATCTTCCACTTACAGTAATTTCGAGGCAATATAGTTCTCCTTTACATCCTTTTATCCAAGTCATGTTCACACAAGTCACTAATTAACAGCTCTTGCACATTTCCTGGCTGAATCCAACGTGTCTTTATCCATCCAAGTAGCTGAAACGGTCTTCATTAGAAACACTGAACATTTACAGGTTGAAATGGCGGATTTTTGGTATGATCAGGGTCATGATATGGGTTCTTCTATTTCCCTTCTTTCACTCTTCATTAAGTGGTTTCCACTCACTATCTGAGGGTGTTTAGACTCCCTGTGGGAGAATATTGTAAGCGGAACTTCAAATACATTGAGAGAGATGTGCAGAGAACACAGGCACTGCTCTTGGAGCAGAAGTTGTTTTCGTTCGCAAGCGTTTTCCCACTCCTTTCCTCTGGTTATCAGCAGGAAAGCTGGGAAGTCCAATATTACTTCCCTTGCTTCCTTTTGACTGGAAAATGCGACCTAAAGCAGCACAGTGTGGCATCGTTTTGACACTTAGTAAACTCTGGAATGAAACCAGTTCACGTCGACTCAGAGTACATTGCTACATAAAGTAATGGTGGCCTTCATAGGTCAAAATATGTACTGAACACTTCAGGATTTTTAATAGAGTGAAAATATTTCATGCATTTTTTTGTGCAAGTATGTGCATCCAAGCAGCCAGAAGTTCTTGTATTTTTTTTTTAAGTGGTCTTAATCAATAGTTCTGCAGGTTTTCTAGACGTCTTTCAAGGTTTTTCTTTGGACATCATTCGAGTCCTTTTACTTGACCATTCTGAGAGACATAAAAATAGTTCTATTAGCTAAAAACTTGACATATTTTGGTATGGTGTGCAGCATGTCCTTATCAAAAATGCAGAGATTTGTGTTCTGCTTTTTGCATCTGCACCTTCCGACTCAAAGATATGAAGGATCATACCCGTTTTATCATCGGGGAAGGGGTCCCCTTCACCAAAGATACAAATATGTCAAGCAAAGAGAACGCAACCGGAATCTTAATGTCATCCTCTTCACCTCATCTCCTGAAGTCAGGGTTGTAACACGTGAAAAGTTGCATGAACATTTGTTTATTCTTGGTATTGTCGCCATCACTCACTGTCAGCAGATTGGTCTCTGGATCACTGACAAGAGCCTGCTAAACAGCAGCAGCTAGCTAAAAGCGAACATTTGGATTACGCACTTGAATTGGGAGCGGTAAGAAAACCGTTGACTACAATCAATCTGACATCTAGTACTGAAAATTGTACACACCAACTTTAAAATCATGAAATGCAGTGAAGGGTGTGTGGTGGTTTTTCTTGAGGTCGCTGCTTGCATTGAACCTGCATCTTTGCTGCATTTTATGTTCTGCTATCTTGGCCAAACTTCTCTTGATCTCAGTGTGCATTCCTGGTTAACACTCAGCGATATTAACCAAACTTGCTTCTGCAAAAACTACTAATTATAGAAATCTGTGCAAAATATAACTTATTTTGTAATCCTGTTAGCTCTGCGGGGAACAGTGTATGCACTTGGTTGAGCTTTTCGCAGGTGTTGTCAGACAACAGTAGGCAAATAGCACCACCTGGTGCTCACAAGAAGAACTGGGTGACTTCATAAAATCCACTGTTAAACTAAACGCATGTGTTATCTAAACGCGTTAAACACACGAACTTTAAGATGAATGAACTTTACACATCAGTCTAACAAAAACTGAAACCTTTATTTCAGATTTCATTTCCTTTTTTTTTACAAAAACATCAGGTTAAGTGCACCTCGGAATGCTTGTTGTTAAATGGACCCAGGTTGTTGTCGCGATTGCTCGAAATTGATCCTCTTCTGGTGCATTAAGACGGCAGCCACTGAATAACCCGAAGCCCCTCATCCTGGACCACAGAGCCGTGAGCGATAAAACACGGTGGCCTGCACAATTTCTCCGTAAACCCACCCCCCCTTCCCCAGTCCGGCTCTCCCCGTTAACCTTACAGCAGAACTCTACTCCTTGGCAACCGCAAATGGCTTCTCCACCTCAATTTTGCCGCAGTCGTGAACGACGACGTCTTTTAGAGGTTTGTCGCGTCCATCTGTCTTTGTTTCCTCGATCTTCCTCACCACATCCTGCGAGATTAAAAAAAAAATAAAGATTTTAGAATGATGAACATTTACAAAAAAAAATGTTTTCCCCCTCCATCAGCAAAAAAATAGAAAATGATTACAGAAGTTTAATTATAATTAAAATCAGTTAGAAGCTGAAGTCAACTAGTCTTGGACTAGAAAGAGCTTGGACTCTGGTTCTTTTTCACCCTTGGTGTGAGTCACTTGCGTAGATGTGAACACAGGAATCGCACTTCTGTGTGGGCCAAATCAACCTCACTGAGACCCTTTGGAGGAGGTGGCCTAGGCCTGGTCCAAATAAACCCTGAAAGGGTTCGTTTATGGTGAGAACGTGATCCGACCCTGAGCTGACCCAACTACCAGGTGTACACTGCAATTCAAGCTAGACGCCTCCCTGCAGTCAGCAATGCTTTGCATTCTGGGACGCAGCAGAGTACCACAGACGTGCAGAGTACAAAAACAGAAGCAACTAGCTGTAAAATGAATGCAAATTCTCCACGTCGCCCATTAGTCCAGACAAGCACCTTCTTCCTTGCATTTACTTTTGATGCTCACACCATGGACACATAGACTAGTACTTCGATAGCGGTTTTCTACTCCATTTGAACACACAGGGTACTTTCTTACTACACAAGCACATTTAGTGCTTTTTTTTCTATGCCTGAGCCCTTTTAACCCAACATCCACACACTCAGTGCAATGGATGCACATCAGGGGCAACTCGGGGTTCAGTATCTTGCCCAAGGATAGTTCCTGACATGCAGACCGGAGGGGCCAGGGATCAAACCACCAATCTTCTAATTAATCGACGACCCGCTATCTCCTGAGCCACAGCTGCTCCATCTGGCCAGTAAGCAGACTGAATGTTCTCATGTGGTTTGCAGTGACACGTTCTGGTGCAATTGGAGGTTGTGAAAAAACACCGAACAACAGGTAAAAGCTACAAGTTTACAAACTCATCAACTGAATTGATGTGAAAAAAACATCCCAGGCAGCTCTGGACTCACCTTTCTGGCGAGATCAGCACAGTGGCGCCCTGGTGAGCCAAAGCTGACAGCTAACCGTCACACAACAGCAGCATGCAACTGTTATTTGTCCACAGGTTCACCTACAAAACCCTGTATTCAGTTTACTTGTCCTGGGTAGATCTTGTTGATTGAAGGTGCTCTTTTAGTCATCTCAGCTCAAGCTGAACTGAACGGCGAGCGTGTTTGAGTTTGTTCACGGGGTGGAAGAGCAGGCCGAAAGGGGGGTGTGCCCAATTTATAATGAGGGGCGAGACATCTGACCGAAATGGCATTATATTACAACCCAAGATGAGAATGTGTTAAGTTTAAAGGTCTAAATTTACACTTAAATCAGTTATTATACAATTATTACTGAATATTTGTATTTAATTTTATACTTATTGTACTTTATTGTGGTTAATTTGATTTCAATTAGTTTTTAACTTATTAAAAAGGTTTGTTTTTTCATACTGGATTTATTCATTTAAGAAGAGGAACCCACTTTCAGCTGCTCCCTTGTCACAAGGGGTCGCCACAGCAGGCAGCGCCACGTTTGATTTGGCAGAGTTTTTCTCTGGATGTCCCTCCTGACACAACCCCAAAGGGGATTACCGTCTCCGGCTGGAATCGAATCAGTGACCTCTCACTTGCCAAGCGGATGCGTTAATCATTCTACTTCTTCAAGCCATTTTGTTATAGCTTTTTGCTACGTGCTTTGTTATACATTTCATTTTATTATTAACTGCTTTAAAAAAGGACTGTTACAACTTTCTACAGAAATAAAGTATATCTTAGCTTAAAGTGCTTCGCGGCTGTTCCTCCTGTGTAAAAACTTAACTAAGATTGAGTCTTACTTTGATAGTTCAGAAAGAACTGAGCACAAAAATTATGTCTGTTTTAGTAGCTCAGATGGGCTCCTTGAATTCATATTTCAGGTGGTAAGAGCCCTCCCAAATCCCATGACCCATTTACACGACTCTCAGTCTGACACTCACCATGCCCTCCAGGATTTTCCCGAACACCACGTGTTTCCCATCGAGCCATGGAGTCTGCACTGTGGTGATGAAGAACTGGGAGCCATTGGTGTCCTTGCCAGCGTTGGCCATGCTGAGCCAGCCGGGCCCGTAGTGCTTCAGCTTGAAGTTCTCATCAGGGAAACGGTCTCCATAGATGCTCTTGCCTTTAAAGAGAAAAGGTCTATATGTGAGCCACTTCCACTCCCTCCCTGCAGTGACCTTTGTACCTCGTTTATCCTAACGAGGACGTGTGTTTTTGGCTGGAATCAAACCAGTGACCTTTTGCTGTCCAAGCCAGTGTGTTAACCACTACACTATGAACAGAAAGATCAGAAAAGCACGAGGCCCACTGCATTAACTGCATGTCAGGAAATTTTGAGATTATGTGCACAGCATCACCCCCGGTACAGATTGACCCCACCCCCCAGAAAAAGCCAGGTCAGTCTTATGCAAATGAATTCCTGCAAAAAGAAATCTGTCAAGTCAAGATGTAAAACATTTTCTGTTAGCTGACGTCTCACCTCCGGTGCCGTCTCCTCTGGTGAAGTCTCCACCCTGGATCATGAACTGCTTGATGACTCTGTGGAATTTGCTGCCCTTATAACCAAATCCTTTCTGTTACAACATATAAAAAAAACATTATGAACACCACTTGGAATATTTGTAATTACTCCTTTATTCATTCATGTTATATTGCTTTGTGTCCATTTTCACCATTTCCTCCTCAGTTTATTCACAAATTTAGATTGAACGGTGAGTGCGAAGCCAAAAACATCACTGCAGACTGCTGCAAATATTGTGAGTAAAATGTGACAAACAGAAGGAAGGGCTCCCTGCTTCTCACCTCTCCTGTCGCCAGGGCGGCAAAGTTGTCGACTGTTTTGGGAACGGTTTTCCCAAACAACCCGATCACGATCCTTCCCACATCTTCGTCACCAATTCTAATGTCGAAGAAAACCTATAAACAAAAACAGGTTATAAAGTCATTTTACACTCCCCCACTGATAGTTCCAGTCCTCTATCCATATTCTTCTGCTTATCCAGGTCTATGCATGGGGACAGCAGTCTAAACAGAGATGCCCATACACATAATCCCTTCAACGTGCCCTCGATTTGTCCCCAGGAACACCTCACCTAGGAGGCATTCTAGGCAAACGCCTGAACCACCTCAACTGACTCCTTTTGATCCTGAGGAGCAGCAGCTTAACTCTGAAACCAATTTCCTCACCCCACCTCTAGAGAGAACCGCCCTTCTCCAAGAGACTAGATCCAGAACCCAGGCTGTGTGTTGAAGTGAGCCTGACTATATCCAGTTTTAGCTCTCATTTTCCAAAACTTGCTCTAGCTTCTTCCTCACCAGAGATCAGTGTCCCAAGAGCCAGTTTAGCAACCCAGGATCAGACAACTAAGGCCTCCACCTCTGCTGCCTGACATGTTTTAACTGATATTTATAAGTCACAAAGGGTGGGTTGGAATAACTGCACAAATAGCTAGTTCCCAGTGTTGTAAAGGATATTAAATTCCATGGGATTTAATGCACCGACAGCTGCAACCTGACCTTCCTTATGCCGAGTAGTTTGCCGGTGGGCACTTTCATGTGATGCTCAGAAGCATTTTAAAGACTGAGATCAGGTAAGCAAATTAAGAGCAATCATATAAGATTCTGAGTGCCTTTTCTTCAATGCACCATAGTTGGTATGATGAAACAACAGGAACAGAAAATTTCTGAAGAAATTTTGAATTTGTCAAGACCCCTGCTTTCACTTGATGGCAGTTTTGAACTACCAGCAGATGTGACAAGTGAACATCGGGCTCCAAGTAGCTCCTGTTATCGTACTTGGCACTCGTAACCTAAGCTACAGTCTTATTTTAAAGGTGAAAAGGTCTAGAAAACGTGTGTCAATCAGCTTTAAAACTATTTAAAATGTTTCCAAACACACTTTTACCTTCCAAGAAAAGAAAACCCACCAGGATCAGTTAATAATCAGGATTATCAAGTTGTTCAAATACATTTTTGTTCACCTAATGGCAAAAAGAAACAACAGAAGTTCATGCATTTTTCTGTTAAGTCAGGTACAGGTTCTTTGTAATCATCCCCCCCAAAATGAATATTCAGAGTAAGGGAAAATCCTTAAAAAGAACAAATACAAACATTCATAATATTGCACAACAAAATTTTAGATGTTCAGATCAGGTATTACAATAAAAACAGCGACGTGGACATCCCAGTTTCACTAATCATCTGCAGCAATAAGTCCTCATGCTCAATGTGTGTGCAAGGATTAAATGAAAAGATTTTACCTCTCTACTTTTACTTTAGTACAAAATACAAGTATGACATATCATTTCAGCTTGTTTTATTAGTTTTATAAATAAATTAAAATGTAAACCAGTTTAGTTTTTAGTATCTTCTATGGCATCCCTGTTCTGTATGATAAAAGCTCAACTTGAATTATGCTTACACTCAAGTTTGACCTGTGATACCACACATACGGTTTATAAAGAAGGGAACAGATAATGACCAGTTCACAGCTTCCCTCAAACTGTAGACGTGGACAAACTCAGCACAACATGCCAGACAAAAACATCAGAGCTGCAGGCTGATTTCTCACATTAAACAAAGCATCGGTAGTTTAATGCAGCGGAGACAACAGAAACTCAAATGAAGGTGGAGCGATTTAGAAATAACGCGTCTGGGAATGCAGAGAGTTAAGTTGAAGGCCTGATATCCGTGGAGAGCTAGCTCCAGGATATTGTTACCCATTTCCTTCAGCTTAGACCGGATCTCACGTCGTGGTAGAGTGAATGCAATCAGCCGATAGCAGAAACTGTTAAATGTTGGCTAGCTTAGTAAAGCAGACGATATCCTGCAGGCCGCCTTGGTTGTGACGTGGCTTCACAAGCTGCAGCCACTCGTTAGCATTTAGCGGTTTGCGATAAAGAAGAGCTCTGATTTTTTTTCTAGCAAGCTAACACCCACCTTCGCCGTTACTTTGGGGCCTTTCTTCTTCTCATCAGCAGCCGAGCCATTTGGGAAAGCGAGGAAAATCAGGGATCCCACAATGACTGTTACAGCGATGAGGAACTTCATCTTTCTCTCACAGAGCCTAACCATCAACGAGAAAAAAAATTTAACAGTCCGGGGACGGCCTGTTAGGGGTGCTACGTTTATAAAGGGCCGGGAGGAAGGAGTGCGCTGTATCCGGGGGTGGAGACGCCATGCCCACACAGGGGCGGGGTTCAACCCTGCGCAGAGACGCACCGGGCTCTGATTGGGTCACGTGCCGGAGCATTGCAGCCAATCAAATGTAAACGCGTAACACCCTTTTTGTGAGCGTGCAAGCTTTCCTGGCAATAAAAAAATAAATAAAAGAACACGGAGAGTATGTTTTCTTATGGTTACACAGACCAGTGGCTCCCAAATAGAGTAAGAAGGCACACAGGTGTACTTTTAAATTGTGTCAACCAAATATGACTATTGTAACAAGGCAAAAACCAATAAATGGCATTTAAATTTACCAAATTAGTATACTTCCTTTGCCCCGATGTCCTGATTGGTAAGTGTACAAGTTAGTAGAGCTTAATGCAAAGCAAAAAAGTGTCTGACATGCTCAAATTATCACTAATAATATTCCAGATAAAATAATATTTTCTGCACATAAAAATACAAGTGTACTTTATGTCTTTGTGGTGCTCTTTGGGCACAAAACACTGACATACTGTTGAGCAGGACAATGAGGGTCTCAAGGAGTCTGCTCTTATTACACAAAAATATTAATATATCAAAAGGAAAAGAAAGAAAAATCAGTTTCTCTGAGTTAGAGAAAAATATGCCAAATGATTAGAAACAACCATAATGTGGCACAAAACAATCATAAAAGGACACCTAAAAAACATAAATTGAAGCAGAATCACTGCAAAAAGATGCAAAACCACTAAAGTGCGACACTAAATGAGTCAAACTACATCCTACCACCACAAAGAAATGAGGACATGACCAAAGACCACAAATACAGAAGTGCAACAAAGAGAGAAAACAAAAAGATACAAAACTACCGCAAAAACACACAGAATGGCAAAAAAGAGACACAAGGATGCCCACAAATAGAAGCAACCCAACTGCAAATATGGAATGGCTGTGCAAACACAAAATGACCAAAATGTGAAGTTGTAAAAATACTACAAAGTGCCAAATGGCAATTAAGAGATTCCTAAGAAGCAAAAATGAGACAAACCCATCAGAGACACACAAAAAAAGCATAACAACCACAAAGAGACAAATGGCAACAAAGAAATGCAAAATAACTCAGATTAGATGCAAAGTAACCATTAATAGAAACAAAACAGCTACAAATAGATGCAAAGCCGCGGAGACTGGCTGCAGAGGCATACAAGACCAAAATGAGAGCGAGAGGCAGCCTGCAAAGAGCTAAAAGGGTAACAGAGATGCAAAAGATCCAAAATGAACAGCAAAACCACCACAAAGAAGCTCAAAATTTCTACACACAAAACAATCATACACACAGAATGTCTACAAATTGATGCAAAATTATCGAACACAATTACACCAAAAATTGCCAGAAAGACATGGAAAACATAGCAAAATTACCCCAAATCACCTCAGAGCCGCGTCTGCTCTGTAAGGGGTTCCCGGTTCCCTGCGTCACACCTAGAAGAAAGCTATTAGGCATCATATGACACCAGAATGGGAATCCAATCATGGAGTTCAAATACAGAGGAGACTCAAATGCGTTTATTTGGCACCTAACACAGCAGTGATCCACCAACACTGCGTTTCTGGACCTTATAAACATTTATTCATCTTATTTCCATTTTAACACATGAATTTTCACTATCATTTAATCTACTGATTTCAATTGCTTTTTTTTTTTTTTTTTTTTTTTTTAGCAGGTAAATCATTAGAAAGAAGTAAAAGACACCCATTATCATTATTTGTCAGCACACATAAAGAAACTATCTTAAAATTCTGTCTCCTATCAGGACTCATTAGCTCTTTCAACCCGGACAAACACACAAAATATTCTGCAGCACCAGTCGTACGACACACATCTCTCCATATACATTTTAATGACAAACTACAAATAAATGAAACCTCCTGAACATTACAAATGTCAAAGACATGTGACACAAAATTATGAAATAAGTAGTTGAACAGATTGTACTTGCTCAAAAAAAACAAAGCAAAGAAAGAAAAAAAAAATCGGGCGTTCGGAGAGTTAAGGTTACATTCGCCACTTCTGCTTAGTGCAAAGAAACTGTTCTGCTAAACAAAATGCCGCTCTTCTCTGTGTCGTATGGTTGCATTAAGACTCCAATATTATTGCGTGCCTGTAGCGGCCATTTGAGGTATACAAACACATTATTCTGATAGTTACATACTGTACATCTAACATGATGCAGTGAGTCAGGAAAGGTCCACCAGTAACAACAACAAAGAACCCACGAAGAAGAATCTACTCATGTGCTCCGACTGGAAGCAGAGGACTGATACTGGCTAGCCAACCATGTTACATGATTACACCATTTAAGAAGAGGCTGTATAAATGGAAACAGAAAAACAAGTAGAGTAACCCTGACATTAATTCATATTTTAATTGACCTTTAACTTGTTTTATCTCTAAAGAGGACCTATTGTGGTAGTTACAGGTCTAAATAATTCCTATTTATCTTAAACTGGGCCCTGGGGCACCCTCTCAGTTCATCCTGTCTAAAACAAGCAGCTTTAGCTCCCTTTTGGATTGGCTGCCCCTTACAAACACAAGGTTTAAACTGTAGGTTTCAGCTCTCAGTGACATCACACAGAGTCAAGAGCAGAGAAATGCCTGAAACCAGGTGTTCAAAGCAGTAAGACTTGAGCTTTTGGCTCACAGAGATTACCTGAACATAGGACAGCATCGTTATTTGAAACTTTGGCCCGATTTAATATGAGGAGCCACCATTATAACAGTATACATATGACAGATGAAGGAAAATCATAATAGGCCCACTTGAACTTAATTAGCTGGTATCTCACTGTAAACAGAGCTTTACTGCATAAAGAAGGACCCGCTTCAGAAGCATATTTCAAGTTTGCTTTTGTAAGTGTGAGACTTTATTATTTAGTACTAAAAAATAAGGATGCTGCTGTGGAGGTTTCCAGCTAAAAATGTCTTTATAGTTGGAGTGTTTTGGTTGAAAACTGGAAAAACACAAGTTGTCACAGTCTAGCGTTTTTTTTTATGCTAAGAAATAAGAAAATTATCAAGTATACCTAGGTAACAGTTCTTACATGTAAATAAGTCAGACACTGAGAAATGTTTGATAAACGTGATAGACATAACCTTTTAAGGTGTTCTAGTGACTGAGTTCTATGCACCAAAAGTCAAAGAAGCAAATCTTATCAGGTTTACCGCTTAATTCTACCACATCCTAAGATGTGCAGCAGTTTCCAGTTTATATGATACGTTGTTTGTTCAGCTCTAAAATCTGAATAAAATATTTAACAATAAGTTTTCTTGTATTTTCTCAAGGCACAGCATAATGAAGATATGCGGGTCAAGGGAAATTTGTTGAGCCAACAAAACTCTTTGGAGTTTGTGAAGATGGCTTTGAACTGCGTCCAGTGCATAGTCTCAGGCCACCTCACAGCTCACAGCAAAGTTCAGCCTCAGTTTCTGTGTCTGCTGGAGCAAAATAAAGGAAGGGATAGCAGAGGAGAGCAGAGCAGGCTGGAGGAGTCCTCAGGCAGGATTTAAAACTGGAGATCTGAACTGGTCCAGATGACTCCAGCCCATCGACCACAGCTGCAGGTGAGACTTTATGGTTCTTTTCGGCTCCTCCCATCATTGTTTTCCCACACTGACGGTCAGATGGAAGCAAACCTCAGATAGCCTGCTGGGTAAGCAACTCAGAGTAAAGTAGTCCCTCTGCTGAGATGGCATCCCCAAGCCCAACTGTCCGAAGCGGGCGTTTGCAGACCAGCACCGGTGTGAAGTGAAAAGTGACGTTTCCGCGACGCCACACTGTAACAGGCTCTGCCGGGTTCAGGGACAGCTGCTCCCGTGGCTCCGTGTGAGAGCTGTGAAACTCCAGAGGGGCTTTGAGCTCCACCTTGCTGACATCAACAGACTGGAGGCCACAGGCCTGATTGCAGGCCACCCGCGCTCCAGCCATCACCGCCGCCACCTGGTTCCCCCAGTATCCGTCCACTGTAACAAGGATGTGGTAGGCCAGAGTGTGGAAGTGGATGCGAGTGAGATCCGCTTCTGATGATGGGTCGGTGCGGCCGTGCTGCTCCAGGATCCAGAGGAGGATGTCGCTGACCTGACCCACATCTGGGATGCCTTTCCAGGCCGCCATTTCTGCATGAGGTCCCTGTCCGGCCTGAGAGAGGAAGAGCAGCTCCTGTTCGTTCAGCCCAATGGAGCTGACAATGGGCATAACCTGCTAACAGGAAACAGGAAAAAAAAACTTTAATTAAATATACAGAACTCCTTGGGGATCTGTAGACACTGAGCACATTAATCTTTTCTCTGCAAAAGATTTTGAGACTGTGACATAACTGTGCTCCACATGTACCTCCTGCATTATGCTGTTCATGTAGTCTTTGTCAGTCATGCTTGCCAGCTCCAGGTGGATGGGAATGTCTTTACGGATTTCGGATATAGCTGAGACAGCCTGCGGACAGGAAGCAAATACCCCCGAAATTATATAACTAATAATTTCAGTCATCACCGCGCACACACAAACTGATGAATAATTGATATAATGCACGTTTTAGCTCTTAGCCAAAGCGGTGTTTCCCACAGAACTGAACTGTATTTGTGGAAGCGTTAATGGTGTGCATGCATATAACTGTGTGTGTGTGTGTGTGTGTGTGTGTGTGTTTGTGCTTGAAAAGAGGCACACGTTTTTTTAAATTCAATTCATAAATAATAACACATACACTTTGCCTCTTGCCCAAAGTCAGTGGGGATGGGCGGGTAAGAAAAAGTATGGCTGGATAAACTTTGTGACAATAAATAATAAATTAATATTCTGCTGCCTCTCTAGTCAGCATCCCATGCTACGGACAGACTCCAACTCCACTGTCATGAGCTTCAGCCGAGCAAGTTCTCCATCAGGTTCTGCTTAGAATGGGAGTCCTCGGGCAGGATTTTAAACTAGTGGCTCGCCGGAGCATGACAAGGATTAACGCTGTGAACCATTAAAGTTTAATACATTAAAAATAAAAGCAGGACGATCAGCTTTAAGCCAACTGACCTCTTTCAGTCGCTCCTCCCACAGCTCTCTGCCCTGACCGTCCATCATGTGGAGCCCAGACAGGACGACCAGCTCGGGCTGGAACTCCTCCAGACTCGCCACAAAAGTCTCCAGTGAGCTCATCTTCCCGTTGGACACATCATGAGAGAAGATGAAGCGGTTGGCTTGAGGTGCCTGAGTTGAACCCCACTTCTCACCTAGAGACAGAGAAGAGGACCAAATACAACAGATAAATTAAAGCCGCAAGCGGCGATGATAGGCCCGAAGCTGCCTGAGCCTTGCGAACCCCCAGCTCACCGCCTGCGAGCCCCCTCAAAACCCCAGCTCTCCCCCAGCTCAGCGCCTGCAAGCCCCCACGAACCCCCAGCTCGTCGCCTTGGAACCCCCAGCGAACCACGTGCGAGCTGCCAGCAAGCCCTTTGTGAGCCACCTGTGAGCCTTTTTAGTGCCCCCCATCAAGCCGCCTGAGAGCAGCTGATCCTGCCAAATGTATTCCCCACTGGCAAAAGATGTAAATGTGGGGTGTGGTCACAGCTGCAGCGTGCAAAGTACAGCATGGGTCTGGTTGACTTTTTTGGTCCTGGTGGTGTACAGAATGTCTGTACTGAATTTCATACATATATGGAACACTAAATGTTTTGCTCTCCATATAGACCCAATGCAGAATTTGGGGTGTGGTCACACCTGCGGCGTGCAAAATACAGCATGGGTGTGATTGACTTTTTTGATCAGGATAATGTCAAGAGTGCCTCAACCAAATTTCAGAGCTCTCTGTGAAAGTAAAGTTTTGGCTCTCCATATAACCCCAACGCAGATTTGGGGTGTGGCCACATGTAATGCGTGCAAAATGGGGCATGGGTCTGATTGACTTTTTTGATCATGATGGTGTACAGAATGCCTGTACGTAATTTCATACATTTGGGGGAAAGTAAATTTTTGGCTCTCCATATAACCCCAACAAAGTTTAGGGTGTGGTTACGCGTAAGGCGTGAAAAATAGGGCATAGGTCTGATTGACTTTTTTGATCAGGAGTATCTCAAGAATGTGGAAACAAATTTTCATGCATTTCGGA
>JAVDPK010000096.1:646232-678663 GCA_034780415.1 Cichlasoma orientale
AATGCGTTCATTCACACATTCAAATATGCACTAATATACACTGGGAAACTGTTAAAACTGTTAGGCACAAAAAAAATATTTTTTTTTTCAAAATGTGAGAATGGCCAAATATGATCAAAAACAATTCGTCAGTCTTTCCTGTGAAAGGTGATGCCATGTGATCCTGTTTTGACCGTAAATTGGTTCGAAAAAGTCCACACAGCACCAGAGTGCAGCATCTCTCTCATGTTGTGTTGGCCGCTTTTGCACCCTCCAATATGGCGGTGACGTAGGCATACGAGTCAGCGATCAATGCGGCATCTATGTATATATATCTATGGTCATAGACCCCTATGTTAAACGTCCAATTTAACATCAAAATAAACTTGTTTACAGCCTGGTACAAAAACAAACAAACAAAAGGTTTTGGTCACTATAGCTAGTGTACTGCTTCAAATAAATCGAAAGGAGACATATTTTAACGCATCTATTTAAATTTTGCAAAGGTTTAAAGATAAAGGCATATTTATGAGAAAATGCTATTTCTTAGCAATTTTCTCATAACTGTGCTATTTTGACTCTTTTACTCTTCAGTAAATTTTCAAGTTATTTTCTCAGAAACGTGTCTCTTTTTATATTTTAACTGGGATACATAATACTGCCGTTTCTCATAATTTACCTTTTTTTTTAAATTTTTTTTATTTTTTCTAAGTTTTTCAGTTTTTTCATACAAGTCTGCAACTTTTTTCATTGCAAATTAAAAAAAAGATTCTTGGACATGTGCGTGTTTTTTTTCTCTCGCAGATTTTAGTTAATAAATTACGACTTTAATCTCGAAAATTCTTCTTATTATTATTTATTTATTACTGAATGTTGTGGTCCTAAGACACCATCATACTCCGCACCTTCTGATTGGATTTGTCTCAGCTGCTAAGCTCCACATTTACACCGGGATGAAACTCCAGGTTTAAACTATGGTCTCCGTGTTCCCTGATATGACCCGGAGTTGCTGTAATGGCTCTGGGTAATATTAGGGTAATGAGGGAGCCCACTGCCCCTGCCCTGCACACTATAAGACAGTATACCGGGGCAACTTCGTGCAAACGTGGACACATTGAGTGTGTTAGCTAGCACGCTAGCAGCAGCCCTCAGGGTGTATCTTTGGTCCCAGTTTAGCAAAGATAATCTAGAGGTAGCAAGTAGCTTTAGCGAGCCGGGTATATTAGGAGATCTAGTTTAGAGAGGAGCCTGGCAGACAAAACACTCGCTGCAGAGAATAATCAGTTTTAAAAGCAGCTCTTGTTACAAACGAAGCAGCCAAAGCTTCACTGTAACTTGTCAGCGGCACGTACCGATAATCTGCTACAAAAGGCTTCGAGTCTGTCGGTCACGAAGAAGATCCAGCTTCCTGGTAAGTCACACAAAGTCGGTTGAGACAGCGGAAAACTGCCGGTGGATACAGGGAGCGCCAGCTGAAGAAGTCGGTACAAGTCATTCAAGGAGCGCTGAGTGGGAAAACACGGCAGACCGCCAGCAGCGGCTTCCGTCTACCGCCCTGCGCATGCGCTTCTCCGCGGCGTGTGCTGCATTTAGGTGCTGTCCTTAAAGTGGGAAAAACGGGAAAAAGAACTGCCATTACGACCTGGGAGGGTTCACCTTTCCTCATTACTGCAAGGTCCAGTGCAAAGCTGTCAAACTCGGTTTAGTTACAGTCCAATTTAATCTCAAGTGCGTGGAACAAGTTAAAAAAAAAAAGCACAATAGGCTATATTTATTATTAAAAAAAACCCTTCCTTGTTTCCCCTTTTTAAAAGTGTATTCTGTAAACAGTTAACTTGTATTAGTATTATAAACAAGGGTGATTTAATAATAACGCGGGGCAAAATTTATAAAGTTCAAAAGGTATTACAATAGAGACACAGCACATCATGTTATAGATATACATCTCCACCAAAGCCTCCAGTATTTCAGTTACTTTTGTAGGCATGCAATAGCATTTCAGTTGGTTTTCTTTTTTTAATTTCAGTTAACAAAAAATGTTCTTCGCAACTATTTTTTGTTATAGTGTTAGTTTATTATAATTACCTAGAACCCATGCCACAGCCAAGCATTATTTATTGTTAAATTATTTTTTATCATTTAATGAGTTATCCATTTACAAAACAGACAATCAAGGCTGAGACAATAAAACTCAGATTTTCCATATTTATGTAATCATTCAGTTGAATTAATTTTTACTTATGGAGGAAATTCCAGGAGACAGGCGGTTAGAGAGCTGGACAGGGCCGTAGAAGGTTCTTAGCCCATCAGCAAGACCGGTATCTGCTCCTTTGTGCAAAAAGGAACAGGATGAGCACTGCCAAATGACCTCCAGCAGCCACTCGTGTAAATGTCTCTGACCAAACAATCAGAAATAGACTTCATGAGGATGGCCTGAGGACCCAGCATCCTCTAGTGGGCCCTGTGCTCACTGCCCAGCACCATGGAGCCTGATTGGCATTTGCCATAGAATACCAGAATTGGCAGGTCCACCACTGGTGCCCTGTGCTTTTCACAGATGAGAACAGCTTCATCCTGAGCACATGTGACAGATGTGAAAGGGGTCTGGAGAAGCCACTGAAAACATTATGCTGCCTATAACATCGCTCAGCATGATCGGTTTGGTAGTGGCACTGTGGCGTTTTGAATCAGCTGAAGGGTTTTCTGGGGAGATTATAGAACAGCTTGATAATAAGGAATAAAACTAAAACTTCACTAGGCACCATCACTCTGAAGATGTGTCCGAGCGTGTGGCCAAAACGTCCTTTTTGTGTAAAGACCCTAAGGTGGTTTTAAACAAACTCCTGACAAACCGCTGCTCTCTGTCCATTGTGGCATTTTAGGGGGTGTAAGGTCATATTACCCATAATCACAGGGAAAGTGTATGTTTCTGACTTGGTTTTTTCCTTTTACTCACAGTGAAACAGTTCAACCTGGTTCTGAAATTAACAGGCCATTTAAAACCACAGTTAAACAACTTCTTTCCCACTTTTCTTTACAAGTGAGCACATGTCCTGCCTGACCTGCTTGTTGTTCCTAAATATCTTGCTCCAAGCTAAGGGAGAGGTGTGGCAACTGTGGGGAAAATTGGAGACTGCTTCACCTTTTTACTATATTTACCAGACTCCATCACTAATTCTTTAAAAAGAAATTCCGTTAGATTGGGGTGTTTAAATTATTTCAAACAAAGGATGAAATAACTTAAGAGTAAAAAGCAAAACACTAAGTTAACACGAAAGCTAACCGCAACAATAGCACAGCATATTGCAAAGCCAAACAGAGAGCTCTTAAAAGCACACAGTACTGTGACGGAAAAACAAAATAGCCAAAGGCCCCAAAGTGCAGCTTTAGATGCTTTATGAAGAGCCTGGAGGGCACTCATTGGCTGCAGGGGCTCAAACTTCAGCCCGTGACATGATGGTGGGAAAAAGGAGCCAAATGGAAGAAAGGTAAAGGAACCCAGAGACCAGGACCTATGAGGCAGCACAACACACATTAATCCTTTCTATTCTTAACAAGGTTTAAAGGGATCTATTTAAGGGTTTATTTTGTGTTCAAGGAGGCGGAACATCTGATTGTGAGAGGAAAGCTTTTCCTGAGATTTGGAGATACCGCAACAAAAAACTTACAAACTTTGATCTAAGACACCTAAAAAGAGCAGGAGCAACGCAGTTCTGAATTTTTACATTTAACAGATATCCAGTGCAGATAAGCCAGTATAGGTGTCATACTTACTATTATATCAATAAAGACTTCAACAGTGATTTGCACCAGCTGTAGATGAAATACTGTGGATTAAGTAATGCCTGTTACAATGAGTTGCAGTAGTCCAGTATGGAGGAGATTAGTGCTGTGATAAGTATTCATATTTTTAAGAGAGAAGAATGGACTTCAGTGCTAGATTGCTGGTTATCAGTGGCCCTATGTGGCCTGTTATACCCACTGTAGTGTTTGGGGGACCAAAAAACAATTACTTGTTTCATTGTCATTTAATCAAAGACAGTTTTTCACCTCCTGAAAGCACTTCTTGTCAGCCCAGTAATCGTAGCGCCTCATCCACTGGGGAGACTGGGTCATTGTAAAGGGATACATTTCCAACCTAAAACAGCAACTGAAACACTGTGTTGTCTAAACAATAACTCCCACTGCCTTCAGCTGAACCAAAAAAAAAAAAAAGAGAAAGAAAAAAGTGGATTTTCTTGTTCTACAGGCTGATAAAGGCAATTCACACAGGAGCTGTTTGACTCTTTATTATAAGTTCAATATAAACATGATACCACAAAAAAAAGTCACATGCCAAACCTTTGACTGCACAGATATGGCTTTAAACTGTAACCTCATATGTAAAATAGATCAAAGTCAGGCTGTTAGAAACTGTGTGCACAATTATTAATGTCCCACAGCTAAACTGCTCTGCAGGTTAAATGGCTACTTTAACAAAGAAGACAAAAAAAAGGAAAACAAGAATATCCTAAAATGAGAAGAAAAAAGTATCTTCCTCTTAAATTTTAAGTTAAACTCTGCCACTAGCCCTTTATTTAAAAATGACTTCGCCACAGTGAATAATAGAGAGCAAAAGGATTGAGGCTGTGGTTTGGCAGCATATTCACAATACACACTGATCTGATTGATTCAGTCCGTAATCTTCACAGCTTTAAAAAAAACAAACATGCTGAGTCCACAGAGCTTCATGACATATTTTGTTACTTGGTCCTAAATATTAGAACTTCAAATCTATCTTTTCCACTGATGGTGCGCAATCATAGACCATACTTCACGCACTTCGAGTTTAAAACGATACCAGTACCAAAAAGCTGAAACCGCAGATGCCAGCGGCCACAACAAGAAATCCACTGATAATATGCCGATTTAGTCCACCACGATTTTCTGTCCACTGAAATGACCTCAATTTCCACCATTTATGCTCCACTATTTTCCACACTATTTATGTGACCTAATTCTCAAATCTGTCACAGTGTGAGCCGGTTATCAAAAGACACTGAAGCAGAAGTGGTTCTGGACCGTATCCGTGTCGGGGTAGAAACTGCTGTAAGAACAGTGGGGGTGATGGTTTTTAGTCTCACTGGGTCAACCATATAAAAACTGTCCTTTTACTTTAGCTTGTTGTGCTTATGGCTTTTTTTAAAAAAAATTATATAGTATTTTTTTGCTAGTATTGTGTTTTTATCTATACTGCACTTCAGGCCTCTGTAGCATGGGTGGGCTCGGAGTCAGCGATTGTGGGGGCAGTGAAGCTGACCCGGACGTCCCGCGGGTAAAAACCCTGAAGAACCCCGTCTACGACGACGTCTGGGAGACCTGCAAGACAAAGCTCAGGGTTTTTATTTTGTGCTGCTTTAAAGTAACTTACCTGCCAGCACACATAGGTGGGCCCCATGTGGGATAAGTAAGGGCAAACATTATGGGCCCCATAAGGGTTTGTACATGGTTTAATGGTGGCTCTACAGGGGTTTGCCCAGATAGTTGACTTACATGATGCCCATCCATGGTCCATGCATAGCCCATGTATGCATGGACCATCTGGGTCCAAAATGAGCACATATTCAGGGCCTGTTAATATCTATCTGGGCAAACCCCTGTAGGGCCACCGTGGAAACCACGGACAAACCCTTATGGGGCCCATAATATCTGCCCTTACTTATCACATATGGAGCCCGCCTATGTGTGCTGGCAAATTTCTACAGGACCAAACTACAAAATTCGTTGTTCATCTCACCTGACGTGCTGTCGACAAGATAAGGATCCTGAAAGAATCCCAACACTCGCTGATTGGTAAACTGATAACTGAGTAAGCAAAAGCAAAACATAATTGATCAATTTCTTGCAATGATTGCAGTTCAACCGCAACTGTCATCGTTCATGTGAAACATATTGTACCCTACTTCACAAATAGTGAAAAAAAGGAAATACTAGTAAAACGCTTACTTGTCATCCTGGCTGTCCAGTTCATCAAACGATCTGAAATCAGAACACATATTTACTAAATAGTGCCTCAAATGTCCAAAAAAAAATTACTATTTTTGCCAGTTTCAAGTTGTTTCAGTGACCATTGTGGGTTTTTCTTTCTTTAATGGAAGGGTGCCAACAATTATGTCCACGTCTGCATATAAAAGTGTTCTAAAATGCAAAAACACCACAAATATGGGTGATAAATCTAGTTCAGGGATTTAGTGAAGGTGAGGTCTAGCACACAGCCATCAGCTACAGTTTCCTGTGAGTCTGTCAGTGACACTATCAGGCAAAGCAGCCAATATCCAAACAGAATAAAATTTGGAAAAAAAGCACCCACTCTACTGTTGTTATGAAGGGGGAAACTATCCACAGAGACCCCAAACGTCTTTGTAGCAGGCTGAAAATGAGCTTTTTGATGCTGTAAAGTTGGGTTTTTGAACACAGAGGTCTGCGGGGATTGACTCCCTTTTGGAGCCAGCCTCAAGTGGCCACTAAGGGGAACTGCAGTTTTTGTCACACTTTCCACGATGACCTCATTTTTCAGCGAGGAGCGTGTTGCTTGGACAACCTCAACAGCCTCCAATGGTAAATGTACATGAAATCCTAGTATTTTAAGAGTCTGTTGATTAGCACTAAGTAGCAGATATCTGTATCTTTACTAGCCTTAGCTGATAACTTGGCAACCCTCCCTCTGCTCTAAACATGGTCACTTCTGGCTTCAGAAAAATCCAGATGACGATGTCCATAAGGCTAAAGTGGAGCCTTCAAAATGCAGAATCCAATGGGTGACAGACCATCTTTTATATAAAGTCTATGACTTTTACAACTCCAAGGAGTTATTAGATTAAATTTACAATATAATATAAAAAGACACAACTAAAGAGGAGTGTGCGTTGCGTGCATGCAGCACGCTGGTTTTTATTGTTGTGCCCTACACATGCTGTATATTCTGTAAGAGCAGCGGGGACTGAGCAGAGCCTCATTAGACACACTGTGGGTTAGAGGCAGGACTTCTGCTGCTCTAAATCTCTGTGAGGAAAGTTTCTGAAGATTTATTATGTTGTTGCATTGCCCCCAAACCTAAAATAGAGGCTCTAAATATATAAAAATGTCCAACATCTCTGGGCTGAAGGACTTACTCAATGCTGCTAATCTTGTTCCCTGTGTGGAAATGTTTAATGTGGAGGAAGTCCAGCAGCACCTGCGGCACATCTTCATTCTGGTCGACGATATACTGGTCAGCAGCAAACAAAACAAAACAGGTGTTTAGATGGCTTAGTATTTTTTGATGCTGAATAACAGTCAGCTGATGGCTTCTTCAAAATCTAGACATGGTTGAAAAATAGCTCAAAAATTATAGTTGCACCAATGACAGAGGTGCAACCTCGACATCAGTTCAGGGTACTTCTTGAAAGCCACCTGAACGTCCTTGTTAGACTTTCTAGCAGGTGAAAGATTGTCCTTAAGGAGTGTTTTCTATCTCTTTATCAATTAGAATAATTGGGGTGTAACAACAAAAACTAACAAAACAGCTTATCTACACTGTTCTGCTTCTGTCAAAATTTTACTGCCCTTAGAAGAACTGTCTTGCTCAAAGGCATTTCAAGGACGGAAGCTTTCTGTTCAAGTGCATCTGGTTGAAAGATGAGGGTGGATTCCTACCTTCTTACTCGGAGAACAGCTAAAGCATGTACTACACAGCAGGTTCAACACTACCAGGATCATCCAGATGTGTTACCTGGATGTAATCTTCCAGCTCCTGCTTCCTCTGCTCCAGAGGTTTGGTCCTCAGATGTGGGTTCCTTTTGCTTGGGAAATCTGGAGTCTGGATGATCTTCCTGAGCTGCAGGTACAAGATGAATCAAACACTCAAAAGCACAATATAATACATTTAGATCACTCAATCCCATTTAGCATCATCATAGTAAAAGCAGCTGTGGTTATAAAGCAGAAAATCACAGGTTCAGCTTACATACTTTTCTGTGGAGAGTGTGAAATTCACTGTTTCTTCTGAGCACAAAATGTTTCCTCTCGTTGAACAAGACTTCAACTCTGAAGAGCTGCAAACAAGACAGAACAGGACACAGAGAGAGGATTCATTCATTAGTCATTTGGTTCTTTTTAAAAGGTGGGAACTAAGTGGGAAAAGTTGATGTGTTGTGCTTTTCTATAATAAACGGATGAGCAGAGATTGAGATGAGCTGCATAAAAATGCAACATTGCCTGCATGTTTACAGAGAATGGCCAGACCGAGCTGATAGGAAGGTAACAGTAACTCAAATAACCACTCATTACAACCAAGGTGTGCAGAAGAGCATCTCTGAATGCACAACACGTTAAATCTTGAAGCAGATGAGCTGCAGCAGCAGAGTACCACACCAGAAGACTACTGAGACACCAAAATTGGACCACGGCCAGCAACAGTCACAAAGCTCAAATAATCTCAAACTGGTTTCTAGAAGATGACGGTATGTTCACTGTACTCAAACGGCCTCCACAGTCTCCAGAAGCACCTTTGGGATGTGGTGGAACAGCAGATTCACATCATGGATGTGCAGCCAACAAATCTGCAACAACTTGTGTGACGCCATCGTGTTAATATGGACCAAAATCTCTGAGGAATGTTTCCAGCACCTTGTTGAATCTGTGCCGTGAAGGATTAAAGCTGTTCTGAAGGCAAAAGGGGCTCAAAGTGTAACTAATGAGGTGACTGTATGCACAAGTGTAACAAAAAGTTGCAGACACTGGGCCCACACAGCAATCAGGCAACAAAAGAAAAAACATCCAACTGTGGGACTCCACCTTTATCCATTATCCATATCACAGACTGTTATTAACACAAGAACATCACTTCTCCACTAGACGGAGGCACAGAGCTTCTGATTTCACTCTCAACAAATTAGATGTACAAGTTCACTCTTACCTTCCTCCACACTGACGAGTGAACATTTTAATACAGTTAATATGCTAATGTGAACATATCTTATTGTTATGACTGCTCTGTATAACTGTATTTTGGTATTTTTTTTCAACATGAAACTTTTTTCGAACATATTACAAATAATTACCTGAACTTAGCTAAAAAAAAAAAAAAAAAAAGTTTAAGTAAAAGCTGTAAATTAGAAAAGTAAAAAAATTTCAAATATTTCCCCCGACAGGGGAAAATACAGAGGGGGGAAAACCTGGTTTCTTTAAATACAATTTAACATTTACACTGATCTGTAAAAGGGTTTCAAGCTAAACGATTAGCTCGACGTTGCCCCATGAAAACTGAAATCCGTCTGAAGCCGACAAACAACTGCAGCCGCGACATCAGATGTCTCCGGCGCTGTCCTCTCATGGAAGTAAATAAACTGGGTGGAGGTGAAATGGAAGTTTTGTTATATGAAACCAATTGAAAAAAAAAAAAAAAGTAAAGCGGGAATTAAACTTGAGAAGTGCAAATTGAAAAAAAACCTTGCTGCTGAAACCCTTCATATAGTTTTACTTCCCTATGAGTTCAATGTTTTCACAGCTTGTTGCTATGCTACCTGCTCCCACAGGTCAGGAACAGTTTTATAATCACTATTATATACTGCTACTGCTTGATATATTTACTTAGTGATTTTTCAGGCTCTGCTTTATCACTGTCCCTTCATCTCCTGGTGGTTAGATGGTGGAAGCATGCCAATTATCTTTCCAGGCCTTCTGATCAAATTTTTGAATCTAATCTGAGCGTGACACACACACAGTGTCACAAATATGTGGAACAACAGGACTGTGGGCTGCTCTTGCTTGTGTTTGTGTTGTTGTTGGTCCTTTATTTTACAGCAGAGGATGCAGGACTCAAAATCAAGCGTCTCGTCGTGAAATGAAACCAAATTTTTTTTTAAAAAAAAAGAAGAAAAATGAAAACTGTCCGCCGCCGCCGCCACTGTCTGTGCTGCTGTTTCGATCTTTCATAATTTTTCCATGCTTCTTCCTCTTCCTGGTGAACTCCGCTGTCACTACGTTTCAAGCTCACTTTTCAACCAACCAACATTCTACCCACACATAGTATCTCAGACAATACACTGTTACTTTTTTTTTATGAGGACTGCATGCAAGCATGGCTGCTTAGGTTGCATACCCAAAAAACATCATTCTACACAGCCGTGCACCAAACAGGGTCCAAACACAGTACCAGTACACAGTACACCTAAAACGGGGGGTAGACAATGAATTTGAGGTTTCCAGTATATGACAAATAAGGAATATTTTGAACAGTGTTCAAAGTATTCGCTCGTCTGCCTTCACACGCATATTGAGTGACATCCCATTCTTACTCCATAGGGTTTGATAGATGTCGACCCATCCTTTGCAGCTATAACAGCTTTACCTCTTCTGGGAAGTCTTTCCACAGGTTTAGGAGTGTTTATTGGAATTTCTGACCATTCTTCCAGAAGCGCATTTGTGAGGTCAGACACTGATGTTGGAGAGAAGGCCTGGCTTACAGTCTCCACTCTAATTCATCTCAAAGGTGTTCTATTGGGTTGAGGTCAGGATTCTGTGTTCTTCCAAACCAAACTCACTCATCCAAATCTTTATGGACCTACTTTGTGCACTGGTGTGCAGTCATGTTGGAACAGGAAGGGGCCAGGAAGAGCATTAAGAGTTCCTTTCACTGGAACTAAGGGACTGAGCCCAACTCCTGAAAAAGGCCCCACACCATAATCCCGCCTCTACCAAACTTTACACTTGGCACAATGCAGTCAGACAGGTACCATTTTCGTGGCAACCGCCAAACCCAGACTCTTTTGGATTGCCGGATAGATAAGCGTGATTCATCACTCCAGAGAACACGTCTCCACTGCTCTAGAGTCCAGCGTGCTTTACTCCACTGCAGCCGACGCTTTGCATTGCACTTGGTGATGTAAGGCTCGTATGAGGCTGTTCAGCCATGGAACCCCTTTCCATGAAGCTCTCTACGCACTATGTGCCTTAGCATCTGCTGACCCCGCTCTGTGATTTCACGCGGTCTACCGCTTCCTGGCTGAATTGCGGTCGTTCCCAATCACTTCCACTTTGTTATAACCCCACTAACAGCTGACTGTGGAATTGGAAGGGAGGAAATTTCAGGACTGGACTTGTTGCACAGGTGGCTTCCTATCACGGAATTCACTGAGCTCCTGAGAGCGACCCATTCTTTCACTAGTGTTTGTAGAAGCAGTCTGCATGCCTAGATGCTTGGATTATACACCATGGAAGTGACTGGAACACCTGAATTCAATGATCTGTATGGCTGTGTGAATACTTGTGGCAATATAGTGTAAGCTATATATAAATACATGTTAAATATGCTATACTATATTAATAAGAACATACTTCTTACTGCTTTGTACTTTGTAACTAAATAGTATAGTAATACTATGCTATTAATATACTCTACTATACTAGTAATATGGTAATAGTAATAGTTAATCCTAAATAATATGAAGAGTTTATAAATGTAAAGATAATCTGTGGAAGGATTACAAAATAAAGCTGTAAAAATAAAGTCCAACTCAGCAGACTACAACCTTAAAGTGCTGTTCTCAAGTTAATGCATCAACGATTAGATCTAGTCCTATTACAAGTTAAAGTTCAGCACAATGAGTGCTTAAAGTACATTTTACAGTGTAATATAAGTGTAAGTACGGCTACAATTATTCACACTGTAGCTACTATTACTTAGGAAATTTCAAGCACATTTTTAGTAATTAAGCTCATTATATTTGTTCTTTAAAGCAAAACTATGTCATTCCTGCCCCTCAGGAGTGGGGGGGAAAAAAAAACCCTGAGTTGAACTCATTGTCACTCTTCCTGCAGGTAGCCGGACTCACCTGGCGTGCCCGGAAGACAAAGTTTTAATAATCACCAGGCGGCAAAAAAGTGTTTGTGTACAAACAAATCGTGGTCGCAGATTTATGCTGTCGGGAAAAGGAGTAAACCGATGAGACTAAACTGCCGCGTCCTCACCTTTTTAGCCTTTCCCGACTCATCCACCTCCTTCTCCATCGATGGTATCGACACTTCAATCATGGGGAAATCTTCCCGCAGCACCATCGGGCTCTTCCAGCGGTCTGAGGTTTACTTTCTGCAGCTGATTGCACACTGAGACGTAACTCCACACGCTGTTTTCCGCGCCCGGAAACTCCGGGAAAGGGATCAGTGTGTGCGCTTTTTCGGTCTCCGGTCGGTTTCCTCCTGCGCCCCACCTACACATTAATTGGACAAACCCATCCACGAGCTCATTCTGGCACATTAAAGGTACAGACCAGGATTTAAGCGCCAAAGTACGACAGCTTTTACTTCTGTTTCTGCGCCAATCACGTGTTTGCCGCACTGTAAAGCAGGGATGGAGTGTGTGTTGCTTTTCATTGTATGTTACAATTTACTAGCAGCCACACATTTTGGTGGAAAGAGATAAAAATAAGTTTTCTGTGGCCGGGATTTTACAAATACTGATTTCTTGCATCTTAAAGCCCCTGATAAACTATATGCACTCACTTACCGGCCACTTTATTAGGTATTGCTAGGACCATGAATCCCAGCTTGCTTTCAGAACCTCTTTTATTCTTCGTGGCACGGATTCAACAAGGTGCTGGAAACATCCTCAGAGATTTTGGTCCATACTGAAATGACAGCATCACACAGCTGTTGCAGATTTTTTTGGCTGCACATCCACGATGTGAATCTCCACCACATCCCAAAGGTGCTCTATTGGACTGAGATCTGGAGACTGTGGAGAGCATCTGAGTACAGTGCACCCCCTGTCATGTTCTAGAAACCCATTTGAGAAGATCTGAGCTTTGTGACATGCTGTGTTTTCATGTTGGAAGGAGCCATCAGAAGTAGGTACGGGATGGACAGTCAGCAACAAGACCACAGAGAAGGTTTATGGATGTAGAGAAGGAGGACATGCAGAGGGTTGGTGTGACAGGGATCAGGTCAGGGTGGGATGGGGGCAGGTGATTTGCAGTGATGACCTCTAAAAGGGGCAGCCAAAACAAGAAGAAGAAGAGGTTGTGTTTCCTGCAATGGGACTTTATGTGGGGCTGAAAACATCTGCCTGTATCAACTGAAAATGTGCTACATTAAAGATTTTACAGTGAAATAAAACAGGCATAAAAGTTGAGCACACGTAAATATCTAAGAATATGTTTAATCATATTCTGTGTGTTTACTGGTAAAAACGAATAGGAGGGCCTTGAGTTGTGAATATTATTATAGAGAAATATTTCAGGAAGAGAAATGAAACTTATATGATACTTTGATGTGTATCTGCTGCAGCTTTGGAGGTGGCTAAACTGCCTTTTCTGAGTAAAAAAAATGACCACAGTGGGTTTGCCGGCCTTCAGAAAGTAACAAGGTCACATGTCATTTTCAAATCCAGGTTCACTTCCTGCTATTCCTGAAACTCAAAGTAAAACGAAAACTACTGGACACAAAAAGGGATGTAAACCCAGACCACGTAACACACAACTGTACTCAAATCCTCCGAAAATCGCTGCTCAAACATGCAAACTAGAGTGCACGCCCGGATCCTTTTCCCCCTCCACAAACAACAACCCTCTGCCAATTTTCCACCACGTACAGCTACTTTTTATGTTTTTCTCTCCTCCAGAATCACATGCTCTGTCTGTGACCTGTCATCATGGGATTTATATCTTCCCATCGCTGTTGTTGCTCACTGTGTTTTAATTTAAGCAGTCAGGAGAGCTGACTGAAGCAACTCTATGCAAGGATGTGTGACCTTATAGCCAAAGATCACGGTGGGGCTTCGTCTGCTAGGTTGCATCATCCCATATTCAACTAAAGCGAATCTTTGGCCTGCTGGGGAATACTCGCTGTGCCTGAAATCTCAGTGTCAGCACACACAGGCCAAATACAGTAACAAAGAGGAAGTGGTTGGTTTGTAGCTGTAACACCATTTTTTTATAGTTCTCCTGTTGGATTGGATTTAAAGAACCAAAACTCACTGAAAATATTCTGATGAGCTTTTGAGCTGTTTTTCTTTATAGAGCCACTTTATTGCATTATATTCAGCTTTTTACATATTTACTGAACTCTGTTCTACTTTATTAAAGCTATTTTGTTACAGGTTATTTTAAATGCTGTAACGCGCTCGCTTTGGGGATGAATAAAGTGTCTTATGCTTGTCATCTTTTTGTCAGTTCATTCAGTAAGAATTTAACTTGGGTTTTACAGTATGAGAAAATTTAAAGTCTATGGAAGGACTGTATATAAAAGATGGATGCATAAATAGTATAAAGCTGCAGTCACACTGGAAGTGAGCTGCTCATTGTGCATCACTTTGTGGCTGACTGCTCATCACTTGTGGACATTCCAGGCTCCAGTTGTCTAGGAAACCCTCGAGTATTTAATACCAGGCCGTATGTCAATCAACAGTATTCTTCGCTCTCATTGGTAGTTGCTTCAGTCGCTCACCTGGAAGCTGTTTCGCTCTTAGTTGCTTGAAGTTGCCAAATATCATTCGCTTTATGGGCTCTGGTCACCGGTGAGGACTGGTTGAGCGTGGACACAGCGTAAAACACGTCTGTAGCTTTTGAGTCGGTAAAATGAAGCTGATGTGGAAGTGCCTAAAAATTTGCATTCTATCTGAAGGCCATTAGACCCGTCCTTTCTTGTCACATCCAATTTTGTTTTTGTTTTTTTCCTTTTGAGGTCAAGATGGGAACAGCAGAAAAGCTCACCTCAAGATTTCAAAATGGGACTTCAGAAACCAGTGGGAGACGTCAAGGTAGCTACAGTGGGGGAAATATTTATTTGATTCCCTGCTGAATTTGTAATTTTGCTCACTTACAAATAAATGAAAAGTCTCTAATATTTATAGCAATTTCATATTAACTGAGAGAGACAGACCATCAACCAAAAATCCAGAAAAAAACACATTACATTAAAGTTATAAATTGATTTGCACGTTGTTGAGTGAAATAAGTATTTGATCCCCTACAACCCAGCCAAAATTCTGGCTGTGTGCCAATGAGGCAATCAATTAATCACTTAATCAACTACAGACACTCCTTCTCTCTCCAGTAAAATAAAACTACAATAAAAATTAAAGACTGTTTATTTCTTTGAAAGTGAGCAAACTGTTTATGGTTCCAGGTCTGTAATGTCATACTTCAGGGTTTTATTGTTTCCCTTTTTTTGGTTCCACCTCCTGTCTGTGACCCTGAAATCAATCTCAGTATGCCATATTGAAGGACAGCTCCAATCATAAAAGTCCTCTGAGAGAAGAGGGTGCAGGAAGTGCTATAATCAAGAATGCGCAGGTCTATCCAGTGTTTTTACTCCTCCTTTCACCTTCTTTTTATTATTTTATATGTTGTTTACATCATGTAAGATGATCACACTTTGCCCCCTTCACTTTATCTGTGTGATTTGAAAAATGTAGCTAATATTTGGTCACATTGTGCCACTGAACCACTTAGATCTGAGATCATAAAACACAGGTATAGTTGCGCTATAACAAAACTATTTATGATGTAGCTGTGCCACACCTTATATTTGATTACCAGTTAATGTAATCCTGGCCCTGTTACAATGTCTCTTGTTATTGTGCCTCAGCTCTTCATGTTAGGTGCGCCTCTGCCAGTGTTACACATCATCTTATCTTTTGTTGCCATGCGTTGCGATCTGTTGACATTGCTTTGAAATGAGAAGCTGAAGCAATAATGTCTCATTTTATGCCTGCTGCCTTGACAGCTCTCTCCTCATGTCTTTGTTACAAGTTAGCAAACATTGGACTCAACAGCAGGATGTGAGACTGGATTAAAGTCCATTACAAAGTTTATTATAGAACTCAGAGAATGCGCCACAAGAAGAAGAAGGCAGGCAGGTGAGTCAAAGACCAGCACACAAGGAAGAATCTGCAGAAAAGAGGGAACACAAACAAAGTCCACACATGAATAATAAGAATACAACACAAGAAGTAAACTGTGAATCAAAAAATTAGGGAGGCTGAAGGATACTGTCAGGTAACCGGCAGAATGTCCTGGATATGATCTGGATATGGGAAGACAAACTTCCTGTTGGAGTGGGTGAGTAATTAACGACTGACCTGAGGGTGTGCCAGCCAGGGAAAGTACACAAAAAACCAGGCATAGTTCTGCGTCTGGAAACGCACATACACACAGCTGTAATATACCCCTAACACAGGGACAGATAGAATGACAAGAGATGAGGAAGACAGAAAAAGTCAGAAGTAGAGGACAGGAGGGACAATGACAGTCTCTTCCTCACCTCCCCCACTCTCATCTGTGGTGGAAGTAACTAAGGAGGTGAGCAGTGCAGTCTTGCAAAGGAGAAGGGGGGGGGGGGGTAAGACACTGATTTGCTGACCTTCGTAAACAGAAGGTTTGAACAGTAGGTGGGTGGAGCTTCTGTGCTCACAGCCAGAGCTGTGTGCATGAGATGACCATATTAGGAATATTGTCTCTTTTTGACAAAATACAAAACGAAGAGTAGAAAAAAAATATTTCAACATTACTTTTAAAAAAATTGTCCATGTTTTATATGAGCATCCATCATTGCAGTTTTATAAATATGACATTAACTATGACAGAAAATAAGAAAAGCATAATAGATTCCCTTTAAACTAAGTCAGCATTAAGATTTTCACACATACAGTAAGTTTATTTGGGGAAATGCTGTAACTTGATACCATGAAAAACAAATTCCCTTTGGCTGACGACTCCATCGACTGAAATATAATCTTTCAAACTCGGATGCCTCAGTGTGAAAAAGCTGTCGTGCATCCTGCTGTCCTCGTGCATTTGTGCGCTCTGTATCTCTCCTTTTGAAGCTCTCTGCTGTGGAATGTGAAGGCTACTCTCAACAACTTCATAAACTGAAGTTTGTCACTGACTTACATACCAGCTGGTCTTGGGAGCGTGATGCATTTGCCCGAGCCAGCGTGCGAATGAAAGAAAGCACTGTCATCCAGAAAACTGTGTTAGCTGACGCATTCTTGAGTTCTGCACAGTTGGACTGGAAGCTGTTTACTGCTACAAACTGAATGACGGCGCATCCGCATAAACGACTACTCCTCACACAGACGTCAAAATAATATAAAACAACAACACTGCACGAGCTATTAGTGCATCTCAAAAAATTAGAATGTGGTGAAAACGTTTTTTTTTTTTTTTTGTAATTTAATGCAGGCAGGAAATAAAGTGGACCTGAACATTGATGTTCAAGGCGCACTTGTCCATAAATTGTGGTCCCAGTACTTCAGCATCTAGCTACGGCTACAGCAGAGGACCGAGCATAAAGGGAGTAATGTTTTTTTAAGTGAAAGGTAATTTAAAATGGAATGTTTCTAACAGCTCAACAGATATCAACAAACTCTCAAACTGTGTGCAGTTTTTCATACTCTGTATCTGCCAGCTAAAGGCCCAGCTGCTGTATTTGCAGGGAGAGAAAAGAAAGTAAGAGAAGTTCACTCAGAGATGGAGAAAGATGTAAGAAAGAGGACAGGAGAGGGGAAAAAAGAAGCTGTATTTAAAGTAAGGACTGCTCACTGACATTTAATAAACTGGAAATTTAGAGCTTACATGTAATGTCCTCATTCATTGCAGGGTTGTTGAACTATATTGGATCTGTACATGATGTGTTGCCGAATTATGTTTTTGGGAAATGTCCTGCAAAACTAATTGAAGTATATTAACTTTGTGTTATTCAAAGGTTGCATGAACATACTAGGCATTTTAGTGTAGGTCAAACTGGTTAGTTTGCAGTATTGTGGAGAAGTTTACAGTAATGCATGGTGCTGGACTGGTGTAGAGCGACTGTGGTGTTCATGGTCAGTGTGAGGTTACATCATGAGTATTCCATCTTTATACCAGCTTTATAGGGGTTGGGAAATTAGCCAAGATAGCTCATGTGTCATCTTTTTTTATCACCTGCATTCACCCATTCACAGACTCATACATTTTTAACTATTATACACACACTCAAACCCAAATAGATGCAGCAACAACAAACTGAGGGGGCCAAGGATCAAACCACACTCCTGAATAGCAGAAAACCTGCTCTAAATCCTGAGCTACCTTAAACAACAAGCTTTTTTGGGGCCATAAATGAGAAATGGGGAAGCACTGAGGTGTCCCAAGAGTCCACCCAGAACATCTGACTGAAGCACATCTCTACAACTGCATGGTGCACTAAAAGAGTGGCTGCTTTGAGTGATGGTGGTATGCTGAGGAAGAGGAAACATCATGGCCAAGGTTTTACTTTCACTAATTTGAATCACTGACCTGGACTTCTAAATGGTATTTGGGGCGGTGGTGCCTTTTGGAGTATTTTTTTTTTAATGCAATTAGCTGACAGATAATATGTCTTGCTGTGTGATTAATGGTACTAACAACCTGCTCTACATTGTGACCTGGCAAATCATTAACTGAAACTCCATGAAGTATAAAATTATTAACCAACATTTGTTTAATTATTGTTGTTGTTAGATCCTCTGTACTTCCTCCACTCTGCCTGTGCTTAGAAATCTTCCAAAGCAAAATGACTGTTCACCCTTATTCTCCCATTTGCTTTAGGTTTTCCTGCTCAGCTTACTCACCCCAGCTCAACGCTCCAAATCACCTGTTGGTGAGCCTGTTATTATAAACAATGTATTACTCTGTTACCCACAGGCAGCAATGTACAGCAATTAAGTAGTTACATTTAATCAAGTACTGTGTTTTGAGGGACTGAAATAGCTAATTTTTCTGTTATTTTACCTCTACTGCACTACAGTTTAGAGCAGACCTGGGCTTTTCGGCCTTTGGTTGTCCCTGACCGGCCCGCGTAGGGTCAGTTTGAAATTAGGATACAAAGGTAAATAAATGTAAATCATGCAGTTTCTCCCATTTCAGCCACCAAACAGTCTTCGATACACTCCCTAATCAGAAAATGGCTTACTGTAGCTACTACTCTGACCAGCAGGAGTTTATCAATAGAAAATATTAATATTGAGTAGAATCAAGTTAAACTTACTAGTGCGGCCCTTCACAATAGTCCCAGTTTCTCATGTGGTTCCTTGGAAAAATTTATTTCCCAGCCCTGGTTTAGAGGTAAGTACTACTATTAAATGTTCAGTACATTTAATATCTTTGGTTACCTGCAAAATCAAAGTACTAATACAAAATGTAATCAAGAGCAAATCAGAAAATGCACCACTTAAGATTTTTACATTTTCCAACAAGCATTAAAAAAGCATTTAATACATAAAAATGTATGCACAGTGCACATTTAACATTCTCATATATAAATGTGCTCAAATAGGTTATTTTATTAATGGAATAGAGAATTACATAAACCAGGGGTCAGCATAACCACTGGCCCCAATACAAAAGTATTGTCACATTAAAATAAAATGTGAAATAAAATAAAAGTCTTTCATCAAACTGTCTGTTCAGGTAGTTTAAATGTGAAGGAAAAAGATTTTTCCACTTGCTCCCATCCAGCACCTCTCTCTTCCTAGCAGCAACATAAACGAGTGAAGGACGGGTATTGTTGCAATACTTAAATGTATAGTATCTGTGATGAAAGAAATTAATAGGGTATTTTAAAATGCATTTTCTTTATTTTCAGTCATGAAGCACTTCCTTTTAGGATCATTTGGTCTTTTTTTTTTTATTCCTGTCATAGACGTGAACAGAGTGAACCCCCACCCCCATGACCCTGTAACATATATCATATAGATTTGTCACATATATTCCTATGACAGCTGGGAGAGGCTCCAGGTGGCCTGTGACCCTCAGTTGATTAAGCAGTTAATAAAATGAATGTATGGCAATTTGTTTTTTTGTTGATCACAAATTAGTGTTACTCTGTCATAAAGGTGCACAAACAGCAGCAGCCAAGATGCAGAATGTGATTATACTTTGAAGGGTTTTTCTTTAAAGCTCTTTTTTTGATTTTAAAAGTTTCAATTCTGAGGCACAATTATGTCTAAAAAATGCAAATCTGTGATCACTGAAATTAATTTTATGTTTTTCTTTATTGCTGTTCTCAGCAGCATTGGATGAAGTATCTAGTGCCCTATAATAATAACAGCAGCATCCCAGATCTTTGCTGCCACCTTGTGGAGAATTACGTGTAATTATTCTGATGTCCTGCTTGCCTGTCTAATTTGTCTACTTCGTTACACCTGGACTCAGTGATTCCTGTATTTAAAAAAAAACACCTTTCCTAATGCTCTTGTTGTGTGCCACTCAAAATTTCCAAACAGATACTGTTCACTTAACTAATTCCAATATTGACTTCCACAGTTAATGGTTATCTTTTGGGTTAATTCCATTATCTAAATTAGATAATGAAATCATCTTTTGGACAGATCTTTTTTCACTAGTGTTGCATTTGACTAGGGTCAGTGTAGCATGAGATGATACCTGGATTCTATAGAGGTTGCACGGGTAGTCCAACTCCTCCAAGATAGCACATCAATACGTACCATTGCCAGAAGTTTTGCTGTCTCTCAGCACAGTCTCAAGAGCATGGAGGAGATTCCAGGTGAGAGGCAGTTACTCTAGGAGAGCTGGACAGAACTGTGGAAGATCTTTAACCCATCAGCAGGACCTTTATCTGCTCCTTTGTGCAAGGAGTAACAGGATGAGCACTGAGGAAGGGCCCTGTGCTAATTTCCTGGCACCATGGAGCCTGATTGGCATTTGCCATAGAATACCAGAATTGGCAGGTCCACCACTGGCACCCTGTGCTTTTGAGAGCAGGGTCACCGTGAGCACATGTGACAGACTCGAAAGGGTCTGGAGAAGCTGTGGAGAACATTATGCTGCCTGTAACATCATTCAGCATAACCAGTTCGGTGGTGGGTCAGTGATGGTTTGGGGAGGCATAGCCATAGAGGGATGCACAGACCTCTACAGGCTAGGCAACAGCACCCTGACAGCACCCTGACTGCCATTAGAAATCCTTGGACCTATTGTCAGACCCGACGCTGGTGCAGTGGGTCCTGGGTTCCCCCTGGTGCACAATGCCGGGTTTTATGGGTAGAGTATGCAGGCAGCTCCTGGAGAATGAAGGAATTGATACCACGGCCTGGCCCCCACACTCGCTCCTGTAAATCCAAGAGAACACCTCTGGGACATTATGTTTCAGTTCATCCGATGCCGCCAGGTTGCACCTCAGATTGTTCAGGAGCTCAGAGATGTCCTGGTCCAAATCTGGGAGGAGATCCACCAGGACACCATACGACGTTGTTGGGAGCATGCCCCAACGTTGTCAGGCATGCATACAAGCACGTGGGGGCCATACAAACTACTGCTTATTTGCTTTTTAAGTTGCTGCAATGAAATTTCTGCACAATGCCTGAATCATTTTTCACTTTTTTCGAGCTGTCTTTGAATTCTGGCCTCTGTAGTTTGATCATTTTCATCAATCCTTTCATTCCTAACACATTACTCAGGCCGTATCAGTGTAGATAGCGGCATGATTTTTCCTCCCATTGAGATATATTTTCAAAGTGTTCCTTTATTTTTTTGAACAGTGTATGTTTTGTTCATCCCTTGAGGTTTTGATTATGTACATTTGCAATTTGAGCCTTTTAATTGTATTTGAGTTCTACTTTATGTGGAGTTTGTTGATGCTTAGTTTCCTCAGTGTTCTTTTTTCAGTACAGTTTATCTCTGTGTTTAGTAATTAGTATTTGAGTTAGTTCTTGTTTTACTTCGTCAGTTAGTCTCTATGTCTGAACACGAGTTTGACTGTGATTCCAAATTAATGGCCATGAAACTGCTTGTCAGTTGCCTGACAAGCAGTTTCATGGCCAGGTGAGGCTTCCTCCCTTCTTATTTCATGACAAATGAAGCAGATATAATATCTAAAGCTGATTCAAAGTGTTGAATTTGTATTTTATGTCATTTTAATGTGATTTTAAATATGAGGCCCAAAGAGATGTTAGTGAAGTGAAGGAGGCAACGACTTTAGGAGAGGCCAAATCAACAATCTTTGTTAAAAAGAAGGAATGCACTGAGCAACTCAGCAACACCAAATGGCCTGAAAGACCACAGAAGACAACTAAAGTACATGATGGCATCATGGTTAAGAAAAGCAACTTCACAACATTTAACTAAGTACAGAAGACTCCTGACAATTAATGATTGTCAAAGTCCACAATCATGAATTGAAATACAGAGTTTACAACAAGGCACAAACCACTGATTACACTTAAGACCAGGAAGGTCAGATTAGACTTTGCCAGAAAACATCTAAAAGAGTCGGCACAGTTCTGTAAAAAAACAATTAAAAAAAATCTCTGGGCAGATGAAATGAAGGTTAACCTGTACCAGAATGATGGGAAGAGAAAAATATGGAGAAAGAGAAACAGCTTGTGAGCCAAAGTGTACCACATTATCTGTCTAACATGGTGGAGGCAGAATTATGGCATAGGTATCTATGTATGTATGGCTGCCAGTGGAACAGTAGTATTTATTGATGATGTGACTGCTGATAGAAATAGCAGGATGAACTGTGACGTGCACAGGGCTATACTTTCTGCTCAGATTCAGCCAAATGCTGTGAAATTATTTAGGCAGCACTTCACAGTGCAAACAGACAATGACCCAAATCAAACTGTAAAAGCAACCCAAGAGTTTGTCAAGGTCAAAGCAGCATTTGGTGATGTCCATGGGTTCTAGACTTCAGGCAGACATTGGCTGCAAGTTTTTTCATCCAACTATTAAAAAGACTCAAAATTTATGTTAGTTTGTCCCATTACTGTTGAACCTGTAAAAATGGGAGACCTGTGTATAAAAATGGATGTAACTCTTCAACCCCTTGAATTAAAGCTCTAAATCTGCAGTCAGTCACATATAGATTTTTGATTTACAATCCAACGTGGTGGTGTACAGAGGAAATACTACAAAAATTATGTCTTTGTGCCAATAATTATGGAGGGCACCTCAAATAAATATTTTTATTAACAGGATAGAGATCTAAATAAACCAGGGTTCATCATAACCAATGGGGGTAATGAGCCAGTAAAATGTATTTTCACATTAAAACTGACAAAAATGTCAAAATGCTTTATCAAACCACCTGTTACGACAGTTTAAATGTGACGTAATACTATCTTTCCACCTGTTTTGCTCCACCACCTTCCACCTCTTACCTGCAGGGCCGAGTCTATATTTATTTTAAATCTTGAGTTACTAATTATCTAAATCCAAAGAAATTAAATAATCAAAATAAATTATGCTATATTCTTTATGCCAGAAATAATTACATTTGCTTTTTCATGAGCCAGTAAAAGTCTGATTTGGCCTGGGGGCTCTGTGGAGAAAAATGTTGAGTAGTCCAAAATGTTATTTATATAGTTCTTTTCTATGAACTGAAAAAAAACAAAACAAAACAAAACAAAACCAAAAAAACACGGTAAGATCACGTGACCACACAACCTCGTCGCTCCCCTTCTCTTCCAGTCATCATCCCCCCCCTCCTCCTCTCAGCCGAGCATCCCGGAGATAATAGCGGTGTGTGTGCGCCTTTAAGAGCCGTGTATCCCGCTGCCTTCTGCACTGAATCTCCGTCGCTGCTGCCCTGTGAGGGCGAGAAGAACAAAAAAACAAACACAAAAACACTGAAAGCCACGGCTATGTCCGCCAGCTCCGCTTTCAACGATGAGAAGGGCGGCTCGTCCAGTGTTGGGGAGCCTGAATATGGTCACGATCCGGCGAGCGGAGGGATTTTCTCCTCCGACTACAAAAGGTATGAGCCACCTGCCTCGGTGCTGCCTGCCGCTGTTTCTGTTTGTCATATTGTGGGGAGGGGGTTATGGGGGCAGCTTATGATGGGGGAGGGGCAGCCTCCTGTCTGCTAACATATACAGAAAGTGAGCTTTAATGTCAGTAGATAGGGGACTGTAGGGTGAACTTAGTTTGCTGCTTCTGCTGCTACAGGCCCGTGATTGAAAGCAGCGTCTGCATTTTCTAGTCCTGAATCTCGGCTGTGATTTGGCCGCTGTAAGGCAGCGATACACGGCTCGCTGCTGTTGTTGACTCGTATTATTAGATTTATTCGCTTATGTGTGTCTGAAGCTTTAAAGGTTACGGTGTTTATACGTCATGTTTGTGAGGTGTGATGTGAAAGGCCTGTCACAGGGGGTATGAGGCCTCAGTTCCAGGTTTTCAGCACCACCCCTGCTGGACAGCGGCAGCAGCTCAGCCTGACGGTAGCGCGCAGCCCCGGACAGGAAGGAAGTTCCAAATTATAACATAAAGCAGTAATTACATGAAAATAGAACATCATTAGGTCAACAAACAAAACCACCTAAATAACAAAACTAATATCCAAGTAGATAAATAAGTCTAGACTATAAACTGGCATAAGATTCACAGTAACAATATATTTTATCATTTATTTTACTTTTTGGAGTTGTAAATTTTTTGTCAGGTAAAAATTTAATTGCAATTCATGTTTGGTCATGAAATTTGTGTTTGGTTGATTATTTCTTTGTTGTAACAATGTTTCTTGGCAATAAATCTTATACTGTTGGAAAGCCTGTTTATTTCCCCTCAAATGGTGCCACATTTGTAAGGAAAATGCATTTGTGGGTTGAGCAGTAGAGTTGAGATTTTGGGGTGCACCCATGAAAAACTTGCCAAATCTTCTCTGCCAATGCCAAACAGCTTATTTCCTTGCTCCTTCCATAGATTTTCAATTGGATTCATGTCAGGTGATTGGCTGGGCCATTCTAGCAGCTTCATTTTCTTTCTCTGAAACCAATTGAGAATGTCCTTGGCTGTGTGTTTGGGATCATTGTCTTGCTGAAATGTCCACCCTCATTTTATCTTCATCATCCTGGTAGATGGCAGCAGATTTTTAATCAACAATGTCTCTGTACATTTTTCCATTCATCCTTCCTCCAATTATATGAAGCGTGCCAGTGCCGCATGTTGAACACCATGATGTTCCCACCTCCAAACTTCACTGTTGGTGTGGTGTTTTTGGGGTGGTATGCAGTGCCTTTTGACCTCCAAACATAGTGGGAAAAAGAGTTCAGTTGCGGAGAGCACCTGGTCATGGCTGGTTTGTGGTGAAAAGATGTTATTTTATAGCTCCAACAGTGCTCACTGGAACCTTCAGTAATTTAGAAATTATCCTGTAACTAATGCCATCAGTATGTTTCACAATAATAAGGCTCTAAAGGTCTTGCAAGAGCTCACTGGTTTTACCCATCATGCAATGCTTCTTGTGTAACACTTTGGTAATAAGACACCTTTTTATAGGCCATCAGTTGGGACTGAAGCAGCTGATAATAATTTACACTAAGTGGCAGGATTGCTTTCTAATTACTGATTTCAGCTGGTGTCATGACTTTCCAAGCCTTGTTGCACCTCCCTCTCTTCATGTCATTTCTCATTATTACACATAATGTATGGACATCTATGGTTCAATTTCTTTGCATGTGTGGATTGGCTGCGATTTGCTGAAGTGTCTCTAATCCAGGTTGTTTATTTTGGCTTTAAAGTTGTGGAGTTGGAGGGGGTTTGAACACAATAATGGATAGTCTGGAAAACTTTGAGTAAAACTGGAACTTTACTGGAGTGACTAGTGCACACGAAGAGGAAAAAGACTGCAAACTGCTACATAGAGGCACTCTACAATTACACAATAGACTGTGAATTTATCAATTAAGCCATCATTAATTTAATTATTTACACCTGTTTCCTGTTAAGCACGCCAACTGAGAAATGTAAAAGGAGCGGGAGCCAAATTTTCTTTTTGAGCTTAATTTGTTGGAAAACATTTTTAAAAGCATCTGCACCTGCAGAGGTGTTTACATTTATTCAGGCTGATTAGGCCCTGTGCTTAGGCTGTAATGTGTATTTCGCTATTGAGGACATTTTGACTTAGGCATAGCTGTAAATTGTGGATATTTTCAAGATCTTGCTTTGAATGTGCTGGGTCACTCAAAAGAAAAATCCTTACTTAAATGCTGTGCAAAAACGGTTAAGTTTGTCAGTTATGTTACTTTGAGGAGATCTGGTGTTTTCAGTCAATTTTTTTGTCTTGAGTGAAGCAGAAGAAGAGCGTCAGATAAGATTTCGCTTTGTGTTTAAAGGTACAGTAAGCCATTTTTTTGAGGTTATTTAATAGAGAAAAAGAATGTTGCATTCATAAATATACATTGATTAGTGGGTATTTACATCTTCCAAGAAACTGATGTGTTAGAATGAATCCATTAAAAATACATAAGAGCAAGCGCCGGTTTATGGAAGCCGTGTAATTGTTGCTCTACCAGCTTGAATACTGTGGACATCGCCATTCAGCCTAATCACATACACAGTATGCCTTATAAGCTACTTTTAATTTAAACATCTAAAATAGCTCTTTCAAACCTTTCATACCTTACGTGCCCATTTAATATTTGTACATGTATATTTTCTTATTTTGCCTTTCTCCTCCTTCACCACTGCTCTCTATCCCACATCTCCACCTCATCCTCTTCCTTGTCCCCTCAAGCCTCATCTCCTGAACTGAAGTCAGGGCTGTAAACATGCTTATTTATTCCTGATATTGTCACAGTTACTTATTGTCAGCAGATTAGATATGCAGCCCTCCCGTCTTCGGACAGCAGACAATGAGCCGGCTAAACAACAACAGCTGGTTGTAAGCTAACATTATGCCAGCTAATGTTTGCTTGAGTGTCCTAAAATTCTAATTTTTCCTCTGAAAAACAGTTTGATTACATTTTCACATCATATGAGAGTTTGTTTGCTAAGTGTCTGAGCCAACAATGTGAGAGCCACTTCAAAGAAAGACATATTTCATGTTATTTTGAGGAAATTAAAAGAACTAAACCCCCCAGTAGCATTTTGCCAATCAAGATGTGTTCTTTTATTGTATGATATTGAAAATTCCTTACAAATTGTCCTTGATAGTTGACATGAAATTCTCAATGGAGTCCTCTTCTGGAACACCCACTCTACAAGTGTGCAGAGTTTCCTATCAAGCCCTATCACACTCCTGAGAAAACAAAGGACAATTTTGTTTGAATGGGAAATGGTCAATGGATTATGACATCTTAAAAATTCCTAAGGAAAAAAAAAATCATCCTTGATAGTGGTCATGAAATTCTTAATGGAATCCTTTTCTGGGACACCCACACTATATGCGCGCTGATTCATGTCAAACTGCTGCAGATATTAAAGAATAATTCTACTCAAATTCACCAGCATTAATGGAATATGATAACATCATATCAAAAATTCATAAAAAAATCATCCTTGATAGTTGACAAATAATTCTCAATGGATTTTTCTTCTGGCTCACCTACTCTACATGTGTGCATAGTTTCATCTCAAACCACTGCCATATTCCCATGAAATTAAATGACAATTTTTGTTAAAATGCAAAAAGGTCAATGGAATATGATAACATAATTTCATAAATTAGTAAAAAAAGTTAACATGAAATTCTCAACTGATTTCTCTTCTGGCCCACTCTACATGACTGCAACGTTCTGCAATGTTCCTTAGAAAAAAAAAACTCTTATTTTATATTGTCATGTGGATATCATGATATCATATCACCACAGCATTGTGGTGTGGCAATTAGCATTGGTGCCGCATAGCAAGAAGATCCGGGTTCAAATCCACCTTGGCCGGGCCTTTCTGTGTGGACTTTGCATGTTCTCCCCATGTTTGCGTGGGTGTTTTCCGGTTTCCTCCCACAGTCCAAAGACATGCAGTTACTGGCGTTAAGTTAATTGGTGATTCTAAATTGCCTATAGGTGTGAATGGTTGCCTGTCTCACTGTGTAGGTCTTGTGACAGGCTGGTGACCTGTACAGGGTGTACCCTGCCTCTCGACCTATAACAGCGGGGACAGGCTCTAGCCCCCCAATGGATTTTTAATGTTAGCCAGGATTAAAATGTTTAAATGATATATAAATAGAAAATATTCATACAGTACGTTTAGTTGGTAACGAACTCCAAACGTAGTTAGCTATCGCTAGCTGGCTAGGGATTTATCATGTCACTATGTCTCTGTCAAAAACAACCTGTCAGCCTGTGCCACCGTCCTCAGTGTGTTTCTAGTTAATATACGTTTAGCTTGGATCTTATTGTCATGGTCCTGGGTTTATGACCCAGCTTTTTTAGTTTTAGGACTTTCATTTTTCTATTTCTATTGTTAATGTTACAGTTTGATTCCTAGTGTGTTTTTGCAGTTTTGAATTTTTGTGTTTTTCTGGTAATTCCTGGTTGGTTTCATTGTTTGTCCTCAGGCTTCTTAGTTTTTTTTTTTATCTGAGTTCTGTTCGTGGCTGTTGTTCACTTTCTATTTAATCCTGTTTCAGTTCTCTGAGTTCCTTTCCTGGCTGTTTGGTGTTTTATTGTTTCTGGTTTATTCTCCTGTTAAGGACTGATTTAGTCCTGGTCTCTGTTCCTTGTGCTGTAGTTTAAGTCCTCCTCTTGTGTCTAATTATGACCGTGTGCCTCTAGTGTAAGGGTTGTAGTCTCTCTGTGTGTCTGCTTCCCTGTGTTGTGTCAAGTCAGCATTTCTGTTTCCATGTCTACTTCCTGTTTTACTTTGGCAGTCCTTTGTATCATATTAAGTTTTACTCCACTTGTCTTGTGCTACCTGGTGTGTCCTATCTCCCTGATTACCTCATGTGTGTATTGTCTGTGTCCTCCTGTTCATTGTCACATCGTCTCACTTAGGTAGTGTGTTTCCTGGTTCAGAGTTTCCCTGTGTATTCCTGGTTGTTGACTTATTAGCTCCAGTTGAGCTTTCCTAGTTTTCTTGTACCTGATGTGCATCCAGAAATAAATGCTTTCCCTCCTGAGGCCTGTGTTTGGGTCCTTTCCCTGCCTGCCACACTGCAGAATCATGACTCTTATATGTCAGGATTGTTCAATATTTACAAGGTTCAGTGTATGGGACATGCCAGCTGGGGCAAATCTTGGCTTTATTCATGCATGCATGTTCAGACATAACTGTGCGTTTTTGAGCTGTGGTGGTTTAATCCGACTGGTTTAATCACTGTTCCCGTGGTGACAGCGTTTTGCTGTTTTCACACTGTGGTCAGGTTGCATAGATAGACTACTGGACCTCACTTTTATGCCTCATTTGTGCTCTTGGGGTGTCACCGCGTCATTTTGTGGCATAACAGTGTAATAACATATTCACAGCACTTCTTGTAGCTCTGGGCCCAATTGCTGACCATTTGTGTTTGATATTATTCTATTGATGCTGAGCAATTCTGTATGCTGAATAATTATTATTTATATAAATGGCTTATTGATTGACATTGATACTTGTCCCACCCTCCTCAATGTCATTTTTGCTTAGGGCCCCTTCAAGGCTTGGGCTGGCTCTGTGTCCCTGTGCCTCGGTGGGCTCTCTCTGACTCCCTCCCACAGTTCCAAGACATGCATGTTAGGTTAGGCTAGGTTGGCGATTCTAAGTTGGCTGTAGGTGTGAATAAAAGTGTGAACGATTGGGCTCTTCTTATTTCAACAGTTCATGCCTCCTCTGTCCTTCATTCTCCTGGCTGTGACGTGGAAATCAATCTCAGCATGACATGCCGAAGGATGTATCAATTTGTAAAATGCATCTGGGGGGAGAGTACAGAGGAAGCTTGCTGCAGGGGCTATAATCAAGGATGGGCAGGTGCACCTTCCGTGTGTACAAGAGTTGTTACATCCAGTTGGAAAGTACAAACCATGGCAAGAGGAGGACTCATTGAATAACATGTTATTTAAGATGATCAAACTTTCTACCCTTCAGTGTTTCTGTTTGTGTGACTAGAAAAGGTAAACATACCACACTGTGCCATGCTGTGAATTTAATAAAAAGTGGCCCCTAAATATTAAAAATGTCATAAGCACACATCAAACTTAATCAACATTGCTTTAAAATGAGGCTCCAAAGCAAGGATGTCTCTTTTGTTAATTGCCCGTTGCCTTGGTTCCTATCTCCTCGTGTCTCTTCATCTCCTCGGCTCACATCTTTGCTGGGAGGGACAAAGACGCAAAGGAGAGGAACTGAGGATGTGCAATTTAGGATATTAGAAAGGAGGTTTGTCTCTCTCTGTATGTTAGGCCCCATACACTAGCAACCTGTTAAGAGTGTACCCCCCTCTCAACCTTTGACAGCTGCTATAGAAACCATTTTTAAAAGGGATTTCATTTTGTGCATCTGTGCCTGCTTTCTGCGGGCACGTCTCTATTTGGAAACATGTTACTGTTACATTTGTGGGGGTTTTTTCTCTCTCTATTGCTCCAATGAAAGTGCCAATAAACATATTTAATGCCTTTATCTTCACTATAATTCACCAGCAGAGGGAGCCCAATATTTATAGATGGCAGAATTTCATGCTCTGGACTGTGACCTTTGGATCTGGAGGAGGAGGTTTTTGTCTCAAGTCTGTCTGGCAAACATTAGTCATTAGTTTAAAATGACTTTTGGTGAAAATCCGCCTGCATAATTTTTTTCCCCCCACTGTGGGCTTGGCACTGTTGATATAGAGATGTGTGTGCGCAGAAGTTGAATCTCCCCGGTGAAGGTGGATTAACCAGTTTGTCTGCAAACATAATGGTGAAAGCACTAACGCAACCTTCACTGTTGTTGTCTTGGAGACACGTTCGATGTGAAACGTTGCTTCAGTCCTCAAACCACGTCAGTCTTTTTGTATATTATCATCCTGAGCAAAGATTGGCTTTCCTCCTTTTAAAGGTGTACACTGGCCTTCAGCACTGAAGGGATGACTATAAATTTAACAGGCTGACTGATACAGGTGACTTTTTCTTCGCAAGGCTGAAAGATAAAAAATCTCAGTTTCTGGCTTGTTCTTTTTAATCGTGGGGCAGTTAAGCACTTTATTTGCTCTTAAACCATAAAATCAAATGTCAAGTGATATAAATTTATATTTATGGGACAGCTGCTCCTCTTGACTGATACATCTGTGGGATCCCATTGTGATTTTTACATTTCTGTCAGACAGCAATGATGAAGCAAAGCCTGCAACAGTTCATGCAGGAAACTTGAGATGGACTGCCTCACTGTCTCATGCACATGTTTTCAGCTTCACTCTCTTCACATCATATACCAAACACATCTTCCCAATTTGGGGTCTGTTTAAGCTGCAAATTTCTCATCTCTCCCTCTGAGATGTCAGTAACGCTGCTGCTCTGCATCACTGCCTGCTGTTTCCTCCACCACCCTGGCATCAACCTGGAGGCTCCAGAGGGATTTTTACTCATCCTTTTCAGTTTCTACATAACAGCAGGGAGTGATGTGCTCGAAGATCCAAACTCTAATTATATTCTTCTGCTCCATGTGGTTGTCTCTGGGTGTCCCCATCGCCAGAAAAAAAGAGAAACATTACTGTTTTAAAGGAATTGTTTGGCATTTTAAATGGTAAGCCTTTTTTGAGAAGCTTAGCTTGGCATAAAGACTAAAAACAGCTAACCTGGATCTGTCCAGAGGTCGCTGAACATGTTATATTTTGTATGTTTAGTCATTAGAAAAAAAAATTTCACAGTGATGATAGATCTATATTGGCTTCACTCACCAAGCACTAAACATAAAGTATAATATTCACTTTTCTGATCATGTCAAGACAAACCTAAGGTCAAATCTCACTGATGCATGTGGAGAGTGAAGGCTGGCTCGTGCGGTACAATGGAACAGACGAGCTACTGTAGCTTAAGCTGCCGAAAAAGTTAATGCTGGTTCTGATAGAAATGTGTCAGAATACACAGGGCATCACAGTTTGTTGTGTATGGGGCTGCACAGCTGCAGACCAGTCAGAGTGCCCATGCTGACCCCTATCCACCGCTGAAAGCGCCTCAATGGACACGTGAGAATCAGACCATGTACACCCTTTCATGGAAACGGTATTCCCTGATGGCTGTGGCCTCTTTTAGCAGGATAATGCGCCCTGCCACAAAGCAAAATAGTTCAGGAATGGTTTCAGGTGTTGACTTGGCCTCCAAATTTCCCAGATCTCAATCCAATCAAGCATCTGTGGGGGATGTGCTGGACAAACAAATATGATCCATGGAGGCTGGTGCAGAAGATGTGTTTGGGAAGATGTGTTTGGTATATGATGTGAAGAGAGTGAAGCTGCTGTGTTTTCCTGTTCAGCCACATGCACATACATGTATGAAGCCATTTGCTTGCTGTGTGTTGTAGCTGATGGTTGGTTGGAGGACATTTCAGGTTGTTTGCTTAGGTAACCCTCTATTTAGCACCCTGTCAGTCAGCAGTGTCTGTTGCTCCCATTGGTAGTCGCTTGCCTAAAAATGTTGAGAAAACTTTGACTCAGGACCTGCTCGCTTTGTGTTGCTCTTATTTCATCTACCCATCCATTTGCTTCCACTTGTCCTGTTTAGGGTCGCGGGGGGGCTGGAGCCTATCCCAGCTGACATAGGGCGCAAGGCAGGGTACACCCTGTA